>JAPZDZ010000024.1:12814154-12860905 GCA_029783805.1 Acanthurus tennentii | reverse complement strand
TGCTCTAAAGTTGGCCATTTTAACATGGGCTCCAATGAGAATTTGCTTCCTTTTGGAGCCAGCCTCAAGCGGTCAGTCGAGGAATTGCATGTTTTTGTGCTTCCTGGTTGGCTTCAATGCGAAAGTGGGGAGTTTGCCCCTTGTTAAGACAGAGACAAGGCAGCAGTATAATCAGGTTGCCATAACGTCTTGACCTTGTGTTTGCATTAAGAAGATTACATTTTTACATCTAATGCAACAGGTGTATTAGGTGGAGAGGAACTACGTGATGTGTTTGCTAGCAAGATTGATTACGAGGTAGGCATAGCAACATAACGTTGTTAGCCTTACACAAAGGCTTTTACTCAGATCTACTATCTCCTCTCCAACTATGTCAGCGTGGTTTTACTAGCACAGTTGAATCAGCTGCTTTCAATTGAACAATCGGAAAATGGTCAAAAGTTCACACAGTATCCTCAGAGCTGATTTTTTTGCACCTCATGAGTGATTTTGTCACGAGTATAGTGTTATTTTTTTAAAATATGTTATGTAATATATGTATATGTATATATGTAGAACTCCCTGCTAGTGTGTTCTGTCCATGAATGAACATGTCATGTCTCCCCATGATCATTTGCATAAAGTGACTCATGTGTGCTGCTTTTCTCACATCGTGCACAAGAATCATAATTGAGGCCATAAACATTAGATATTTACAAACACTCAGTATAAAAGGTGTTATGGACACTTATTACATCAAGTTTCGTCCTTCCTCTGTCTAAGTCTACAATAAAGAAATCATTCAATTGAAACTGCTGCTGTTTTTTTTCATAAGGCCAGTTGGCAGGAAGACAAGACAAAAAGATATATGAGGTGAATATAGAGAAGCAATGATGAGGAGAACAAGAAATATGGAGAGAGACACAGAGTTGTGTGGCGATGTTGAAAGAAGTTACTCTGGACTGTCCACACCACAAATCTATACTGCTTGTTAAGCAAGAGCCTTTAATGTACTTTTTATAGTTACATTGAAATGGTAGTTCTACTTTTACAAGGTCACTTTTATGAGAGCTTTTTGACTCCCTATAAGATTTGCTCTAGAAACTGACCAATTTTAGACTGAAAGTATGTACGTGCATTCCAATTAAACCATAAAAAAAAAATTGCATAACAAGTAACCATTTATCTGCTGTTTTATAACTGGTCTCTATTCATCTTACTGACTTCTAGCTACACTTTGATAGCAAGCTCATTAGGGGTGAAAGAAACATGCACTGGATAAAATAAAAAAATTTATTTGGGTTTTCAAAGGGTTTTCCAACTCTTACAAGGTTATGCCAAGATTGCAATGATAGCGACTGTGTGTGTGTGTGTGTGTGTGTGTGTGTGTTTTAGGAGTCTGTGTAAATAATTTAGTTTTAAGACTTGAAGTTTTTCTAAAATTTAATTTTATTGTATGTACTTGACTTCCTACACCTTAGGGCAAACAGAAGCAAACATGTGACTCTAGATTAGATTAAACTAGTCAATCAAAGTAAAATGGCCCCTTCCCAATTTAGTTTTTTGTTTAGCAAAATATAAAACAATTAAAGACACTTAAAAAATTTAGCTTACACATTTTTGACCATAGAAAAATATCTTCAATTTCAATGATTTTTTTTTAAACTTTCATAAAAAATGCAAATAATTGCTTTTTTTTAAATTAAAACCATGTCTCAATAATTTAATTTAATGTCCAAAAGAAACGTGGGATTGAAAAAACCTTTTTATTAATTTCTATTAATTTTATTTATTTATTTTTGTCTCATTAAAGTTTAAGGCAGACATTTCCCTTTCTGTGAAACAAAGCTCTGAGTAGTTTTTTTATAACTATTTGAGGTGAATAAGATAACTGAATTTGTGCGGCATTCAGAGTCCCTGCTGTTAGTTAATTACATTTCCTTTGCTAATGGTGAAAAAACATGATCCATGGGGATTCCCCTTTACTCTCAACAAGGTTTGGTGGATGAACTTCCCTCTAGTTTTCCAATTTTTTGTCATGTATATTTGGCTTTTTTTCCCAGGAACCTTCAGTCCAGCCCTATGCCAGTTCATCTTACATGGATTAATTTCTCTCTTTTATTAATTAATTTATTCTGCTTCTCATTTGCCGGCCTTCACCCAAATCTAAGCTAGTTATCCTTCTATTGTTGTAGAGTGTTTATGCTATCTCACGCTTTTTGTTCATCTCCATCCCTCTCTTGCTGCTCTACACTCCTTTACTCGAACCCATTATTGCTGTAATGCTGGCACTTGTTAATTAGTGAACACTGAACCAGTGAAAGTAGGTTAATGAGGTGAGTTCATGCATAGTAGTAACCACAGAGATATCGCACAAAGTGCTGCTTTTTTTCTCCCATTTTCAGTGGACAAAACACAAGTGTGAACATCACTCGACTACTACTAGTGATAATTAGGTGAAAGCACCGTGTTTGCTTGCATGTATTTTGAAGCTCCTGTGCATATTAATGTAAAATCCCTTTCTTTGTTTTTCCCTCTTCTTTTCTCATCTCTCTCTCTTCTCCCAGATGTTTCTGGTGGCTTTGTCCTTCGCCTATTTTGCAAAGGCTCTGTCGGGGAGCTACATGAAGAGCACAATAACTCAGCTGGAGAGGCGCTTTGACATCCCTAGTTACCTAATAGGTGTCATTGACGGCAGCTTTGAGATAGGTGAGTAGGCCTGCCAGTCACTGCTGTTCTGTTTGCAGCCTCTGTGTCTTGGGCTCCCCTCCCTTCTCTCTTTCTGTCTTTGGGACAGAAATATGAATGGGTCACAGAGGTATTCAAGCTGCAGATAAAGGATTCATCAGGCTTCCAAGAAGAGGCCAGAGGGGTGTGTGTGTGCGTGGTGAGTCATAGTGTCGAACAGGGACATAACAGGGCTGAGCTTTCTTTATGCTGCTGACAGCTGGAATCTAGAATTTGTGAGGGTTTTTTTCTACATTAATAATTTAATCTCCGGTAATATACATGGGTATCAGCAGGCATTTACCAGCTTTTATCTAAAATGTTATTCAGGTACAAGAAAACAGACCTTTCAAAGCCAAAACAATTTGTTGTGTTTGTGCAACAAAAACACAAATACTTATACAATTTCAACAGCACCTGTTTTTTCACCACACATTTTTTTTCACCCTGGGATTAGAGATGGATATCATAAGGATTTTATCAGAACTAATACCAATTGATGATACCAGCACTTATCAATTCTATTACTAGATTCGTCTCCATAATTTGTTGTAAAAAATCATAAAGATAATTTGAATAGAGGGAACATTATAATAGGGAAACATTTCAACAGTTATTTGGCAGGGGCCAGTATCATCAGCCAGTGTTGTCTGTACGAAGTGTGATCAAACTCCTGAAATGTTGGTAAAGTCAGTTTTGACATGGAGGAAGAATGCCTGGAATAAATGAGATGACCTGTATCCTTTTCTGAAACCATGAATCCAACAGTGTAGACGGATAGAAATGATAAATCTACTGAGTGCTTAAGTACTCTGAGAACTGTCTCTTATACAATATATATGGATAAATCGCAAGAAGGAATATAATCACAGGAATGCACATAAATATGTCTCCGTTGCTTTGATCTAAAAATAAAAATCAGTGGTTTTTATTTTTCTTTGAAGCTTGGTTCAGGTATTCAAGGTGTCCTGCAGATTGAACTGTTAATGGTTGCAAGTTAAAATATCATTCACAGTACCGGTAGTTAGAAAACACAGATTATAATAATAGTTGCTTTATATTTTTTTGACCAAACAAAAGACTTGAAACTGTACAGATAGTCGGTAGATCTGTCATGCAGTACTGTTGTAAACACATAACTGTAAATACTGTATGTAATCTGTGGTTCCTCTCAATAATGGAAAATGCTCAATGACTGAAATTTGTCCCCAGATTGTCCACTGACCAGTTTTTCTAGGTAAGTTATATGAGGCTAGCCCATTCAGCTCAGATCGCTCTTGAGTGACGTAAATTATGTATAGTTTGCAGAGCAACATGAAACACAGAGAGACATGATCACACATGGTAAAGTTGTCAGCCATGTTTCCTCTGTTCTTTTGCTGTCGAGCAAGGCATTGTGGGCCGAAGTGACATGATAGTGGTGAAAAATAATAAACAATGTGTCATGATGGTAGAGTTTGCAACCTGCTGGTACTCTGATAGAGTGGGGAGTATCTGCTAAAGGAAAAGGTGAGGATGACACCTTCAGTGAAAACCCTGGATTTCTCTATCCCTCCATCTCCTGTGAAAGCTGCTTCTCTGGTGTGGCCTAGGCAACAGGCTTTTTCTATAGGACCGTTGTCAGGGTAACATAGAGGCAGAGCAGGGCAGAGCGGAGAGGAACAGAAAAAATGAAAAGGAAAATGCAAGAAAGAAGGAAGAAAACAGTGAAGAGGGGAGATACAGCGAGAGAAGGGGGAGAGGACAGAAAAAAAGCATAAAAAAAGAAAAGAAAGGAAAGAGTAAACGACTGATGCTGAGTTGAGTCAGTTCAGCTCAGCTAATGCACACATGTGATGCATGAATCATTCTTAGTATGTACTTGGCACATACTGTAAATCAATTCTCAAGGATGTAAAAATGAGTAGCAAAACATCCAAAATGATCATGAAGGGAACAAGAAAATGCTTTAAAAGAAACAAAGATCACATGTTGCCACTCTGGGAAAACACATACAGCCATAGTTCATATTTTTTTTCTCACTAACATGACAGAATTGACAGAATAGTGTGCAAAAGACAAGCGACCAAGATTTTTTTAAAACCGCAAAGAAAGGTTACACAAGAACATGTACTCATAATTACCTGACAAATCACTTCCATCTTCCTATCTCTCTGTGTCACATTCACACATGCACACATACACACATATATCACACAGGTATTTGAATGATGAGTGGAAGGTTTGACGTCATCCCGTCATACGAACCTTTGCAATACAAAAAAGGTCAGGCAGCATGGCAGGAGCTTATCATTCCAGGTCATTTTTCCATCTTATTTATAATGGAGATTCCACGTCACTGCTCGTAGGCAAAATGCACTAAATCGTAACAAAAGACAAAATGGCCTTGCTCCCACCGAGCATTGATGAATTTTTATGCCATTGAACATGTTTGACGCTACATGCTGGAAATAATAAAAATCTCTTGGAGCATGACGATAATGCATCACCTGTGACATGTCATCTGCC
The DNA here is from genome assembly GCA_029783805.1 of Acanthurus tennentii. Taxonomy (NCBI): domain Eukaryota; kingdom Metazoa; phylum Chordata; class Actinopteri; order Acanthuriformes; family Acanthuridae; genus Acanthurus; species Acanthurus tennentii. The sequence continues at coordinate 12,855,691 of JAPZDZ010000024.1, read as the reverse complement.
TTTAAAATCAGGAATTTTCACAGCTGTCTGGCTCCCAGTTTGCATCTTGTGCTTTTCACAGAAAAAAAAAAGAAGTCATGTTTAGGTCATCCAACACATGCTGTCAAAATGTTTGTATGTATGTATGTATGTTAAATTTGTACAACTGTTTAGGTGATTGTTTCCAAATTTTTTAATTTTCCATCACAATTCTGTATCTTATTTTGCTACAAAAGACGAGTAAATAAGGCACACACTCTATGTATTTACACATTTATTTTGAGATGTGCAGTAGCACTCCAAATCCCTGATATTTCTGGCTGTCTCTGCAGGTAACCTGTTGGTGATCGCTTTCGTCAGTTACTTTGGGGCCAAGCTTCATCGGCCAAAGATTATTGCGGTGGGTTGTGTACTGATGTCCATAGGCACTTTTATCATCGCACTGCCTCACTTCATCATTGGACGGTGAGTAAAAAGAGACGAGTGAAAACAGACTCAGATACTCTTTTTCCATTAGAAGCTCTTTTTGAAACATTTCAATCAATACAAATAATTCTTGAGTTTTAAAACCAATTGATCACAGCTGCACAAAAGCTACAAAGCAAACTGCTTAATCTGTTAGATTAGAGTTTTGTGTTGAAGTGATAGCTTTGTAATCAGCCTTGACAGTTGATATTAAAAAACATGCTTTGGGCTCAGACAGAAATTGTATAGTGAAGCTGTTGTTTTTTAAATGTCGTGCCAGCTATAAATGTAACAGTCTTATTCACAAGAAGTGAATGCTGAAGTGGATACCAAATCACTGACTGGTTAATTGAAATGTCAGTGACACAATGCGATCGTCAATATATAGCACACAACAGTGGATGTTTTGTTTTGAAGCCAGTAACATGTCCTTGCTGACATGTTACTTCTAGACTATTTCCTTTAAGACACACAGATAAAACTGCTTTTATCTCTACTGCATTTGTGTTGGTGCACACAGCTATGAATTTGAGACCTCAGTGCGATGGGTAGTAAACTCAACGCTGAACCCCTCTCCTTGTGCGGTGGGCTCCCCTTCGGACCTCACTCAAAGTGGTGATCTGCCTGAAGTGCCAGCTGCAGGTGACATTTGCCACACACACACACATGCAGCTAGTTTAAAAAAGGGAAGGACATCTAATTGCACTCATCTTCTCCTTCAGGCTGTGAAGGGGATTCCAACCTGTCAATGTGGATCTATGTGCTCCTGGGAAATGTCTTGCGGGGGATTGGAGAGACGCCTGTGCAGCCCCTTGGAATCTCTTATATAGATGATTTTGCCACTGAAGAAAATGCTGCACTATATGTTGGTAAGAAAATCATCATTCAGAGGTACAAATTCACTTTAAAAAAATGCTTTATGACTCATGACATCCCAGTTACATGATCTGAAAAAGGTCATTTGTGACATGAGAAAAATATGCAACTACTCAACACAAGTGCATCGGTTCTACTCAGCCTTATCCAAACATATAATGATTTTTCTAGAATTATTTTTCTTTTTTTTCTTTTTTAAATCTGAAAAGCCATTTGCAGTCACAACAGGATAATTCCATGGTTAAAAACATTTAACAATTCACGCAAATATCACACTTGTTGTAATAAACAATAGTTAAATGTCATATTTTATGTGGTGGGTGTCTTTGTGGGTGTGTTTATTGTATCCTAGGCTGTGTGCAGACCATCTCGGTCGTTGGCCCTGTGTTTGGCTACCTGTTGGGCTCCCTTTGTGCCAAAATTTACGTGGACATTGGATTTGTGAAAATGGGTGAGTTTAAACTCAAGTGCATTTGTAAGTGTTTTAACCTCGTGTAGACACATTTGATGTAGTTAACCTCAACCTGGACTATGGTGACCAGATGAAAATGGATGGAATTGGGGACGAGGATGGTTGTTGTTATATCACATCATTTTTTTCAAATTTTATTTAGCTATAGTCAATTGAAACCAGGGTTTAACCTATTTTTTTGGAAAAGCACAAGAGAATTCATGATTCTGAGACCCCTCCCTTGTAATTTGGCACTGTCCTATCCTAGACTCAAGAAGTCATGTAAATAGATTTGAGAAAATATTTTAGAAATATTTAGAAAATAGATTTGAGAAAATATTTGTTTGTTCTCATTTCATTGAACAACAAAATGAAACCTACCATTTTACAGACCATGTTAATACTTTTGGTCTGTTCTGTCAGTTTGTATAAAATTGAACTTTGAAAAAACATTTTAATAATATTGATCTGGATAAGTTGGAAAAATCTTTTGCATATTTGAGGATTTTAAACTTATTAGGGTCATCCTTAAGTTATAGAATACAATATAATCATGTCAAAATGAATAATTTTTATACAAGAACCATTTGTAATGTTACTAAGAAAAACCTGTACTTTCCCCGCCACAAATGATCAAAAAGCTGCTCTCAAACAGGCATTTTCATTCATAAAAATGAGGCACGATATAATCAGATGTGACCACAGGTGAATCAGAGGGAATACATGTCCACTCACAGACAGGTGTTCGGATTAGTGTCATTTAGCTAATGAACAAGACATGTCAGGAAAAGAAAGGACAAAGCCCTGTAATAGGTTACAATCATACAGAGTGCAGCTAAGTGAGATCTTAGGGAAAACAATGGAGGAACAAAAAAGAGAAAAGTCTAAAGAAGAAAAGAAAAAAGAAAAGATGCTTCTCTGACACTAAATGTCAGCTGGATACCTGGCTTCAAAGATACTTACATCTGTTTATTTTTCTCAAAATATGCATCTTAATTACAAAAAAGAGGCTAATCACATCACATATTTTGTCCGGATGTATGTTTTTCTTTAGAAAGAGTCAACCAACGATTCTATAATAGAGAAAATTATGATAAATTAGTAAACGAAAAAGTCAGGGAGATAGACTTGAGTCATGAAGTTTTTCATTGTGGAAGACTGTTTTCACTCAGTAACCGTTCAGATGAAACAGGTAAGTACCTACTGCAAACTTCCATGACATGTCAGGCCTCTCATTTTGCAATAAAAGGCTTATTACAGGTTGTCAGGGCTGTTGTTGACCTCTTTTGTGGCTCAATATAATGTCTTTAGTGCTGTATCATTTCCTCCTTAGAGTTAATTACTTCAGCTCATTCTGAAAACATCCTGTCTATGATTTACACACAATATGTGTTTAATCACATGCCACTAAATTGTGCATGATATTTTAAATCAACTTAAACATTGAAATAACATTGACTTGTATCTCACCATCTGTACCCCAAACACAGAAACTATCACCATCACCCCGGCGGATGCTCGCTGGGTGGGGGCCTGGTGGCTGGGCTACCTCATAGCTGGGGTGATCACCCTGCTGTCTGCCATCCCATTCTGGTTTCTGCCTCGCTCCCTGCCCATGTCTGGGCCTCGGGGCCCAGAAAAGTGCAATCCAGAGCAGACGAGTTTTATTAAGGACTCTCCTCTACTGAAGCACAAATATCCTGCAGATGACAATACTACTTTCATAGAGATGGCCAAAGGTAAGGGTGGATTAATGGTTTCTGAGCATCTACAGATAAAGTGTTACATTGCTTCCTTTATTGTAAGTAAACTGTGTTTCCTTGAGAGCTGTTTGAGGTGTTTTTTATCATATGGTTCATTTAGTTGAAATGGCTGTAAACAAGACACAGAAAATAAGGTGAAATGTGTTGATTTTTGAATGTATCCTATCTTGCATCGTTTATATCCATGCTTACTTCCTCGCTACCTTTGTAGAATTGTCACTTTTATCAGCAGTAATAGAAAAAAATTTGAAAAACACATTGAAAACATTGCTCGATAGGGCTCCTGGTGGCCAAAAACTCCACAGGCTACCTTTGAATTTTATGTCTACTACTAATACTACTTTAATTTCCTCTACATTATGTACAAGGACAAATGTAATGTCACAGCGGTATCTATAAATTATTAGAGTAGCAGTCAGTATTTCGCAGGTAAATTGCATATCATACTTTTAAAAAAATATTTTCAGACTTGTCTTTCAAATTTCAATCCCTCCACAGACTTTTTTCCAACTCTACGAACTCTGCTGGGACACCCTGTGTATCTGATCTACCTGTTGGTGACAATCATCCAGCTGAACTCACTCATTGGCATGGTCACCTACAAGCCCAAGTACATTGAGCAGCACTTCAGGCAGTCTGCCTCCAAGGCCAACTTTCTAATGGGTAAGTTACATAGGCCATGATTATCGCTCTGTCACATAAACGTAAAGAAAGCTCTTCTGCTTCTTTCACATTACATAATCGAGTGGGGGGAGCTCTTAGGTTGGCCTGGTAAATTCTCATGATCGCAACATAAACTGTACAGATAATGTATTTAACATGTCTATCAATTCCAAGCCTTTTTCCACAAGTTAATTAAGAGTGTTTTGCATTTGCTGAGTACAGCAGAAAAAGCCATTTTAGGAGGGAATGTTGTTAAAGAAAGGGGGAAACTGGGTTGGTTATGTTTTAATTCAGCCCACTAATCATCACAGCTGCAGAGACGGGAGCTTTGTGAACATGAAATGAAATATCTAATGAAGTTGAAAACATAAGATGAAAGTATCTATATGCATGTGGTCTTATCAAGGGGAATGCCTGCACAGACCAGACTGGTAACATATGAAAGAGAATACATTATCAGTGACCCAAACTAATGACATGGGTATAGATAAAAGACTGCGTCTTCACATTGATGTTCAATGACTGTATAAAAGGAAAGACTGAAATAATGAAAGGCAGCACTCTTTTTTTTGATCAAGGGACTCTGGAATTTATGTAGTCTATTTTTCCTCTGAAAGTGCATTAATAGTTTACTTGCATGTGGTGTTAGCAAGTGTCAGAAAGCTTTGATACAGAACTAAACTGTCTTACAGTCCTCAGTGTTCAAATACAGATTCACCCTTTAAAGCAACATGTAATTTCATTTATCCTTGATCTTGTGTTTTGCTGTTTCTCTTAATCTTAGGAGTGATCAATATCCCAGCTGTAGCTCTGGGGATGTTTTCTGGCGGTCTGCTGATGAAGAGGCTGAAGCTGAATATCATGGGGGCAGCCAGGTTTGCCTTCGGCACGTCTCTGATTGGCTACATCCTCTCACTTTTCTTCTTTGCAATGAGCTGCGAGAATGCCAAGGTGGCCGGGGTGACACTCTCGTACAACAGGTGAGTAATGGTCTAATCTTATAGTGTGTTGGAGCTCCTGTTGTCAAAAATTCATATTATTGTTTTAAAGTCAGCATGACACAATCATTGATCCAACTAAATAACTATACATGGGCCTCACAAGCGTCTGTTTCTATATAATAGGTACATTCAAGTACATTCAAGTACATCTGAGTCAAAGCTTATTGTGTGAGAAAAGTTATTCCAAGAGTGACAATGTGCACTTGTATCTGGGCAGAACTGGCACTTGATTGGTGTAGGTTTCCATGGGGGCCATGAGAACAGCTAACAGAACAAGCAGGAACTTGCAGACTGCTGCTTAACACTGGGGCAACCAGTAGGTGACCACAAGCTTAAAGCTAGCCAAAAATAACACAACGAACCTACAGAAAAGCGATTATCCCCTGTGTTTGCCCGATGTGCCGAAAACGGAGTTTCAGCAGTAGACGCAGACGAAGTGATAATGCTGACAGAAAAGATGAGAAGCAGCCAGATAGGTGCAAAGTGCTAATTACCCCGCAGTGAATGTGCTGACACTAGCATACACCTTTGCACAATTTGTACTGCTTTGGGGAATAAAATGTTCAATTACCTAATACCCATTAACTTTGTATTCCCATAATCCCACAACCCATTTCAAGAAAATGCAAAATAAGATCATGTAATGATAAGTTTCCCTCCAAAAAGCATCAGAGGCTGTTCCTGTTTACACATACACTTGATACATTTTTATGATTCCCCATTGACCTGAAACTTGAACTCTGGTGACAATGAAGGTTGCAAGAACTGACAATGCTGTAGCAGCGAGGAACTCACCCTTAATGAGCACATTGTCTTTTTTTCCCCACCAAATGTATCAGAATGTGCATATGTTTCTGTTTGTGATGTTGCTTTGTCCCGCAGTATTCATTTTACTAGCACACTACCAGTATGCTCAGCATTTTTGTTGTGTAATTACGTAAAGTGTACTCAACAAATTGCATCATTACTTCATAAATGATTGCCTCCCATTTGTGCTTTTTATTCCTTCCAGTGTGGATGCGATATCTTACGATAAGCACTCAGTGTTCACAGCCTGCAACTCAGACTGTTTTTGTTCAGCGAGCGACTGGGACCCGGTCTGTGGGGAGAACGGCATCACGTACGTTTCTCCCTGTCTCGCCGGCTGCACCAGCTCTGCTGGCTCAGGGAAAAACACAGTAAGTGTTCAAATTTTCCAAACTGTATAAATATATGGTATTGAAATTTATATTATGGCATTAAAACTCATAGTGGTGTGCAGGCTGCAGTGACATATAAATTGTTTCAATTTGTTTTTGAATGAATGAAGCTCAAAGTTGAAGGTGTCAGGATAAACAGTCTGACATTTGAAATCCCACTGAAACAAAAGAAAAGTGTTTTACCTGGTGCACCTGGTTGGCTTTTATTTTTTGGGTCATTAGCAATAGCAAGGATCATTTTTTTCAATCAACTGCAACTGAGACTGAGAATTGACTGACAGATGCTTTTAAAGTGTAACTTTCTGCTGCAGTTTGCTGCTGTTCAGGATGTCGTAGACAGTTTTGTGTGTCTGAACTCTGTACTGATTGTAGTGCTGTGTTTATATTCTGTTATACATGGTGGTGTGTGTGTGTGTGTGAAGATTTTTCTTCTTTCTGTTCCTTTTCATTCAATTATATGCTTATATGTTTGTATGAAAATGTTTTACTTCAGATGTATGAATGAAATAAATAAATAAAATAAAATAAAATAAATAAAATAAAATGTGTCTCTCCAGGTTTTCTCTAATTGCAGCTGTGTCGGTGTGGCTGGTAACTTTACGGCCAGTACAGGTCAGTGCCCTCACACAGAAGACTGTGACAGGATGTTCCCATACTTCCTGGCTCTCTCTGTCATCACTTCCTTCATCATCTCGCTTGGAGGAACACCAGGCTACATGCTTCTCATCAGGTTGGATTTCAATTGAAAATATTTAACGAGAAGAAGGACTTTGAAGTAATTAATTTCAGCCAGTTGCTCACTCTGCTACACAGGGTCATATTACCTTTAATTCCATCATTATTTGTCTGTTTTATATGTTATTGGATTTATTTTCTTTGATTGTAACTGTGATAAAAAATTATTTCATGTGAAATAATAAAACATTTGTGGGATTAGATTAGATTAGATGACTCTGACCTGATAAAGCTAATCTTGCAAATGTTGTTCACTTGCATATTGCTAATAATAACACATGGTAGCAGCAGTGTTTGCAGTGAATATTGAGTTCTTCAGTGAGACATTTGGATAGCGAATGGCTTTTATCACATGACTCAGTTACTTTTAGAGAAAAAAAAACTTAGATTTATTTGCTTCTAATCAGTTTTTGCAGACTGTGCGTCTGCCAGAGCCGTTTATTTCCAGGAATCAGGGGAAGTGTGGAAGTTTTTTTCTCTTTCTTGGAGATCAAAGCACCCAGAGACAATGATTTGAGCCATTTATAACTGACTTACTTTTACTGGCAGTGGCTAAATGTTTGTCTTTCTTTGTGTCTGTGTGTCATAGACAAACAGTGGCTCTGTCAAACAATAGTGGTCTGTTTACAGTCATATGATTTTGTTGGGATTTGACTTCCTTGATATGATAGTACTGCGCAGAAGCCCATGGCAAAATGAGAAGCTTTGAAGGCCAATCTCTGATCTAATGCTTAAAACTGAGGTCAAATATGAAGTGCAGAGTGAAAGGTCTTGTCTTGTTGACTTACTGATCTTGTAGCAGATCACATTTCCTAACAATAACTAACAACTATGTGAGAAATGCTCCTTAGAGAAGGGCAGCAATTCCAAACGAAGAACAACAAAAGCGAGAACTCTGTGATCTATTGTCTTTTTTACAAAACCTGATCCCTGTCAAAATTATAAATCATGAAGCTTTAAGGGGCTAGTGCAGAATGTGCAGAAACAGTGATGTTGTGTTATTAATGACACTAAATGAGGGTCGAGACTGGAAAAGTGAACCCCTAATTAATTTACTGTAACGACTGGGCTCTCTTACAGGGCAGATCTCTTGTAATAGCATTTTTAGAGTCAAAGCTAAAGGTGTGATAAATTTCATGACGGTCAATGTTTGTGCTTCAGCAGAGCCAGATGATCAACAAAAGCGATGAAGGAACATTCTGGTTCACTTGCCAGGAATTCTAATCAAATTAGATGATTTTGTTACTCATTAATTGCAGTTATGTGGCTCGTAGTTTGGAACCGCTTTGCCTGCTTATTAACTCAATTAGCTTATGGTTAGCCTCACTGGCTGAAGCTGCAAATGCACTTAAAATCCTCTTAGATTCAATGTTTCCTGACAGATGAATAAGTAGAGAATTAAGTTCATGGACTAGAGGCTGTCAGGGGGTTTCACTTCCTGTTGCACTCATCTGGCTTGATTATACATGAGGTAACTGTAGAACATACATACTGGTGGTTTTCCTGTCAGCTCCTGGACCCAGGCACGACTAGTCTGGCTCACGCATGCACAGCAATATGTTGAAGAGGTAACAGACATAATCCTGTAAAGAAAATACCAACATTTCAGGATTTTGTCTTAGGTTTTGCATTTATATATATACAGCATTCATGTATCCCTGAATCTTTTGTTACAAACTCAATGGAGATTTTCCTTTACTGCAGCGCCCTCTCTTGGTTGATTGTTCACCTAACACAGAGATACATTTTACTGATCAGACCGTCCAGCTATACAGAAATGCACACCTAGCATTTTCATCCCCCCTTTTTTTCTCTTTCTATATATTTGTATATATTTTTTGATAAATAAGTTTTATTGAGAGAATTGCAGCTACAAATTAATACATGCATGTGCAAACATCAACATGTTTCCAAAAGTCTAAGATCTTTGAAAGCCATATCAGCTCATAAACAACTGCTTTACTCCAGTGTTTCTGTGTCTTGTTGTGTCATATTTTTATCGTGCATATAGTATCAGAAGGAAGCCATAGGTCATATGTGACTGCAGGAACATTTACGTATTTGTGTGATCTGTTTTTATGAACTTAAAATTACAGCTCACAGGGAAGGAATAGAGTTACCTGACCTTCTACATGCTCTGTGTTTTGCTTTAGATAGGGCTGATATTTCTCATGATATTTCCTGAAAAATGCCTTTTTTCCAATGCAGGTGCATTAAACCACAGCTGAAATCTCTGGCCTTGGGTTTCCACGCTCTGGCAACTCGTACCCTTGGTAAGTCAAATTTAAAACCTATATCCTCCATCAAGCATGTTTGAGGTGTTCAGGGCCAAGATGCAAACATGTCCTGTCAATCGAATTACCACATGCACTCCGAAATGCTTGTTTGTACAATTGCAGTGTTTGAGCTCTGTGTTTGTTTATTCTGGCTGCCCTGAACAGTGTTTGCAGAATCTGTTGGATTTCACTCGTGGAGGATTTGGTTGTGAAAATGTGTTTTTGGTCCTACAGCAGGGATCCCTGCACCCATCTACTTCGGAGCAATCATTGACACCACATGTCTAAAATGGGGTCAGAAGAGGTGTGGAGGCATTGGAGCCTGTAGAATCTACAACACCACTGCCTACAGGTATTTCTCACATTAAGGCACATTTCAGTCAGAGTTTTGGTCATCTTTTTTATTCACTATTTATTGAGTCAGATCTTGATACACATTATGGGGCAATGACTTACAAAATTTTGCTCATGTAATACTTAAACTTATCCCAACTTGTTGATAAGGTGATACATTGTACTGATTTAATAGAGTCTCAGTCAGAAATCTGATTCTGCTGTGTGTCACTTTTAAAGTAGTGTTACAGTGCCAGGATTTTATGTGACCCAATTAAGCTGAATTCTTACATTTAACCCTTTAAAAGTCATGCTTGGTTTTCAGCAACTGATAAATCAATGGTAATTAGGACGCATAAAAAATTAAGAAAATCTTACTGAAGCTGTAATTATTTACTGTTCTCTGACATGGTTTTAGTAACATTTCCCTCTCTGACCCCTTTCTCTTCCCATCCATCCTCCTGCCGTGTCTAACGTGTTGTAAAAATAAACATAATTCTTAACTTATTAACTGTATGTTTTACATCTTAACTTCTCAGGATAGCATACCTGGGCCTGACTCTGAGCCTGCGGACTATCTCGTTCATTATTTGCATCCCAGGCTTCATTCTGCTCAGTCGACAGCTCAAGATGGAGGAAAAAAATGGCCTCCACGGAGCTCTGGCCAATGGCGGCACAGAGCTGGAGGCACTCAGGAAGGAAGAGTTTGTCATATCTAATTCTGACCAATCACAACAAACCTCAGACAACAGCACAGACAGGGAGACACGACTGTGACGGATTCAGCAGAACTGACCCTCCTCGTCTCCTTCATATGCACACACACCACAGATGAACAAATATAAACACACACACACACATGTAAACCCACAGTATGTACAAAGTGATACTGTACACACACACACACAAACACAAATGAGATTTGCAGGGAATCACATATTGTAGCCAATCATCTCATATAAAGCTTAAATTCTATATTTGTACTACTGGACCTGTGAAGGCTTTGTGGATTTGACAGAAATTTGATATAACTGAAGTATTTCTTGAATGTACTCGCTGTTTTTTTCTTATAAAGCAAAGTGCAACACTATCTTTTCTGTTTCAGTAGTGGCACAAGAGATTAGATTGGACATTAGATTCGTACAGACGACCACAAAAACAGTATAACCCTAAAAAACAGCCCTTATAAAGCTGCCTCTTTGGAGTTTTCTTTCTCTCTGAGAAGCTTTTTTTTGTTTTGTTTTGTTTTTGTTTTCTTGACATAAATGTTCCTTAGTGGAAGAGAAGTGGCCTTATATACCAGAGGCACTAAATGTTATTAAAATGTGTCATTAAGATGAGAAAAAAAGGCCTTCGAAGTGACAGGAAGTGAGTTTTTCTTTTAATATAGAAAAGATTAACAGGTTGTGGTGAAGATGTGTTTAAGCAAGTATTTCAGAAGGTGTGGAGGGCTTGGCAGTAGTTGATTTGACGTATGTGCCTCATTCACTCAACAGTTACCTCTAACTTATCTCTGTCCTCTGTCTGGATGATTGTAGAGAGGAATTTTGCAACAGATTGAACACACATTGGAATACTATTCCATTTTACTTTTAAATTTCAGACTGAATGTATGTCCTTAAACTCGTAACAAAAAAAAGCTTAATCTCGACTGAATCTTTAAGGCTTTATTTTCCTTTAAGGGTCCAGTGTGTAGAATATAGCACAAAAGAAATGCAGTATTCCTTAGTATGTTTTAATTTGTGTATGATCTGAAAATAAAAAGTGTTGTTGTCAGTAACATAGAATATACTTTTACATTTAGTGGGTCCTCATTCTCTGAGTCAACTGTGAATCTACGATACTCCAGTATGGACAAAACCAAACACTGGTTACATAAAAAGGCCTTTTTAGTTTTTACCAGTTTAACCAGTTTTGTCACCTCTGTAGGTTTTCTTCATGTTTGTAAGGGGAGCAAAAGTGGAGAGATATTCAGTTGCGTGTGATCTGCAATTTCACTGTTTGATGTCACTCAATCCTACACACTGGACTTTAAGATGAAAGTAAAGTTTTAAGTGTAACGCAGTTTGTTTTTCTGTGCTTTATGGATGTGAACTTGTTCCTTTTTTATTCAAAATGGTAAAGATAGAAAATATAATTTAGTGAGATCTGCTTACCTGTTTGTCCTAGTGTGAATAATGTCCACAGGGGGGCAGTACCCTTTATAACTCTTATCTTAACCTCACATTATTGAGGAGAAAAACAGTTTTATCAGGAATACACGGCATCCAGAAACTTTAATATGACACGTGTAATTAGGATGACAGAAAATTTCTCAGATTATTTGAATGCATTTCAGCAGACTCTGGCAGTTAACGGTCATTTTTCCTTGAAACATGGCTGAAGTGGATTCTTGCTCTTGTGGTTGCCATGTGTTATGCCTTGTTAAAGGCAGAATTTGTCCTGTTGCAACAATGATAAAAGATATGTTGTTTATCGTCCCAGTCTTTAGGAAAATGACCCGACTGTGTGTGAAGTCTCACCATAGGAACTGTGCATTTATGTTACTGTGTATACGCTCTGTTTCTGTTTCCAGGCATTGATATACGTTATGTGTCATTAGTCAGTCTGATTTTAGGTTATGTTAGGCTTTTTTGTGTTTTTATACACATGCACCCACTCCTGGGTCGAAACCCACCGACCGAAACATCATAGTCTAGTCTCAGGTTTTAACATTTGTCAGTTTGTTCTCAATAATGGCTCCATTCCAGCTCACAAGCAACTTGTTTGAAATCTGTCAAAATAATTCAAAGTAAAATAAATCGACTAGCAACTTTATCTCAAGACAATATTTTTAAAAAAATACCTTGTCTTTGTAAGTGTATAGCATATAATTATTTCTTTAGACTTTTGGCCAATTGGATATGTTACAGTGTTGGCAAAGTAGAATACGTTGTGACAGTGTTGTCTTGGATTGAGGTTCAGTTTTAGGCACAAGTGAAGTACAGACTCAGTGAGGTGCATGAGCACTTAAAAAGAAGGAAGTCATTATCTCACTAATGTAAGGTATTTACTTGCATTAAAAATCAGAATGTAAATAATTTTCATGGATTATTTTTGTAAAATTTCAAAGGATATCTTAAATGTATTACTAAAATAAAACTTTTAATAGCCAATCAAATAATGTGTTGCTGTTTTTTGTTTTTTGAAGCTGCAAATTATTCAAAAATGAGGCAAAGTATAAAATAATGTCTTTATTAAACAAAATTCACTACATACAAATAAAAAGGCACTTCAATCTGATTTCTGTCTCACATGGGAATGTCGGGACACAACTTAAAGGGGCATTTTTGCATATTTTAGACCTGAAACTATTGTTTTATGCCAGATCATTTACTTATTGTAAAAGAAAAAAAATAGATACACAAGAGCATCTAATGTAAGAGGTTCTGTCTTGATAATAAAAATATAAGATTTTACATCACCCCTTTTTATGACACACAGTAAACCTTTAATACCAACCTGAAAGTGAACAATTAAGCAGCTAGTGCAGCAAATATACTGTACAACACCTGGACCTTCTGTGGCTCAGAAACATACATAAGACATATTTTGACTCCTATGTTTGGCCCAGTTCTTCAAGTGGCTGAATCCTATTTTCTGTCACTAAAGATTTTCTGTTTTATCTACCGGTATATCTATGGATACATTTGGTCAAATTAATAAGAATTAAGGAGGAAACTAAAAGAGGAAAAAGTAGTTGGATGACTGAAATTTCGAAGTATTATCATCTACCACCACGACCTAAAAAAACAAAAAAACACACACACACACTTCATTAGCCTTCATTAACAAAAGCATGTGAGGGTGACTTGTCTAAATGCTACTGTACATGCAAGCTGTATTTGCACAGGCATGCAAGCATAGCACAAATTTACATACTGTTGTGCAGCGTGTGGTTGCAGCAGGCTTCCATACTCAAACAGTAAGATAGAAGCAAACCCTTGGTATTCAGATACATCTATAGCTGTTTGCCACAGATATACAGTGCTCGAGCCAATGACAAAATCTTACCTTCCTGTTTGCACACATGGCAAAAAAAAAAAAAATACACAAACCATAAACCACCACCTCCACCTCTCCATATTTTCTTCAACATTATTGAGTGCTCTCAGACCGAGGCAATTACTGACTGCACTTTCTAATTACCTTGTGCAATTAATCTAATAGAGAGCGCACTTGAAAATGCAATCTGCTTAGTCCACTTATACCAAGTAGAAACAGAAAACTACAAAGTATTCTGGTGCCCTCATAAAAAAATTCCCTCATGCTCTAAAATCATCACTGATATAAGCCAAAGTCTGTACTTTGGTGGAGTCAAACCTGGATCTGTGACACACTGTGACTGTGTTATATAATGGTAAAAATGTGTTGTAGTGACTCTATTATGATTTGGTCAAGTTGCTGTGTAAACACCACAACTGTTAAAGATTTTGAATTTATTAATCGTCCTTTTTGTTTCCAGCATCTTGAAGATTCTGAAAAGATGGAAAAAAAAGAAAAAGAAGACAAAATGTTAGTTGATATGTCATGTCATGCAAGACCATATAAAGGCACTTGAATTTTACTGAACTTCAAAAAATACTAACTTCTGTAGTCAAATTTTTTACATGTTTTCTTTCAGTTTCTCCTTGAAATGTCTGGGGTTTGTTGTCCTTGGCTAGTATCAATCAGTCTAATATTGTCAGGCAGTGAATGACATGGAGAGCCATTTTTCCGAAAAGTCTTCAGTCTTAGCATTACCTGAAGCTCCTGATGTTCCTTCAACAGTCTGTCGTACTCCCTGGAAAGGCCCTCCATCTGCTTCTTCATTACATCTGCCTCTGCCTGGGACTTCTTCAGGGCTGGACACAAAACAAGCACACATAAGCACAAGGAATCATCACTATCTTTTGCTACTAGGAGATCTACGGTTCTCATTTAAACTTTCCTAAAGTCAGAATATAACTTTTTAGGGGAGACATTACATGAATACCCACCATCTTCTGAGGTCTTCAGTTCCTCTTTCAGTGTTTCAATATTTTTCCTTAACAGCTCCATGCCCTCTGCAGTGGCCTTATCACCCTTCCCTTCCATCAGAGTCTGAAATGGATCAAGTGAAATGAACATCGGGTACATAACAAAAATAGGTTCTGGAACATAGAGGCTACCTTCCACTACCTATCTTTAATTAAAAGTAATCTTGATAGCAGTAATCTAAATAATCTAATAACTAAAAAGGCAAAACTTAAAATCCACCACTAAAATTTTCACTGTTGCTTTCTAATAATTAATTAAGTATAAGTCTACTAGCTTGCTAGACTTATCAATGGAAGCTGCAGATTTGGTGGTTCTTACAATAGTGACTTGACCCAACAAATGGGGAGCCCACCTTTTTTAGCAGCCCATTGTCCTCCATGTATTTCTTGGCAGTCTGGTTGGCATTGTCAGCCTGTGCCTGAAGAGCAGCTGTTGTGTTGGACACAGATGCCAGTTGGTTTATCAAGGTGACCACTCGTTTCATAACCCTGAAAAAAAGACAATAAAATTACAAGAGCTGGAGACATAACTAATTTGAGGAACAGATCAGAGTCTACAACCAACTTCTTTTGATGAATTTTCAATCTTTTTTGTCACAGTATCACTGTAAAAGTGCAAAAACTCACAGCCAGAGGAAGACAGCAAAACCAGAGATGTAGAGGTTCCTTTGGGCTCTGAAAAGCTTCATGTGCATGTGATCATACATGTTCGGTAGCATCTTAGCTTCTCTGCCAACCTCTTTCCCTGAATATTTCCTCACCTCACGCACAGCATCTGAAGAAAAAGAAGTCAGCATGTAATTATTTCAAAGCTGCACCCTTTCTATGTTATGCCACCTTCTTGTAGTTTCACTTTTAAACTTTTGCCTCAGCCTGAGGCCTGTATGCTCTGATTCTGTTACAGTGTGCAATAGTATGCCAAATCCCCCATTGTCCTCTCAGCATAAAGCTGGGGATTGTTATGCTTCGTAATGCAACAGTTCACATAATCTCAAGTGGTCAGCAGGGAGTGAGTTTTTAAAGAAAAATAAAAAACTGGCACGCTCAATGTTTCACTTACCAAGAAAGAGAACAATAAGTATTATGATCATTGTGAAAAACGCTTTATTCCAGAAAGGCGCCACACTGTTCCAGATCCTCATGTGGAAAATACTCTGCCATCTGCAAGCATAGACACACAATCAAACTCATTATTTGGCAAGCCATATTTAACAGATAGTCCCAGACTTTCTCACTGTAAAACATACAATCAGAATCTTGTCAGATATTACCAAAATTTACATCCCTTGCTTTATGTTTCTGTTGTATTGATTATGTCACCATATTATAGTAATACAATCCTGATAATACAAACACACACACCAATGTCACTCACCTCCTTGCTGAGATAAAGGGTAAACAGAGGATGATAAGAATTGCAATCTCCACATAGAGAAAGATGGCCACAGCAGTCCATTGCAGAGTCATCTCTAGTAGAGATATGGAACCGATAACCTGACAAAGACGCGAAAGCTCACAGATTAAAAGGCCAAAAATGAAATAAATAAATACAGCTCAGTCAGTGCATAACAGCTGGGAGTTTAATGACTTGCACTGCTTTCCTCCCACTTCCACAATACAGCCTGTGTTAATTAAAAATGGTAACTTAAGCTCCTTATCTACTCACATTTCACATACCTTACGTAAATAGGGAATAAGGCAACTCTTTCAAACTCACGCTGTTGTAATGTACTTCACGTTTACCTAAGCTGTCGGGTTACAACCCTTTTTTTTGCAGGAAATGGGCAAAAAGATGTTTATGTGCTTATTTAATGCAACTATCCATTTACGCAGCTGATAAAAATTCGACTCTTCACCTTTGGTTACGGTTTGGATCATTAATCAGATGCTACACTGATGTGAAGTTAGGTTAGCTTTAATCTATTGTAACGCGATTTGGCTAGTGAAACAACTTAGCATTAAAAAAACGATCAATTTTTTTAAATCTTAGTTAAGGCATTTAATGCATAATGCAGGCATTAAGACACACAACTTACCGACGATTGAATAAATTACTAATTAAAAAACGAATCGCCTGTTAACTTCTTGAAGAAACTGCAGCAAAGTTTAACTGCTTCCTTCTTCCTGTTTCAGTGTCGCTTGTCTGATCCAGCTCGTGCAAAGGACTAAGCTTCCGCTTCTAATTTTCAAAATAAAATATTTTTTGTTATTATCTTGTGTGCGTTATGTACTAAGATAGGTAATTCTGTCCTTTCTTCATTTACACACACACACACACACACACACAACATTTTAACTTTTCTTTGAAGGCATAATTTCAATATATCCACACACACGTAACATTTTTACTGTTCTTTGAAGGCATACTTGCAATATATCCGATCTATTCTATTCTAAGGAGAACAATCACAATATCTCTGACGCATTATATATGCTCCTGCTGCTCCTTCTGCCAAAATTGTAACTGTATAGCGGAAACCACTGCCCACAAGTCTATACAAAGAACAGTGTTCTTTTCCAGAGAGCAAGAAATGACCATTTTGAAGCTATTGTTCATCTGTTCTGAATTCACAAACACAGGAGAGAAAACAATATAGATACAGAAATCAGACTTTGAAATCTGATCAGCAGAGTGCTTTTAGTTTAAGCTGAAAGCAAGAAGTTTTGACAGGCAACTGAGACAGAAATGAGCCGTACAACTTCAGTTTTACAGTTTATTTGACATACTAATAAAATATGACAAAAAAAAGTTAAAATCAATTAAAACACATTTCAGTTTGCTCATGTTCCCTGATCATGCACTGACCCGTATGTGGTTTGGAGGTAATCTATTACAGCTGAGGTACTTGATAGAGAATTGAACACTTTTCTCTCAGGCTGCGAGCTAACCCTCTCCAGCATGTAGATAAGGTGGTGGTGAAAGCAGGTGAAAGGAGTTCCCTGCTCTATGGAGATGTCAACCCAGTCCCATATACATTCCAGAGGAGTGTCCTCATAGCCAGTGAACATGGCAGGGTTAGCAAGCAACCCACGGGCAGCCATCACACCTGTTATGAATATCCAAAGAACAAGAAATTAGCAAATGTAAAAGCATAACATAATATATTCATCTATTTTAAGCTAGAAAGAGTATTTGAGTAAGACTAAAATATGTTTAAAACAAACCTACCATCGACACCAGTGAGTCTGTGAGTGGACTCCACATCACGGAGGTATTTAATGTCCCCATTGGCAATGACAGGGACAGATACACTGTCTTTGATTGTCTTTATAGCATCATAATGGACTGGCTGGTGGCGTTCTTCTGACGTGCGGCCATGAACGGTTATCCATGACACACCGGCCGATTCAGCCTTCTGGCACAAATCCACTGTCTGCTTGAGGTCCTTGTGAATTCTGTGGGTGAAGTGAATTCCTTTTGTTAATACTATTATCATTAGATTTTGACTCTTATTTAAATACAGTTATGTGGAATAAAATATGATATCCTTTTAGTTATAGACTAATGTCAAACTGCTTCAAGTTTTTACCTTATTTTGATGGACACTGTATAGTTTGGATTGTCCACTTGATTTCTCACATGCCTGACCATGTCTTTCACAAGTTCAGGCTTGTTGATGAGGCATGCACCATACCCGGCTGACATGGCCCATCTAAAAACACAGCAACAAAGCAAATCAAACAATGTAGATGATATATTGCAAAAATATCAAGGGGGTGCAGGGTTTAGGGTTTTAATTGTCTATATAAAATAGTAGGTACTTAAAAAGAAACATTAATCAAGCATTTTTAATATAATATCAAAACGCTGAAATACAAGTAATAAAAAGTGGCTGCCGATGAAATTTGTTAGGCCCAACACTAAGATACTGCACCTTTGTGGACAGCCACAGTTGAGGTCAACTCCGTCTGAGAAAGGTGCTACGACACAGGCTGCATCAGCCAGAGTCTGGGCATCATGGGCAGCAAATTGCACAACCAGAGGCCTGTCATCTGTAAAGGTAAGAGGAAGTATTTTACAATAAAAGGAAAAATAAAATACACCATTTAAAATGCATTCATGAAGTGGATCATTTGACATCTTTGCGTAAAAGTGTTGCGCATCGAAGGTAGCGGTGCATTATGGTTGTGAATATTTACAGCTTAAGTTGCAGTTTTTGTACTCACGCTCATTAGTAGTGAATTCACTGTCTCTGGCTTTGACAGATCTCATGAAGTCAGAGGCAACTATCATTGGGGTGAAGCAAATATCACAGTTGTATTTCCTCACTAAGGACCTGAATGCAAGTCTTTGGAGGGGGGAAAAAAAACTAATTACCACAGTGTGCCACAAACATGGCCAATCAAGCACAGTGACAATTTCCTATAGAACCTCTCATCTTAAGACAAGTGTGCAGAAGAAAACATTCACATCTACATGCGTCATGTTATAAGAACTGAATTTTGAGTGTTTTCTTCTTAAGACTCTTATCTGCAAAAAAACGCGAAAGTAAAACCCAAGTTTCCTTTATCGAGAGGAGAAAAATTCCACTTACTTAGAATATCGAACCATTGGAGCACATATTTTCAGGACCTTTCCCTTTTCAAACATGTCCATGATGGTGGTGTTCCCGTTGGAAGTCTTCATTCTTTCCAAATAATACTGCTAGACAACTAGCATAACAAGCTAACGAGAAAAATAAGGCTGAAGGACTGAAGCTTCTTTTACGAACAGTTACTGTCGACTGACATCTATCTTATTTTTTCACAGCCGAGGGCAAACTGGATATTTACTGTGGAATCCAACAATATTGCACATAGATACAATGACAAAACTAGTATCACTTCGGAACAACATTTTAACAACAACGCTTCCATGCGGAAAAGAAATGTGGGCGGGTGTCTGAGGCATGACTTTTGAGGTGCATACCGCCACCTACTGTACCGGAGTATGTAGCATGGGCTACATGGGCATTCATTTACATCACTTTTAATACTTATACTAATACTAATACTACTGCTACTACTGCTGTTACTGCTGCTGCTACTACTACTAATAATAACAAAAACAACAACAAAAACAACGACAACAACAACAACAACAACAACAACAACAACAACAATAATAATAATAATAATAATAATAATAATAATAATAATAATCTCCTACTAACTTCCTACTAAATCCTCAAGGTTCTATTTTCTTCCTGCCTTACCTGTTTTTATTTAATACTATCCTCTCTTCTCTAAATTTCCTACATTGTAAAAGCATATGTTCTACACTCTGTGAATATACAGTCTGAGCATCGGTATTTAATCCTGAATAATCAGATCTAGTGATAAGCTTCAGCAAGGTGCCTATTTAGAGTTCTAGTTATTGTAACAACATTTTTCTCTCAACTGAATAAACTAAAAAATATTAAAATAAACCATTAATTAGTCACTAGCATTTTATTTCAGTAACATGAAGACAGCAGTCCTATCTGGTTTTCTAAAAAGAGAAAATTCAAGCATTGATGTAGTTGTGTAAATGAAAGAGAAAGGTGGTTTGCACACTGTATACTGCAAGAACTAAACATTTTTCACATCCTCTGGTAGCCTGTTAACTTAGCTTATCACAAAGACTGAAAAAGAGGTGACAGCCATCTTAGGCTAGAATTGGAGTTAGCCAGCTTAGACTGCACTGCTTCTTCCCTTAGCACATTAACCCCTATAAAATGGCTAATTGTTTTTAGGTTCAGGTTTTTGGATGAATTAAACAAATTAGCAACAGTGTATTAATTGGTTAGATTTACAGATGCTGGTAGATTTTATTTGTGTGCCATTGTCAACATTTCTAGTCTTTCGGTGAGGCTCTTCAAATTGGCCACTGTATGTAACATAATGTTTATCAGAAACACAAATTCAAAAGTGGGAAATCATTGCCCCAGTAAATAAATTTTGCAGCTTTTTGATTTTCAAAACACTTTTCAGGCAACCTTTTACAGAAACAGAACATTATCAATTTTTTTTGTAAGGTTTCAATATTTACTGTGGAGACTGTCACTCTTTTTCTGTTGTATGCTACTTTTGTTTTAGACCTGCACCCACTTGGGGTTGGATGTACATACACTTCAACTTCTTTTGCATTGATTCACTTGTTTCAGTCATTCATCAATCAGTCATGTATCAGTAGCCTGGGGCAACGGGTGGAGGCTGGAGGTACTCCTGAGGTACTCTTTGGCTGTCTTTGTGAGCCTCTCTCATCAGTGCTTGTGTAGGAAAGTGGTGGACCATTTGCTCTCCTGTGATCTCCTGACAGCCACTCTCAGGGTTTCCACTTCTGTCACTTGCCTCCACATTCATATCTGTGTACGTTAACTCTTGTAATGAGCTCCTCTTTTGGAATTTCTTCTTTAGGTTCTTTAGGTTGGTGATGACTGACGGCTTCGCTTTCTGGTTCTTTACAGGCTGTTCAGTGATTGGGGCTGAGGAGGGACTCTCAGGAGCAGACACTGTTGTGACACAAGCCTGGTTCTGCTTCAGTGGACAGACGGTTCTCGGAACAGGGATTTCAGAAGGCTGGTCAAGAGGAGGGTTTTTCGCTGTGCATGTTTCTGGCCATTGGCACAGGCTGAAGATCATGAAAATAAAAAATATAGCACAGAAAATAAAAGGAATATTAAGTTCAAAGAAAATTTGGTGTCAAATCTTTGGTATATTTTTGAATCTTAAGGAACCAAACGACCTTTTGCTACTGAGTCCTGTCCACTTTAAACCAGTAAAAAAAACAACAGAAACATATATCTCTCATATGAAATAACCAAAGTTGTTCAAAACTGTGTATTCATACAGGACCCCATCACCAGTATCCTGTTAGTTGCTAACAGCTTAATAGATTTTGTGGTGTCTTGGGTACCCTTAATTATTAGCAGTTTATATTGTATATCTTAAGATTGAAACATGACATCCATCAGTAGTGTTGCTACCAGACAAAATCTAAATCTATCTAACCAGAGCACCTTTACCTTAGCTGGAAGAGGGGAGTTATCATGTGGACATTCCTCTTAAGGTAGACTTTAAAGGTAAAGTTTGTTTGGTGACAGGACTGCAGAGTTTCTCAGGTTATTTGGTTGGTAAGGAGGAGCTGGTAGAATATCTTCTTGTGAAACTGGATGATTGACACTTTGAAGGGGGAATGTGTTTGGAGGCAAACTTGTGTTATAGTTCTGTTGTCTTTAGGGAGGCAGTAGTTTTTATTAATCCATGGTCTGAGACCTCTGAACCCATATGTCAAGACATGTGCGTGTTTTCATCTTTTTATCTATTTATATTTCAGATTTCACCCCAGAACAATTAGTTACATTGGTAACTTTGTACAAGGGACTGTATTTTTCCTCACCCACTGTTTTAAAAACATAGGCACTGCTATACATCTACTTTTGCATAATGCTGCTTTCAAGGTCTGTAGGAAAAAGGATGTTCCCAAGCTTTAAAGTCAGACTTGGTGGGCAAAGAATCAGAGAGGGAGAGATTATGACCTACTTTAATGTTTAATTTATCCTTTGTGGAATATATAAATGCCAAAAATACAAATTTCTGGCTGATATGAGAAGAGACTTTCTGATATGTTTTCTCAGTCAATTTCTCACCATAATCATCCACAGTCATGGCTCAAACAATTTTTCCAAATAACACATTTTCCAAACACTGGGGCTGCTTTTGAAATATGATTTTCTCTAAGTGTATGTCCAAATTACTATAATTTTGACACTGGCTCAGTTGCATGCTATCTCATTTATCATCATTTTTTCCCAGTGTATTTGCTTCAACTCAACAGCAAATCCTGATAAATCAAAATTAGGATCTATTGTGTTGGCAGTGTAATGTGAGGAACTAAATTATTTCTGCTCCAGATTGAAAGCAAATTCCCTCTAGTAATTTCACTGTCTGGTCACAGGAGGGCACTGAAGCAGCACAATTTTAGTCTTTTTCAAAAGGGGACAATTTACCAACTAGTAAATGTTCTGATCTGAAAGGATTTAAAGCAGATTCATCAATCTAGTCTGATTTAATGGGAGTGGCTGAGGTTTGAATGTAACTTCCACTCAATTAAATTTACTCTGTGGAACCAGAAGCATAATAATTGTTAAGAAACTATGACATGAGCCCTTAGAAAAACAAAACAAAAGCAGATATACCTGCCTTTCCCTAAGAGAGGAAAATAAATCAATACATGCAGTTGTCAAAGTGTTTGTGTTTGTTATTTTTAAGGCCAAATAGATGAATAATTATCTCAGTCTGCTGTCATCTTTTAAAAAGGACAAGGACTATCTCATGAGAGACACAAGTGATGAACTAATGAACTCTTTATTTCAAACTGGCACTGAATAAGTGACTAATATATAAAAAAGCATCAACTGATACATCAATAACTCAGGCGTCAGGGAGGGTCACAAAAATCTCCTGCTGAGACTGTAAATAGACGCGTTCATCAGCCAATAAAATCTCAGAACTTAAAACTTCAACAGAATAAATACAATTTCAATCCAAGTCAAGCCAAAGAAAGTGATAGCAGTGGAATGCAGCTTGTTATGTCACTAGCAAGTTAGTGAGTGATGTTAAAAAAAATACTATCTCCCTCTCAGTAAAAATCCACACTCTCATAATCCCTCTATATTACCTACTTAATCAGTTGGTTAAAGATTACACAAGATCTCTTTATCTACCAACATGTACATAACTCACAGCTATAAACATTAGCCAGGGAGGAGCTTAGCATATGCTAATATTCTGCAGAAAAACACAACACCCTGTGAGGAAAGTAATTGAGTTCACCATGACCCTTGTACAGTGTGGATAAATTAGAGATTCCTTAGCATACATCCAAGCAGGCATACATCCACGCAACATTTAATTTCCTATTCGTTTCCCTTGCATACTGTGTCACAGTATGTGTCACACACACGGTTCTAAGTGCACTCTCCTCTAGTATTACAAACAAGTTAAAACCACATCACTCAGCATACTTGGACCAACTTGATGTGACATGAGGAGAGTGTAAGTCTTTTCCCCTGCACATGAGTCAAGCCTACATAAAATAAAAGCATATTAAATGTGAGCATGCCTCTGAAAACCAACGAGCTGCAGAGTGAAGCATTTTATGTGATATCACTTCCTGATACGGACAGATCATCCATTTGCAGGGATATAAACACATCAAAACAAAACTGATGGATATGTCATCCACTTTGTCCATGTTGTGTCATCTCTGATATCTGAGAATTGCAGCACAGATGTGTCTTGTCCACAGATTGAGAGGGGCACTTAAAAGTATAACAAGCTACACAAGTGTAAAAAGAAAACACAGCAGGTCAATGGAAGCCAGCCTCGGGGGGGGGGGTGCTACAGTATAGAGGCCATGGGAATTACCACCCTTATCTGTCCCCAGCCACCTGTCCCCTCCTCCCACCCTCACTGAGGTAGCTCTCTGCTGCCAGCCGCTTCCAGCTCAACACTGGACAGGAAACGCTTGGATAGTCGGTGGCAGTCGTAGTTCAGCTCTGTGGTGTAGACTGCGCTGGTTTTCTTGGGGTAGATGATGGTGGTACTTCTGAAGTGCTGCGGCCGATGGCGAGGCTGAAACTCCAGCTGCGTCTTGTAGTGGCGCCAAGTACTGTGGGGCACTGCCACGATGGTCTGCATGCAGTGTTCGAGACCCTGGCCCCGCGGCTGCAGGGCAACGCTCTGGATGAAGTGGCGGTCTGAGTTGTAGTGCAGAGATGAGGTGTATCTGTGGAGGGGGGGAAGTATAATGGTTTATTTGGTTCAAAACTATGGATTACCCATTGGACTACAGAGCAATATTTATCCAAATCCACTCTTCTCTTGCTTGCCTTTGTTCACGCTTGTTAATTTTTTGACCATCTTTGTACATATTAATGCAAAAACACCACTGCCTGCATGTCTTAATGGTTCTAATGATGTGCCATTGTTTGGGTGTGACTTCCTTGCTCTATCAGCAAGTCTGACCCTGTACAGAACAGGTCATATTAAAGCCAACCCACCTTATTTCCTTCGGCGGTAATGGATCAAGTGCTATACCTTCCCCAAAGGACGATGGCTGTAGCTGCTGGAAAGATCCGGTGGGTAAAACTGAAACCTGCAACCAAGAAAAAAAAAAACAGTCCCACCATCAACACACAGGGAGCCAAGTTTTCATAGGCTCAGATCAGATCAAAGCTGAGGCAGCCCACTTTCTTTAGTTGAGCAGAACATGCGTGGAAGTATTTGCCTGGAGGTATTTTTGCCAAAGAACCTTCACAAACATTTGGTTTGCTTCATTGCAATTGTCTCAGAATAGGCAAGTCAGCAAAACAATGGGCATGGTGTGACTGGCAGACATTTAACAGCTAACCTCATGTGTGCAGTGGCAACATCTATGCAAAGCAAAGCTAAACTACCCTGCAACATTCACTTAACGCATTTTTGGAAACCATCAGGCTTTCATGCACGGAAAAGTGAATTCCTAGTAGTATGCCAAGTCTTAAATATCATATTGCAAGTAATGGAATGTACTGGCTTTTCGGATGAGAAATGTTCAGCTGCAAATTGTGGTCGTTTGCCTTTATATTAGAGGGAATTGATACATTGCTTAAATAAGATGTAGCCAGGCGTTGGTGTTACCTACCAGAGAGCCCCTTCCCTCGTCCTCACACACCGGGGTCACACCCCCGGCTTTCTCTGCACACGCAGGCAGCAGCCAGGCGCTGGGGCTCGGGCTCGGGGGTAACCCGGAGTCGGGGCTGTCAAGTCCTCTATCAGCCCTGCAACTCATCATATCCAGCGGATCTCCTTCACATACATTTGGCAAGTTCAACCTGCCAACCATTTCTAAAGAAAGGTTGCAAAACTCCAGCCAGTAAAACGCAGATTGCGAAAGATCAACACTTCCAGATTTGCAGTTCCGTGAGAGACTTCGAGTTTGTTTTGATGCAAAGTCCACACGCTGTGAACGGCTCACCTCCTCCGGGACAAGAGAGCACGTCTGCCCGCTGGAAATATCATCAACCGGGCGGCAAGTCAGTCCATCAACCGAGACTTTTAAAACCACTTCACAACAAGAAAACTTAATCAATTCTTTAGTTTCACGTTTAAAAAAAATATAAAAGCACAGCCCAGCTCCAAGAGAAATGTGGGTTAAGCATTCAGGAAAGTTTGTCCACTCGTGAGCTGCGCAGACAGACGGTGTGAAGAAGTCCTGCTGCCCGCCGCTTCTCTTCAAACTTCTTCCCTCAAAGGGGCCTTCAGATCCACAAATATAGGAAAGGAAACGCCTTGTGAAGTATTCACGGGCTCCTGATTGGATGGGGGATAAGTGGGAACCAGAGACGGAGCTGGTCATGGGAACCTTTCCAGCCCCTCATTCAAACAGAACCGTGGTTTAAAAAAAAAAAAGAAAAAAAAGTGGGTTGATTATTTTTTTCCTGGTATCGTGCAAAATATGCAAATTGAAGCAGTGAGCACCCGTTTGATTAAGTGCAAGGGGAAAACTGGTGGCAATATTTTAATAGTGTTAAACAGTTGTCTGTGCAGGATACAATACAGACAATAGAAACAACAATTAGTACCTGAAGGCAGCAATGTGTACAGTAATGCAGTTACATTGAAAGGGCTCGCTGAACTTAGAGGTATCAATATTAGTGATTACAACTGACCACTGCCGCATCAAATCAATGTTCTTTTCTAAAGACTGTGAACATCACTGAGTGCATGGGAGAACAGCTTCAGTGACCCACTTCACTGAGTTTATCTCAGTGAAAATTTATAATAAAGGGATATTTCTCATCCTATATATAGTCACAGATTTTGCAAACTTGAGAGCAAAAGAGAGAGAGGATTAAATCATTACAGTATATTTTGGACTGACTGCTCACACATGTACACATAATTAGTAAATATCAAGTTATTTCTCCCCCCTACTTCCTAGCTTAAAAATTTCAACCAGATAAATGGATTTTAAATGTCAAGACAAAGTCGGCCTCATGCCTGACTGAAGTTGCAGCGAATCCAAAGATCTCCTTTGTCCTGGACTTTGGTTTCCTTCAATAGAGTAGGCTACTGTTCACAAAAAATCTGAACACCTACGACGCATGTCCTCTTTAATGGATGGCAGAGATGCACACAAAATTTCAACCCGAAACCCTGGACTGGAAATGAAAACATTTGAGAAAAACCACAGATTTGCTTCACATTTTGTTCAAACATCAACGTAAATCAAGATAGTCATTCGGAATAAAACATGTTTTAGAGAAGCAGCCAGAAATTTAAGCTACACTTGAGTCTTCTGAGTGCAAATACATTATGCAATGATGTACAAACGTTACGAAGCTCAGACTTTAGTGTCGGGAAAGGAAGAGATGAGAAATTACAGAAGTAAATGACATATGTAACAACAGCAAGTAGCAGTTGAGGAATGTCCTTCATGATTCAGCCTCTGCTCGGGTTCATATAACTGTCAGTCAGAAACTTCTGTCCACTTCTGTCAATAACTGAATGAAGGACAGTAAAGTCTTTTGAGATGAATATCCTGCATGTGGTTTAGATCATGTGGTGTTGATAATCCCATCCTGCAACCTTTTTTTTTATGTACAAGATGCTGTTTAAGTGTCTGTGTCTGTTCACAGTCTCTTCTTGATGAGTTTCTCTAGTTTACGGATGCGAGACGACTCCTGCTCAGGTGTTGGGGTACTGAAGGACAAGGACGGGCCGCCGTCACCACCTGAGGGTGGGGTGGGTAGCCTCTGTCTGAAGAGCTCGAGCATGCTGCTCTGTTCACTGCGTCTCAGACCCTACATACACGTTCACACACAAGTACACACAAACATTGGGGAAATCAGTAAGTATGTAAAAAAACACACCCTTAATACTCAAAACATGACAGAAATATGAAACTTTGAGTATGTTACAAACAGTGTTAGAGGATTAGTCCTACATTTTGGAATTTACTCTTATTTGCCTTCCTGCCAAAAATTAGATGAGAAGATAAGTATCATCCTCAGACCTGTAAATTCAGCACGAAGCTGGAGCGGCATGTTAGCTTAGCATTAACACTAGTTAAAAAAGGGAAACTGTCAAAGGTAACAACATGTACCTTCCAATTCCCTTTAAAGCCAACCAATTTGCACAATTCCTTTGTTTAATCCATAAAATAAACAAAGTGTACAAAAGAAAAAAAAATACAACTTGTGGTTTTACAGGGAACTTTGTGCATGTTAATTAGTGAACTTCAGAGGTGCTGGTGTACAGATTTTGTTGCCTTAAACAGAAAGTCTTGCTTGCTGTTTCCCCCCTGAAAAGCTAGAACAACTGGCTTCTTGGTCCAGCTGTATACTGAAGAAATAAATCTTATAATGATATTGATCCTCACATCTAACTCCTAATGGGAAAGCAAAGAAATGCATTTCTGAAAATCTGAATTATCCTGTAGAAATTAGTAGCAGTTTCAAACTGACTGACCTTCATGTCCAGAATCTTCTGGAAGGTCTCAGGATTGCCATCAGCCAGGAGCTTGATGTAGTTATCGACAAACACCACTGGTGGTTCATGCGGGGCCATCACCACCTGCAGAAAAGAAGAGTTCAGTGTTGGTTTCAACCCTCCCTCCTTTCCTGTGAACCATCATGGGACGACCCAAAGATCTATAAATGATCCCACATGGGGCAGCTACGGCCCAAATGAGGGGAAGCAGGGAGGGCTGGAACTGACAAAAACAAAGCGTTTCTAGCTGCTAACAAAGTCAAGACTATGGTTCTATATTTAGGATCTCATTTCTTATTCTTTTTTTTCTTTTAACACACCACTTACTTTATGCATGAGTGGGCAAGAATTACTTTCACCGGTAATTATTTTTGGGGTAAAAAAAGAGTCTGGACAAAAATCTGCATTAGTCAAGAGCAGGCAGAAAAGGTTTAATGGGGCACAAGTTGGTCTGGTTTGGATTCTCTTGGTTGTTTTTTTCCCCAACAATAGAGGCCGAGAGGAAAATGTAGATCGGATAGCATTTCTCGCAGCCGCTACAAAGCAGGCAGACCCACACATGGCTGACAGACCCCCACCTTCCGTCTCATGCATACGCATGCACACAGAGATCATCTCACAAAATGTTTCTCCTTTCCCCAATTACAAAAGAAGACCACTAATCTGTATTTCTGGCTTTACTCTTCTGTTTTTACTGAAGGTAAATGTAATGTGAAGGTGAGTTGCACAGGAAGGGAGAGTGTGAAAGAAAGAGAGGGAAGAGCAGGCATGAAAGGCTGAGGATCGTGTGGAATTCTTTGCTTTCTTACTAGTCCTGCTGACTGAGTGATTTACTTAGCAACTGTCCTGGAGCCAGGCCAAGGGAAAGGCCTGTAGGGGCCTTGTAAAAAAAAAAGGAAAAGGAGAGGGGGAGAGGGAGTTTAAGAATGAAATAGGGCATTAAAAGGGAGAGCAAGAGCAACAAAGTCAGGGGGCAATCATTCAAGCTAAACAAGGGTGTTGAAGGAGGGGGGGGGTCTGCCTTTAAAATTCTCTCCAGAAGAGAACTTCAGAGGTGGGAGAGAGAGCTGGAGCTATGGTGGGCTGGGCTGGAAGCGCATGGAAAACAGCCACGTCTCACAGGCATCGAATCAACCAGGAGAGGCTGTCTCAGACAGACAGAAAGAATCCTACATACTTTGAACACAACTGAGCGCTGGATCACTAAACAGACAAACCAATACAGTCTTCTCTAACACCTAAACCAGATACTAGGTACTTGATAGTGTTTTTCGCAGCAGCTACAAAGCAGGCAGGCCAACAGCTATGTTAGAATTTCAGAAATTAGATCTTAAGAAGATAAATAATGGAGTCATGGAGTGACACAGAGAATTATCAACAAAGTTCCCTTCTGTGGTTTTAGCATATAATTAGCTTCTTGTTTTGATTTTACGACTCAAAACTTTTTTTGTTTTGTCTCACAACTCTTCAGCATTTATAGATTTAAAAAAAGAAGCACTGATTGAAATATTGTTCACTCTTTTTGCGGCAATTGGAGTTTTTCTCATAATAGTCGATAAATTGACTATCAAAACCAAGAGTCCACACTGTTTAGTTGTAGACTAGTTACTCACGAGGGGTTCTCCTGCTCTTAAAAACTTGCTTTGGGTCTAAACCAATCAGATTACAGCTTATTTGTAAAAAAACTTGCAAAGCAAATCAAGCCTATCAAAATACTTCCAGGCCAGCCCTCTCACATTATTTAATAATTCCTGGTTTCCTGTATCGTAGACCTATTTGACAAGAACTGATCATTATTACTGGGTGAAATAAAAGGATGTATCTCTTGCAAATAATAGACCGGCTGACTTCTTTTTGTGAGAAGCTCATTACTGCTAAGAGGCTACAGTCTTGAACACCCTGCACACAAAACAGCAACGAGACAAAGTTCGAAACTAGCCTGTGAACACTGTGGAGACTTTGGCAGCCAAAGAGCCAGACATTTCCTCTCGGAGCCAACACCACAACTTTAAAATTGATGCTTAGGTTAGTCTGCATTTCCTGTGTGAAGAAAGGTAACTGTTTGCTAACACGGAAGAACTTTATAAGGTGATAATATGTTAACGTTGTGCTTACAGCTTGTTTCATTGTTCCCGAGTGAAAAAATAAAAAGGATGCTGCTTAAGCTTATATCTACTTTACATGTATTTGTAACATTAACAGGATAGTTTTGATCAGTGTGAGATCATTAAATCAACTCCTGAACCAAAACACAAGATAACGCAGTCTTTATCTTGCCCTAATGAATTGCAGTTTCTCGGCGGGGATAAGCTAGATCTAATTTCAGGTCCCAGCGTTACAGAGTGTAACTTAAAACTAGACAGAGGGATTCTTGTTTCAACCTTCTTTCGCTGGGTTTGTCTTTTAAAAGCACAAGTCTCAGCCCAAGGTGGAAGCAATTACTTGTGAGGGGCCTTGATGTTGCAAAATGCTGCCCATCAAACAAAAGCTTCTTTTTACTCAAACGGGCTCTCTCTTTGTAAGGCCATAAATGAGCACTGAAGAAATCTTTGCATAAAAATGGTCCTTTTGTAAGGGAATGCACTCAAGAGAACTCATCCCATTTAGCCACCAGTGAGAAAGTTTTGTTGTAACTTTTTTTTTGCCATCTTGCACAATATTATCTCTCCTTTTAAATTTTAGAGCTGCATCATTCGTCAATCATCCTAATTATTACTAAAAATGTTCCAATTTAGGATATCTGTTATCAGGGGCTTTTTTGTATGTTTTATAGTATCAAATATCTGGCTTTTCCAGTCTTTATGTGTCTTCTGCTGTCAAAGTAATGCATGTGGGTGCATCACTCGAAGGGCCTTCATGCAGTGTCAGCTACGTTTGCGAGAGATCACATTCCAGAGGAAAAGGCGTATTGGCACTCGACCCAGAAAAAGAGCAGACAGTAGTGGGCTGATGTGAATGCATTCTCTAATTCTATATTGTGAAACCCTCTTTAATGTATGGCAGATGGGTGGAAATGCCTGTATATACATCCAGGGCATTCTTCCAGGAAACAAAGACAGGCCTCACGCGGGCCACATGAACCAATGTTCATCCTAGTAAAAAAAAACAGTCAGAGGAGCCAATCAAATACAAAATAGTTAGAAGGAAAATGGGTAAGTGAATCTGAAGGCATGAGTCTGAGACAGGGTGTTACTTTTAAACTGAAAATAGTATATGCTCTCTAGAGAAGATCACACTTTGTGATGCAAACATCATCAGTCTGACCAAGATAACCTCAGGAAGGAAAGAGGGCCTCCCCAGAGTCTGAGGGAAAATAAAGGGACAGGCAGGCGTGTACCCTAAGTTTTAGTGTGTGTGTGTGCATTGTTGTACACTCCAGGGACGGTTAATTAGGGTGGGGTTAATCTATGGCAGCCACATATCAGTGTCCTCTGGGGAAGGTTATTCTGAGGCAGCTGGCTCAATCCTGTGTTTGCTCTCCTCACTGAAAACAAACACTCTGTATACACCATGTTACACCGGACGTGTGAATGAATGTTTTTTCGTGAGTAGACGCATGATTGCATGTATAACTTATTCACCAACTCACACCTTTCCTCTGGCTTCAGGTCAGCCACATACTGTGTTCAAGAATATGTGTTTGTGTCTCGTGTTGGCCCGCCTCTCACTCATTAAACCAGTAGTACACGAGCTCGATTGCTATTCCCTCTTATTTTATGGAAACATGCTCATAAAGTGCTATTGTGAGTGGGGTTAAAGACACAATTAAAGGGTTACTTTGCCCAAAAATAAACTCTAAGTAGATAATCTGCTCGAATGATTCAACACAAACATTTTAATACAGGCTCGCCAGTCAAACCACAAACACTCTGAAGGAGAAATGGGAGTTTAGTCTATTGTTGCTGCTAACGATGGAACCTCAATCAGTGGAAAAAACAACTGGCTGTAAGTTGTGCCAGACTTTTTCTCTGTCAAGCGTTAGCATCAACACCAAGGGTAATGTTTGACTGGAAATGTCAGAGTTTCAACATTAAATCTGTGCAACGGCAAACAAGAGATAAAAAAAAGTCATTCGGATTGCACTTACACAAAAGGGTCTATGTAAGGTTCTGAGCCTTTAAAGGTCAGAAACTGAAGCTTTGCTTGTAAAAATGGCCAGCATGAATTTAGCCACCCAAGATAAATGTCATAAAACCTCAAGTGTCCCATAAAGATTGAGCTGCTCTAATAATTTGTTTAAGCTGAACTACTTTGTATTCAGACCTGAACTCAGGTTCCCATTAAAACCTATCAGTTTGAGATAAAGGGGCTCATTCAGAGTTTATGCGTGAAAGATAAACTGTTTAAAAGTATTTCTACTGGCCTCAGGAGCAAAGTTGAGTGTTTTTCCAACACTCATCTGAAAAAGGTTAGGCTTTGTGCTGATTCACACACAAAAAAAATTGCATTTGAAAGCTGCACAGCCAGACTTTACCAAGTAGAGCTGCGACACTGGAATCCGTTTTGCATTTGTCTCATCCTCCTCACCTTTAGGATCATCTCTGCACGGGTCATGCCTTTCACCACTATTTTGGTGTAGCTGGCAGGTGCCTTGCGGAGCACCTGGGAGCCTATTGAGGGCAGATCCAACAGGACCGTCTTCAGGGAGTGAGTGTCGAGGAGTAGCTGTTGGGGTTGGACGGACAAGACAGGAAAACAGGAAAACAGGAAAATAGAACATTTAATCAAGGTTACACGTGCGTGCGCACAAACTGAATGTACTGCATGAATGTTTTGATGTTATAATGAAAACTTACTTGTTCAGCTCCCACCATGCTGATGGGTTTACATCTGAACAGGTGGTTGATAAATTTGGGAATGAAAGAACTAACGAAAGAAAGAAAGAAAAACACAAAAACATAAACTTCATGAACCTTTAATCATGGCTAAAGGATAGAATTAGAATGTGTGTATGTTAGAATGTGTGTGTGTGTGTTGAATGTACTTTGTGAACTTGATGCAGAATTGTGTGAAGTATTTGCGTGTTGAAGCCAGATTGTCTCTGATGATGGGCACATTTTGCTTTATGTGCATGATGATCGACGTCACATATGGACTCTGGTCACCAACGTGCTCCACACTCTGCCACGGCATCTGAGAGAGAGAAAGAGAGATCAAGCTTTAGCATCAGAGGTCAAAGACAAGTAGTGTTGAAGAGTTATATTATCAAGTTAATGAGGACATTTTGAAGTTTCTGAATTGAATATTGGCTGAAAAAGACCTTCAAAAAAAACTACCAATAAGCATGTTATGTCAAAGTTTTGGAGCCTCTTTTGAAGGCATGAATATGGTGATGTTCATTTGACTTTTTCATGAATGCTAAGTGTATTGGATTCTAATATTTAACATATTAGCTGAATGTTTCTGTGTGTCCAACCTTGCTCATAGCGGTGAGAGCAGGGTCACAAGCAGCATCAAGATCTTGAACGAGTAGCTGGATACTATTTGAGATCACACTGAAAAAAACACAACAGTGAGTGATTGACAACGTGAAAAACAATCTTGAAATAATAAAAAGTAAGATCTTTTTCCACGAGGAAAAAAAAAATCACTCTCTTACGTGCTGAAAGTATCCATCTCCCCTGTCAAATTAATTCTCTCCACAAGGACTTTATCTACTTTCTCCTTTAGCTTCTCCTCCAACTGAAACACAAACAAACAAAACACAAGCATGAAACATAAAAAGCTTCATTACTTAGAGTGCATCCCATGAAATGTGAGTTTCTCTTTTTAATTAAAATACTGACTTAAAAACTGCTAAAGTATGTGTGCTTGCAAAAAAACTGCATGGATGAAACCTTTCCGGTTGTGTTGTAATTATAACTGCCAGTGTGAGTTCCTTAAAAACACTGATGAAACACAAGTCAAATACTGAGTAAGAGACACCACAGGCGTCTTTTATATGTGTGTGTGTGTGCATGCCTGTTGTGTGGTGGCCAGGCAGTACTCTGCAGTGCTGAGGATGCTGCAGATCAGGCAGAGCTCGTCCATAGTGAACTTTGCAGCTTCTGAGCCTTCTTTCTCCTTCAGCAGACTGCTGATTGTGAGACCCCCACTGTTACTGCTGGATCTGCACAGAGGGATAGATTTTGATGAAGAAAGTGAAAAACAGCAGTAAAGAAACAGTCAGAGGGGTTAACACTTGGCATAAATTACTGATATTTGACCCTTTTAATAGCTATATTTCTTGGGTAGAACTAGTGCTTGTGGTAACTTATCTATCAAGTATTAAGTGATAGTTGGTTTCAGCCTTGCATGTTTTAAATGATTGTTTTTATATTTGGATCATATATAAATGTATGCTTTTATGTGATAGGTTAAAGTAGAGATGAACCCCAAGACGCTGTAATGTGTTTTTTCCTAGGACTGGTTGATGTGGACCCCCTCAGCTGGGGAGCATTAAGGAGAACTCTTTTGGGAACACATGGTTTGAAACCGCAGGTAAAGAATACCATCATTTGTCACTGAGACACAACAGACAGAACTACAAGCAGACGCAAGTGTCAGAACACAGCAGCAATGAAGCTTCAACAGGGACCAAGTCATTAATAAACGTCATAACAGAGACGTGGGGAAAACCACAGCATAGTTGCCCCCATAGGGCCCCCCTTCAAAACCTCACAAAACCAATTCACAGCTCACCGCACTGGACGACTGTGTTAGCGTGTGTCTGCGAGTGAACACACTTGCAAAGAGGGTGAATCCATCTTGAAACAGTGTTTGTGTACGCCCAGAATATGGTATACATTAGTCAGCAAGTGCAAGTGTGTAATTAGCGTGCATGCATACAGTATCTGAGACAGGAAAAAGACTACATGTGTGAGTTTATGTGTGGGTGCATGTGTGCATGTATAAGTGTGAGTGTGTGTGTGTGTGTGTGTGTGTGTGTGTGTGTGAGTGTGTGTGTGAGTGTGTGTGTGTGTGTGACCAGTGATAAGTTCAAATGTGGTAAGTGAGCCAGAGATGTTTTTGCTGGTAGCATATTAGGCTTTGCCACAGCATAACCAAGTCCAGATCCCTCATAGCATCACATATCCAAACCATCAAAACCAGTGAAGACAGAGGACCTTAAGTTATAAACTAAAACTCCTAAACAGACCCATCACCAAACCAAAAGAATGAACAAATACGGGCTTGATTTGCTTGTTTGTAAAAAGCTGTTCCCAAATAAATCTGTCTTTCTGTTACTGCCCAGAAGACTGAATGATTCTAATGGAAGGAAACTGTTGAAATACCAGAAAAACTACTGAGTGAAAGCTGCGCTATTGACTCAAATCCATGTATGTCGCTCAGTGTAGCTGAACGATGTGTTTTCAATATTTTTTGGGCAACAAATGAGGTCTATGCCTCACTGGAATGCATTACTTGTCAGTGGGATCAATTCTTTGTTGGCTTTGGCCTTTTGTATAATTGTTGAAAATTAGATTATAGCCAAACTTATTCCGCAATATCTTTTTTATGTTAGAAAAAAATGAGAAAAGTCACAGATTAGAGAAGTCAAATTTCCTATTAACATTTGTGAAAAAACTTATTAATTTTAGTAGCAGGAGAGAAGTTCATGGGCAGATGCAGAGAAAATATGTGATGGTCCTCACACAATTTATTGAGCCACTTTCATACTGGCTTGGGCGCGCGCCGAATCGAGGCATCTATGACATTTTCAATAAATGGACAAAGCTGAGCATGTCTTACTTAGGCAGATTTCCAGAGAGGATCTTCCATGCGTACTCTCTCAGGAATTTCTGAAAGATGGTTGTGAGGGCGATCATTGGTTCTCCAGTGCTCAGTTGGGAGCACTGCACCATGCACTTCTTGTAATAGACAAAGAGGTCAGCACAGCTGGGCAGTACTGCTCCGCCGTCCTCCGTGCCCGCCTTGGGTGGGCCCTGTGCTCGGAAGTCAGCAACGAAGCGGTCGATCAGTTCGCCCAGATTCCTGCAGAAGCCCAAAAGTGTACAGCCAAGAGCACACATATGGGTGGTTGGATTAGAGGCACATGAAAGGAATTAAATGAATCAAATGAAAACATTTAACAGTTAAAACATGATTGATTACCCCCAAAAAATAAACAAAAGGATAAAATAACAGGCAAATAGACAGAGGGCCAGATGGATAAATAAGAGAAAATACTCCAAGCATATCAAAATCCTCAGTGCTACAGTCAACAGGTCCACAGTCAGTTGGTGTGGCCCAAACTGGATCTTGGAACTAAAGCCAAGGACAAAACAAGCAGGCCACTGTTCTCTCCTGCTATGTCCCACTGGGGACAAGCTGATCTGGCCTGTTGAAGGCTTTTGGACTGAACTAAAATGAGGTTGTAGCTGCAGAATAGGTCAATCCTGTTCCTTTGGACGGACAAACGGCATTTAACGCTCCAGAGAGCGAAAAAGAGCCAGGGGCTGCACACAAGCACAGCAGTTTCAGAACTGAGTTCAGTTTCAGGGAGCCATCGCCATGGCTGGGATAAGGAAGGGAAGGATAGTGGGAGGTCAGGAAGAAAACAGAAAACGGGACTTTAAAAAAAAAAAAAAAGGGAGAGAAATTTTGGAAAAGATTGAGATGTAGAACAGAGGAGTGAAATGAAATTTACACAGAAAGAACCCAGAGAGGGGGGGATCAAGAAGAAAAAAAAAAGAGGTGGGAATGAAAACAGGCAAATCTGCTGTGACAGCACTTATTCAACCTCACTCTCTATTTCTTTCTGCGTTTGTGGTCGTGCAGCTAATGGGAAACATTTCTGCCACAGTGGAGACAGAAGCATGCACAGGAACAAGAGATGGAAAGACAGAAGAGGCAATGAAGTAGAATATGAGGTGGGGGGTCTGATTGATGAATGGACACTGGAAAAAAGATGCTTGTGCCAAATTTACACACAATCTGCCCCCTGATTCTGGGTCTGTGTGCCACGACCCAATTTTGCCTTTTTAAGTTTATACAATTGAGTGTTGCTCACTTGTCTTGGGACTCTATATAGACATATAGATGAGGCTCAAAGCACTTGGAGACAATGCCATGGAAAGGGTTGTCCGGAGCTTTTGGCTTCCTGGGCTAAAACAGTAAACAAAAACAAGAATCAGCAAAATAAAGTTTAGTTTTAGCTCCTCTGAGAAATAATCAATATTGCAATTGAAGAGTTTTGCCTCGAAACTGTCTTATTCAACATACAATGTTTTGACTTATCACCCAGAATGAATAGCTTAGCCAGATAGTAGTCAAGCTGCTGTTAACTGATATTAAGGAAGTTAAAGTCCACATCAGACAAAACAACCTCTGACAGTCCTTTTATGTTACAGGACAAACTCAGTGGGAGTTGTTCCACATCAGCTCACCTTAGCCAGATCCTCGTCCTTCTCCGTGCCCACATCCTCTCCAGGTTCATCCTCTAGGAAGGGGTTAGTTGAGTCTAGAGGGCTCTCTGGCCTCTTCTGCTGTAAAGATACAGGTGCAATTTAAAAAAAAAAAAAGTCCAGCTTTCAGCAGTTTCATGTAAGTGTCATTGTGGTAAAAAGGGAAACAAGCAAGATTCAGGAAATATTTTCTATGTGTTTGGAAACTTTTCACTTGAATAATTCAAAGCAGCTGGAGTAAATGGTAAATACACTTGCTTATGTTGTGTGCGTGTGTGTGTGTATGTGCTTTTCTCACTCCAGGTATGTCAGTCAAGGTGCAGCCTGTGAAACGTTTGGCCAGAAGACCCTCAAAGTTTGTTGTCCTCTGAATGGCAAACAGAAGCAGCTTCACCTCGATCTCCTTCGCCCGGGTCCGCATGACTTTGGCTAGCTCCACCCTAACAAAAACACACACAAAGTATGTTAGTATTTGGAGTATCTTTCCTCTTATTTCTAAACTTTGACATCACAAACTGTTTCACATTATTTTTATAATGTAATTGCAATCATATCTAGGGTGATTGATAAGTATGAGGCCTTAAGTAGAAGGAGATGAGTTATTCAGCTCTCATAACATGCAAATGCGGCTCAATTCTTTGTGGGGTTATGAAGAAAGTTTGAGGTGAACAATTTTTGTGGTGTTCTTGGTTTGGGTAAAAATTTAATACTTTTAGGCCACAAATTTATTAACTAACCCATGTACATCTGTCCTTTTTGCAAAGAAAAAAACACGTCTTGTCAGCCCTTTTTCCGAAGACACTACTATGATTTTTGCTAAAAGTTTTTTTTTTTTTTTTTTTTTATTGTTAGTTGCAGCTGGGAGTTACACACATAGTGCACCTCTTTCTTCTCCTGCATAGCTGAGGGAAAAGGACTGAGAGAAGTGGGAACACTAGGTCACTGCTCATGTAGGCCACCTACGTCAACTAAACTAAACCTGCAAACTCGTGCCAGGCATGCCATGTCAGTGTGGTTGACTTCATGATGCAGAAGAGTCCCACGACCAATTTCTCCATTTCTGCCTTTTTACTTTAATTACATTTAACCTTGTTTTCTTTCATTCTTTTCTTCTCTTTACTTGGGGACGGAAAATCATTGTAAAAAAATCCATTTAACAGGCTGAAGCCACATTTGCAATGCTTGCTCCAAAATGGGCTTTTATATTGTAAGCTGTGTATGTGTGTGTTTACCTGGTGACGTGGCAGAACTCTACAGCTATACGCTCTGTCATGCACCACTCCTCAGGAAACATACGTCCATACTTCTCCTCATAGTCCACCAGCTGCCTTTTGATCCACGCATAGCGGCGATCAATCTTGTCCAGCCATGCGACCTGCACCAAAATACAATACAGTTTTTCATCAATACATAAACATTTACATGTGCCAGCTGGAATTAGATATAATCACATACAGTACATCACTGAATTCAAGTTATTACTCACATCCTGGTTTTCCTGGAATAACACCAGGTACTCAGAGAGGTGCTGTCTGATGAATTTTTTGATGATCTCCTGTTTGATGCGCGGGTCCAGCACATTGGCCACCAAACAGGCATCTCTCAGCACGTTACTGGGGCCTCCTGGTCTCTGGATGGAGTGTGTGATGAAAGTTTGATATGAATTTTTGTGCAGGTTGTGAATAAAACAACAACATTACATGTGAACCACATATTCACCTTGGAGCCCTGTGATGGGAAAGCTTCTTCAAAATCTGCCAGGATCTGAGTCCCCAACTCACTCTGCGCCGCCTTCACCCTAGATAAGACAAAAAAAGATTAAGGTCAATTATTTATTGTCTCCTAATCAGACAAATGTCCTACAGAAAAAAATGGCAATTTTTAATGTGAAAGCCTTCAATATTCACATGATTTTAGCCTCCTATGCCCAAAAACCTCTCAAGCAAACACATTTTACATTCAGTTTGTATACTTCCTGTCTAAGAATTGCATAAAAAGACAATGCAAGCTTTTTATAGCTATCAGCTTGCTATTTTCAAGTTTTTACAAGTTGATTTTCAATCTCAATATCAGCACACAACTGTGCATGTGTTTAGTAGCCCTGCACTGCTTTCTATGAT
The DNA here is from genome assembly GCA_029783805.1 of Acanthurus tennentii. Classification (NCBI taxonomy): domain Eukaryota; kingdom Metazoa; phylum Chordata; class Actinopteri; order Acanthuriformes; family Acanthuridae; genus Acanthurus; species Acanthurus tennentii. The sequence continues at coordinate 12,815,890 of JAPZDZ010000024.1, read as the reverse complement.
GTAGATACCATGATTTCTAGTCCATTAAGAAACAACAAAGACATGAAAGAGAAGCGTTGATATGATGAGCTCTACTTAAGACACTCTGAGTCTGTGTTGGTCAGAAGATATCCAAGTGGGGTTAATTCAGGGCAGCACCCAAAACCATGAGAATGTTCCAGAATAAACAGGAGAGGGTGGAGAGATGGTATCACAGATGAATGCCAATTGACCAGTTGCCTTCACTTCAAGCATCCACCGCCAGCTACTCCACCTCTGTGTGCTCAGTTACTCAATATGAGTCTGAAGCATCGTCTACAGCTGTTTTATCAGACTGGGACCGAGCTGTCAGCAGCAGGTCTGAATGTGTCGAGAACGTGGCTGCATTTTGTCCAAACATGTATGTGCACACGAACAATATAGTGCAATGCAGCCAAACATTAAGTCTCACTGACTGTCAGCTGAACTGTGACAGGCACAGTGTTGATGAGACACCGAGAAAAACATTAAGCAACCATGCAGTGAAGCAAGGAAAAGGTTTATTAAAAAACAATCAGAGTTGATCGTGGCCACTGACTCCATTTAGTCATACTATAAAGCACTGCCAGGACAAAGGGCTAATTTTTCCCACTGAGTTAAAGAGGCAAAGGCAGAAACAGAGAAATGTTGGAGGCTCTGATGTGTGTTTAGCCTGTAACCCTGAAGTATTTTAACATCCATTTACAACTGAACTGTGGGGGACTTTGCTTGTAATATTTTTTTTTTCAGCCTACTTAATTGTAATGTTATAGACTGCACTGCTTCGAAAAAACAGTCATATTTTGTTTTGATATATTCTTGACATTTTGATTGAAATGATATCTAACAAGCATGATACTATCACAGAAATGTAAATCAATACAATCTTATGACATTATATTATTTTATATACTTTTTTAATTCATCATATTATATTATTTAGTCTTTAAATATATTTTCACAGATTCCCTCCTCTTTTTTAAATTACTTTTACAATTGTCTTTACTGATTACTGATTTCAAATGGAGCTTTAATTGTTTTTGCTTTAATTCTATTTTCCACATAAATATATTGTCTTTTTGTCAAATGACGAACAAGACAAACACAGGTTGTTGTGTATGTAACAATAACAAGACAAAGTTTTAGATCCCTGCTTCAAACATGTCTGAGTTATTTCTCCTCCTCTCTGTAATTATGCAGACTCCACATGTGAACCTCCATCCTGTCTCTTAATCTTCTTCCTATGTTTGTCTGAAACATTGCTTGCATCTTTCTTTCCTGCGTCTGCTATCTGTAGCATTGTGGTGGTCTGATGATTGAGATTTTTAAACTTTCTATTTATCATCTCCTTCCAGCTGTCTGCTCCATCTTCATATCTTCCCCTTCCCTGTGTCTTTCCTATCATCTGCTTCTCCAGCAGAGTCACTTCTTCCACGCAGCTGTTATTTGGTATGAACCCTGTCTGCCACACCTCAGACAAAACAGAACAGAAGGTCATGCTTTTTTTGTTTTGCTTTTGGGGATCAGCACTGCTTTGAACATGAACATCAACTCGGCCAATGTGTCCCAAATTGATTCTGGTGTTCTTGGAAAATAATCACAAAAATGGAAACTTAATCAGTCAGAGCTGTGGGAAACAACAGTAGAACAATGCACTTTGTTCTGTGTGTGTGTGTGTGTGTGTGTGTGTGTGTGTGTGTGTGTGTGTGTGTGTGTGTGTGAGTGAGTGTGTGTGTGTG
>JAPZDZ010000024.1:12798245-12810744 GCA_029783805.1 Acanthurus tennentii | reverse complement strand
AGGTAATTGGCTTCACTTGGCCCAATGCTGGGGCTGCACTGCGACACAACTCTGACTCTCCTCAGACACACACACACACATGCACGCATACACACGCATGCACACACCCACACACCCACACGCATGCACGCACGCACACACACACACACAAACACACACACACACAGACCCATGCACACAAGGAATGCTAACAGCCGGCACCAGCTGTGCAAGGAATTTACCACTTTTACAAGCACCTCTACAAAGCAGCGAGGGCGCACACACACACAAAAACTGTGCACGTGCATACACACGCATACAAACCGACATAAATACAGCTTGCACTGACAGCGGGGGATTAATTTTCCTTCCTGAGTTTAGTCAAAGTGACACTGACGCAGAGATAGTCAATGTCAAGACAGCACCATATGACCAGGCCATAAAACCACAGGAAGCCATGTTGACATTTAACCCACTGAGGGTAGTTTAACCTAAATGTTCTTGAACTTTGTGAAAGTTCTACTCTGTGTTATCCTATTTTTTGCAAAGATAGTCTGCCACAGTGGAAAAACAAGGGAGAGACTCTTCTTCGAGATAAGCAAAAGCTGCACCAATCCTTCTTTCTATAAATTCTTCAAACAACTGGTCGTTAGGTAATTGGTTAATAAATTGGAAAGAAATGAAGGCAGGTTCAGTGATTACTCTTTGATCCAAGACTGAGGAGGAAGGGAGTGCCACTGAATCTTTAAAGCGCTTCCCTGGAGGAGTTCTTGAGCAAACAAAGAGTGTGCAAAAGAGGCCAGAACCTCCAAGGCTGCAATTGTCGCTCATGCAGGCTCAGCTGAGTCAGTCTGGCTCGCTTCCTAGCGTTCATTTCCTGTATTTAGCCTTGAGGAAAGGAGAGAAAGACCACTGCCCAAAAGGCGCCTCCATGCCCGAGATGTTATCTGCTCTCACACAAACATGCAAATGCACACCAGTGTAGCCAAAACCTGCATTAAGCAGCACATGCTCCATGGCACACACAGGCAACATTATAGAATTCCTCTCAGAGCCTGAATAGGGATGCACTTCACTTCTCTCCTCTGACATATTACATGGTGCTTGTGAGCTTAAGGCCAAATACAATGAATCAGATCAACCCACTAGGATTATTTTAACTGCTGGAACATCGCCTGAGAACGACGCTTCATATAAACGTTTTTTGGGAGACAGTTTAAAGAGAAGAGTATTTCACGTAAAAGAGAAAAGAACAGCTCAGGGAACGCTGTCCTGGATCACTTTTCATGTTCATGCACTGTGTTGCTAACATGCTTCTCCTTGATTATTATACTTCCCCTCATATTCAGTCTTGGAACACATTTCAACATTTCTGGTTGCAGATGTGATAGATTTAATAGACCGTGCTGAACAAGTCACTTCACATAATTGAGGTTCAGACATGAGGGATCCATGGTGAGAGTGACTCAGATTTCTTTAAAAGAAACACACAAGAGATAGAAACTTTTAAGTGCTGGAAAACTTTAAATCAAGAGACTGACGAAAGAAAGCAACAGTTTAGAGAATATATGACAGAGTTCTCAGAAGATGAAAGCACGGAAACTAAAACAAGCTCAGCCTATTCTGAGTTAAAGTTAAATATTTATGTGAGTGTTGATTCTATAGGAAGACCACCCGACACTTCTTTAATGCAGCCTTCTCAATATTACAATGGACACAAACAGAAAAAATAAATAAATAAACACTCTCAGAAAGAAAAAAAGCAAATGCCAGGTTGCCAACCATGCAAGCAGCACCAACATCCTCCCTTTAAGGGTGTGTTAGTGTGTCTGTGTGTGCTTATACCCCTGTGCACAGCAGCTCTCAATGGCACAAAGTTGCACAGCAATCAATTAACAGAGAATGTGAATGGCAGGCAGTAACTGAAAACAAATGTTTGGTCTCGTTAATTAGATTTCCCTCAAATAGATTCCAGACAAAATGCTTTGACAGCCTTCACTTCCATTACAGAACACAAAAAAAAAGGATAAATGCAAAACAAGCCTTCAATAGCACTATGATATTAAGCTCAGCTGACTGTGGAGCAGGTGTGCTTGCTGTCCACATTGCCATGACAACGTACAGGCAAAACATCATGTACGTGGCGCGAAATAATGTGCAGCCAAACTACAACCAGATACAGATATTTTGTACATGTTTGTGTAATACAGCCAAACGGGTAGGGAGATTCCCACAGTCTGCCCTCAAACTTCAGCACTTCAGGAAATAGTATCTGTTATATGTTGACCAAATTACATCATGCAGGTTAGGAGGATAAGTCTGAACTGTCCAGAAATGAGCCACACATAAGCGCTGTCATCATTTCTACTTAATGACAGAGTTCATGTCATTATAACTGAGTTTGTCTCTCTCTGCCACCAGACACCATGTATTACAGTCAATCACGCTGTCATCAGTTCAACTTGTGGGGTTGTTTGAATGCATCTGCCTGAATGTGATGCAATGGCAATTCCTAGGTGTCCTGGGTATTCATTCACTGGAACTGTCCACGCAAAAACTTTATGACTCACGGAAAATTGAGGCTATCTCTGTGGCAGTAAATAAACATTGTTGTTATGTATTCTTCATGCCACAGTACACAGTCAACACCTTGTATTTTTTTTAGTAAAGAAAGAAATATAAGGTTTTTTGTTGCTTAGTGACACAGCCATCTACACGCTAAGTACTAGCTCTGTTAGCCAGTCACATTTCCACACACTTAGTACTGCAGCATATTACTGTCTGACTCCCTACAAAAAAAACCTCCCCAGACTTCCTCCTCCACTTTCTCTCCTCTTTATCTTTCACACTCCATCCTCTACGTAAACATGACTATCTTAGCTATCAGCTCGGGACTTGAATTCAGCTCACTCAATGAGTTCAGTCAACAGCAGAACTGGCTAAAAAGTTCATTGTGTTGATTTTACTCTCTTGCTGTCTGTATGTTTCAATCGCCATCTTGAAATGAACACCTCTCCATCTTTCCGTCTGCAGAAAGGATTTTTCCCTCTGGAAATGTTGGAATGGCACTGTGGGGTTGGAAAAACAAACTAAAATTATTGTGTGTGACTGTGTAATGTTATTAGTCTGGAGGGGATTTAGAGCGTTTCCGCTACCAAACGGTGGCTAACTGAGGAAGACAGGGCCACCACGCCAGACACCCTGACGACAACACACACCTAATCATGTCAGCTTGTCAGAACATACACTGCTCACCCATCAGGTGTCACATTCCCCTTAAGCCGCAACTCCTCTAGAGAGCAAGGAGATGTATTAAATCAGCAGGGGCTGTTGCTTTCCGTCACGCTGCCACAAGAAAAGGCAAAGACTTGAAAGTGTGGGTTTAAAAGAAATTTAGGCATTTACATATGGGAATCTATTTCCCAGACGTGTTTTCCATAAAGAGCGGCAGTTTGAGCGGTGGGAATGTTTCTGAGTCATCTTGTCCTTTTCCATGGAAGCAATGTGAACAGAGGAAAGACTAGGCTAGCGGGATGAACCTTTTTTTTCTGGTTTGGGAGAAACCTACTGAATCATTCTGACTCTAAGAGATGAGTGCTGTTGTTTGGTGTGAATAAAAAACATGCAAATGTGGTGATTCATCTCCTGCATTAGAGCATGCAGAGTGTAGAAACTCTGTTTCAACATTTATTTCATTTTCATTTATGTCAACATTTATTTATTTTCCTTCTGTCAAAGAACCAAAATTATATGAATGTGTTTTTTTAAAATTGTCTAACAGTTGTAGTGCATTCCTTAGCTCAGAATCACCTGTCTGCCATCCTGGCCCACATTGGTCTGGCCTCTAACCACTGTCCTGATGTTGTCGTCCAGGCGCCTATAAAATGTGACAGATAAAGGGCTCAGTTAGACTGAAGGTAAAATACAAAAAAAAGAAAAATAATTATTTAGTTACTGACTTAAAAACTCACCGAATCTTAAGACGAATCTTGTTTACCACATCATCAATATTAGCTAAAGACTGAATGGAAACATGAGGACAAGAAATTAGAAAAAACGAGGAGTAACTTTTTGTCAAATATCCTAAAAAAAACTATGATGTTTCATTTCAAGTTAAAAAAAAAATCGTGATGTTATTTGCAGCTATATGAATAGCAAATAATGAATATAATAGAATGAAAGGATCAACCAATTACACATGTGGCACCCATTTTTATAGATGAGTAAACCTTTTTTTCATATCATTTTGGTATCCTCATCTGTTTTTTATGCATTTTGCTTTTAAAACTATATATACAAAAACAGCACAGTTTTTAACCAAATTTCATATTTTGTTGCATTTATGGATTTTTTGTAGACAGGAGAAGCAAACTTTCCTTCAGATCGCCAATAATACATTCTATTATATTTCTATTTCAAATACAGGGCAGGTATAACTGCTCACCTGTTTAAATATAACACCGAAAACCCAATGAAAATGTATGTACAGGACTCTGAGTCCTTAAACACAATGTAAATCCTGGCTATAAGGGCACAGTGACCCCTTATGGAGATAGTGAAAAATGTTTTCAGACAACAAGGACAATATATGCTTTTTTCAAAAGGTTAAGTGCAACAGTCACTCAAGGCCACATACATGTGACAGACATTGGCACTTGTGTATCAGTAAATCAGAGTGTACACTGGCACACATAGACACATGAATATGAATCTTAGGCTAAGTCTGTTTCTTTTTTAGCTCTTTTAAAATTCTGGATCTGTTTTATCTATTTCTTTATCTGGTTGTTAGCCTTAAACTAAACTTAAGCTTTACATTCTATTTACACCTATTGCGGTGACATTTATTACACAAGTTTTCCCTTGGCTATAATGATTACCTGTATTGGTCTTATTAATAAAACAAAGTGTAATTTTTTATCCATGCACAAATTCCACTCTATTTAACTTTTTTAAATATCAGTGCATAAAATATTTCATAAACCAAAGCAAAAGAGGCCCTTTTCACCCAGGACTTTTTGACACAGTAAGTAAAACACAAGCTTTAAAAACAATATTGACGATGGCTGAATTCATTTAGCTACTTCAGTTTCAGGGTCCCAGTTGTGAGCATGTTAGCTCACTTTCACATTGTCATGACTTACTGGGACACCCTAATAATATAAGCTAATTATTAGAAAGCTCTCTACCGACCATTTTAGCAACAATTACAGCAGCCTATAATTTTTAAAGAGGCCAAATTAGCACTGTGTAATCTAGGTACACGACTGATGCTAAGTTTAAACTGTGCTATGAAGTACAAGATCACATGAAAGTGTAATGAATGTTGAATGAAAGACATGAAACTAAATCAGGGTTACTGGAGAAAAGACTAAAAATTGTTATGGAACCTGTATGTATATTGCAAACATTGTACTGCATATAAATACTTATTAATTAAGATTTGATTAATGAATTTGAAGTAGATTTGACTACATTTTTATCACACTTGACAAAATCATCAACTTGAAATGACGAATTGCACTACAATATTGCTAAAATGCTGCATAATTCACCTTTCACAATATATAAAGTAACATCTGTGCTTTTCCTACTGTGAAACGTCAAAACGTCTGCCACCAAAGAAACATTCAAGAAAACTCCTTTGAAAAAAAAATCTTCACAAGTTGTCTTGAAAACACAGAAATTTAAAGTAGTATGCATGTAACCAGGCAAAGCATGATCACGGATGCTTCTGTCACTTCAACGTAGCTTTACCTGCTCGGTGGGGAACAGTGTGTTGATGTATTCCACAGCATTGAAGTCTGCTCTGTCCAGTGGGTCCTGACTGGGAAAAACCTTACACACAGAAGATATAAGGCGTTTAGAAAGACTGCCATTGGGGGTGTTTTAGGATGACTTTAACACGCAAACTAATGATAGCTTGAAATGTTATACAGTGGTTTCTGGGATGACTCTGGTCAACATCACAGTCAACCTGTTTGTTATTTTAAGAGATCCAACAGTCACCGAAATTATAAAAGGCAAGGAAATGACCTGCCCAAAGACCTTTTTTGTTTGCTAAACACTATCAATATACCAGGTGAATCAAAGTTTAATAGCTAGCGAGCGTAATATAGCAGTGTCACTTAACACTCAGCCCGTAGAATGGGTTAACGTTGAGCTGCTAGCAGCCGGTTAGCAAGACCAACCACAATGTTACATAAAAATGTAATTGTGACGAGTTAAACCCGCTACCTGTTCAATGGCTAGTTGCACCTCAGGAGTTAGATGCAAAATAGCCTCCAAATCCTCAGCAAATTCAAATTCTTCCTCCTCCATCATTGTCAAAACAAAACCAAAGACCTCTCCGGCATAACACTTCCTGGTGAGGTGGCTCCTGGGATACGCGATGACGTTTGAGAAACGGTGCTTTCATGGTTGTCGGAAATCAGAACTAAAAGTTTAGAAAATGGATTACAAATATCTACGCGATACCATCACTTTCTCTTAACTACTCGCTGAATGCAAATTTATTTTCGAAGTCAAGTTATTAATCTTAAATAAAGTTTACATTCATGACCCAGTAACGTAAATACTTTGATTATTGGATCCATCCATCCATCCATCCATCCATCCGTCCATCCGTCCATCTTCTGCCGCTTATCCGAGTATTGGATTCAAATCAAGCCCAGTGACAAGTATGATTGCTAGTCAAATGTGACAATTAGTTGATGAGATTTAATTAGTAATAAACTCTATTAATTAGAAGATGTAGTATATTGCTACAAAATATTCAAGCACATACCAGCTGTTTCACATGTTTTTTGGTTTACACATTTCCAAACTCATGCATCAGTGGAAATTTAACATGTTTACATCTACAGCAGAAAGTGCTATTCTTTAAAACAGCTACTGTCCATCAAGCTACAATAATATTAATTTGTCAGACTATCTATTAATTTAGCAAAGCTCAAAATTACTTGTTTACTGGCTAGAAACCATTTATAACTACTCCTTGAGCAGTAACTGTTGCAGCTGGGCGTTAGACTTAGGTCTATGTAGGAGCGCTTTAGTGACATCTTTCATAAACACGCCTGCCTGTATTATAGGAGAAACATTGTGCTAGGGAATTCAAGAATAGGTTTTTAAAAATAGAAAATGCCATTTGGACTTTCTTATTTTGCAAATTATCTGAAAAGCATGAGCACAGTACATCTGTTGTTGTTGTTGGTTGCAAATGCTGCCTACCCTTTAGCTTCACAAGGTCAGTATCTACAATTTGCATAAAAGCATTAAACAATAAGAAAACAAGAGGCGCTTCTAGAGGCACCAAAATACCATATGACTTCTCTTGAGTTCAGTGGTGTTGTATTGTATTGAGTGTGCTTTTAAGAAACTTACAGGTAAATTACATCATACATCATACATAACTAGAATAGGAGCACTTTTTGTTCCTCCTCCATCCCTTAAAGCCATGCATGAGCTGAGGTGATGAAAATCCCTTTATAGAATATTTTAATTCAGTTTTGCAGAGCCTTAAAACCTCTGTCGGCCTTCCACACTTCTTTAAAGCTTTTCATATCTTTGCTTCTATCTGAATACATGGTCTGTCCTGACTCGAAATATTGTTACATTTCCCTGTGGTAAAACTGTCTCTACCAAAAGCAAGAAATCAGCCTCCTCATAGAGAACAAATAAGGAGCAACAGTGCCCCCTGCTGTTACAAAAAGGATCAACCCACAAAGCCACAGCTTCTAAGTATTACACTGTTATGTTTTATTCAGAAGAGAGGCATATAAACCCATAAGAGAGCTTTTAGTGCAACATTTGAAGGACTACACAGAGGAGAAGAAAAAGCACTGCAATACAGAGAAGAGAAGAGAAGAGAAGAGAAGAGAAGAGAAGAGAAGAGAAGAGGAAAGCTCTGGAGTGGTCAAACAGCAGAAGATGATAGAAGAGAGAGAAGAAGGGAAGTATCATAGAAAAAGGCAGAATTGAAGAGGAAGAAATGAACAGAAAAAAACAGATATGGCAGTACCAAATGTAACTTTATACAACCCGAAGGCATGGAAATCAATAGGGAGAAGGAAAGAATGTTGAAGGAGAAGAAGACATGAGATAATCCAGGTTAACAAGCCCTTATTGTACCTCTAGGATTAAACAGTCTTCGTGATGGCTCATTTTTATTACTGAAAGCAAATACAATTGAGGAAGCAGGGAAATGGTTGAATTTATGACTCATGGGATAAAGTCGCAAAGGCTTTTGATTGAATTGAATTGCTAAAATTTATTAAGAGTTGTCTGGCAGCTCCAAAGGATGTAGGAAGGTTGTAAAATAGGATGAGAGCAGAGGACAGACAAAGCAAAGGAAAGGCAATGAGAGAAAGAGGACAGGAAGAGTAAAGAGATGACTGTGGTGTATTGTGTTGGTGTGGGACAGAGTAGCTGTCAGATGGCTGATATAAATCTCTCCCAAAGAGGAAAGACAACACGTTGGACAACTCATCAGGGGTCACAACTAACACTGCAGACAAGCTGTACTCGTACTTTAATATGATAGGGGTGAAAGTGATATCTAAAAATGAGATGAGTCATGGTTTGGTCCAATAGATGCTTCTCAAGAAAAAAAGTATGCTCAATCCAGCTGTGCAGATATCTGGTTATTTGAGTAAAATTACACATACAAACATGTAAATACTTAATTATAAATTTTGATTCATTTGAGTAACAAGCTCAATCTTGCTGAGAGTGACATCAATAATTCCCACACAACTGTATATTCAAAATCAAGCTGGAAGCTACTGGTTTCTCTAATTTCTCACATTTCTCTCCTATAGTATAGTCCAGTAACTCCTTTAAGGTCAAAGGATAAATTTGAGATGTCATAAGATACTTAATGGGGGAGAAAAGAAAGAAAAAACAAAGTATTGCAAAAACATTACACTCGTGTATTTTTGGAGTTTTCTTTAAATTTTACTTCTTTCTTTTGTTTAATTCGTTAAAATTGTGACAAGGCCAATAGGCCAACACAGTAGGGATAATCCAGTGGTTTAATCTTTAACAACACTCTGTATTTTACATTTTTTAATATAAAATCTTTAACAAGTAACTGCAGCTGTCAGATGAAAAGTAAAACCACAATGTGTCTTCTTCTAAATTGCAGTGGATTAGAAGAATAATGCTGCAGAAAAAGGAGATGTCTTTGGTAACTTTCCATCAGTGGTATCTACACATTCAGATTCAGATTGGAAAAAGCTGAGCACTGAGTAGATAACATGATGATAAGGCTTAATTATCCAGGCAGTTTTGATAGCTTGTGAAAAGCCATTTGTTGCTAATGTCAGAGCTGACTGTGCTGAAATGTTGTCAATAACAGCTTTTTGTCTTTCCCATTGGCTGGGCAGAGCTCACGAAACAAGAGACTTCAGGTCAAGCAAAAGCAAGTGGTTCAGCAAAGCGAAGCATACTTGAGTCTCTGGAGAGGAAATGAAGGGCACATCAGATGAGTGCATGTCAGGACGAAGTCATAACGAGGTCTTGGATTTATTTGTGGAGATGGACTTTATGTCTTTCAGGGTCATGAGGAGGTCAAGATTAAGAGCACTTCTGATAACAGATGGTTCAAAATCCTGAGGAGGAGCCCCCCTTTATGTCAAATTTGAATTACAAATTTTAAATTTTCTGGGTGCGAGTACGTGTTTTTTTTGACTGGAGCATTCAACTGGTGCGAATAACTGACAGTTGTATGAAATCTAAGAGGGACACCGGCCGAAGGACATCTGTATGTTACACCACTAACCACCGCCTTCGAGGCCTTGAAAGCCTTCACTCCAAAATCAACTACTTTGCATAATTTGCAACTGAAAAAGCACAGAAGATTTGCAGAGTGGATGCGGCAGTGTGGTCCAGAGGTTTAACTACTCCAGGAGAGAGAGAAGGAGACGATGTAAGCAGAACTAAATAGCCTTGAACATCCAGTCCAAGATGCTCTGCTTTACAAGATTTCCAGAGATTGTTGCGTCAGTCCAACATCAGTTTCTTGTTTACTGAATGCTTGGTTTAATTTTCAAATGCAGTTTACGCATGCTTGCTACATATGCAACTAATGGGGGAATGAAAAACATATAGTACACATCTCGACCCCATCTGTCCAAACAGACCTCCAAAATGCTCTCAATGTCAAATTCAACAAGCTCTCTGAATGTCATACCACAAAAGTGCAGAGCAGGAGGATTCGCTCGGTACACAGCATTTGCTGTACTTAGTCTTGAAGAGGCAAACTGAATCAGCTGCAAATGTCACAGTTTGCATTTATTGAAAAAACAAAAAGTTCAGATAATTATAGCTTGAGAACAAATTGGCAAAGATCTCAGACTGGCTTAGGATTTACACCCCTGTTAGAGACACTGAGGAGACGTTTCATGAATAAAAAAATATTTTTGCATCGTCTCATGTTCTGCACACCCATTTACCTCCAGGAACAGCCTGGCAAAGGACATAAAGCGTGCCATCTGCAAACCTGTAAGAGCAATGTTAAGTCATAAACACGGATCTCGGGCACATTTTTATTCTCACAATGGTGTTTGTGGACTTCTGCTCAAAGTCAGATGAGACACTTACAACTCTGAGGATCTAAACAGCTTGTCTGGCCTCTCAAAGATGATCACAACGCATGAAGAAGTGGAAAACAGCATGAAACAAACAATCCGCAAGCAATCCACATCCAATATCACTGTGGGTGAGAGAGCTGCTGCGGGGAAAATTCACACAGCAGAGATTGAAAGCTGGCAGAACTGGGTGCTTTGCACTCCAGCAAGTCTTCAAGCAGCATTCAGACAGCTTTTCTGATCAAGCTTGAAAACTCATCAACTGAGCATGCAGATCTTGGCATGTGAGCTCTTTCTTTTCCCTCTCGGTCTCTACCACTCATCTACAAATGTGTGTAATTTTAAATGACATAGTACCAAAATGTGGCGCATACTATAATTAAGAAGGCAGTTAATTTAATTATGGGTGGGTTAAAGTTTGGGAAAAGATAATTTTCTGTCTTGTGTTTGTGTTACTATGAGAGAAAAAAAGACCAAAAATAAAGACAAAAAATAAATATGAATATATGTTATAAGCTAATCTGGTGGTGAACACTGGGTATCATGACAGCCCTGGTATGCATACTGGTTTAGTGTCATTAAGCTAAGCTAAATGTCATCCTGAAATAGAGCATCCAACCATTAGTCCTTTGTGGTACAGTATGCATGCTATTTGTGACACTGAGCATAATGGGAGCGTATGGTTTCAATTGAAATTAAAATGCAAATTTAAATGTCAGGTTAAATTTAATATGAAGATTTAAAGACCACTGCAATCATCTTATTTTGCCGGAATTATCTGTCATGGTGGATTTAGAGCCTTGTACGTTTTAAAGCTGATGAAGTAAGGGAAAGTGAAACAGAAAGATGGTTAATTTTAACTCTTGAATGAATTCAGCCACAGGAATATGTGTTGTTACTGTCACAGTGGCAGGCAAATTGAGAACAATTGCATTCATTTATCTACAGATATGAAGTGCAGCGGGAGGATTCCCTCTGCGGTTGATTTAATTACTCGTGCAAATTGTAGGTTTTACCAGAACGTGGTGGTTGTCAGTGATTTGGCTCACAATTAGAGATAAAATTAACACATTTTTCATTAACTTTTACTGCCAGAGTTGAATTAAAGCTGAACAGTAACTACTTATTCACAAAATGAAAAGAGATTTAGCAGGATCTCAGCACCATGCCAACAATAGCAATGGAAATTACTGAAGCAGTAAGATATTTGCTTTGCTCTAGGGAAGGTATACCCAAATCCTACATTTGTGCTTAATAGTTCAAGTCCTGAAACTGTAGACATTATTATTATTGAAGCACTCTGTCCTTCATTTTCAATTTTATAGACTCTCTCCTGCCATTGATTAAGCCCTTATATAGTCTCTCTGATAGTCAGAAATTAGTCAAAATATATTTGGACCTTTTTTGCCAGATAAAATTAATTCATATGTAATATTTGCTTAAATATCACACCATATATTTATCCTCATCAAGAATGTGCTGTTCTTTTATCACTAATAAGATCTCTTACCTGGCCACACCCGTGGTCAGCAACCACTCTCCTCCACCGCCCCCTCATCTGTGACCCTCCGCATTGATTTGTTAGCTGCGTAAAGTGAACTTCTCCTGAGGAAGAAAATAACCAAATTGTACAAAGTGGCTTGCAAATCGACGAATCAGAACTGTAATGTGTTTTAAGCATTACTCTGTACAACTTAGAACACAACAGCAAAAGATATCTTGACACTTTAACTTGACCTTGTTAGCAGTCAGTTGCATTAGCTTCTTCTCTGACTGACAACAGTGCTTTTCTCTGTAGTGGTCCATTACATGCATCGACCCCTCTCTAAAGGGATTTGTTCCTCAAGTTTCATTTTTGGTTTTTAGGTTTGTGACATTTGAAACCTTTCTTTGTCTGAATCTGCCTTTTTGAAACTGTCATGGTTTCACAGTCT
>JAPZDZ010000024.1:12760949-12785656 GCA_029783805.1 Acanthurus tennentii | reverse complement strand
GCGATTTAGAGCTTTAAAACTTATCAGAAGAAATTTTAACATTAAAACTTAAATTAAAAACTAAAACTGAACAGCCAATTTGTTGTCTAACACATAAGAAATCTGTTGGATCTTTTGGTTCTGTGGCAGCTTTGATTTGTCAAAGGGAAAATTAAGCTCATTAAAGTAGTTCAGACACAAAAAAACAAAAACATGTACAACTTTGTTTATGTTAGAGATAAAAGTGACAGAACATCTGAGATTTCTTTTACTGAAAAAGTACTCCAAGATGTGTGGCAGCTTACTGAGTATTTCTAGTCAAGAAAAATATAACAGGAATCAAGACACAAACTGGCATCTTTCATCCATAAAATATCTCGGTTTACCCTTTGGCCCCTTTTATCTGTTATCCCGCTGCTATTGTTAGCACAATTTTATTCTAAAGAAACAAAAACAAGTCTAAAAGCCATTAGAAAGTCTTGTATTATGGATGGGGTCCATACATGTCTGCGATGATCCTCCCATGAGCCCAAACCCCTTCAGTAAACTCAGTTTGACCTTTAGAAGTTTTCTGCTGGCTTATGTTACTGTACACTGCCACAGAGTAAATAAACTCCAAAGGAGAAGAAAACATCTTTATTTCCAGAAATGGACGTGACTCATCTGCCAAGAAGCCAAGAAATGGGGTCGCAAACTGCTTGTTAATGGTGAGAGATCATTAAACACGGTTAGAGTCAGAGAAATTCTTTCTGTGGTCCCAAAGTGACCCACGTCCAAGAGCTTGATGGGAGCGAGTGCGATTGCGTGACTGAAATAACACACTGAGGGAACACATATCAGTAGGATTGGTCCATTATATCTCTTCTTATTGGAATTTTGAGATCTGAGCAAAACAAATCCAATGCTACAACAGAGATTATCTTCATTTTTAACTCTACCCAAGTCAATACACAGCTGCGTTAAAATGACTCGAGAAGGTACAAAAGAGACAGGAGCTCACTTTTACAGATTTATACATACATACATACATATATATATATATATATATATATATATAAATCTGTGCTAGGGTACTGTACCTATGTAAATTTTCAGAATAATGTACCCACTAAGCTCATAAATCAGGTCTCATAACTCCAATCATGTTTTATCCTGAAAACGGGCCATTTGTCAGTGCAAAGTGAGACTAATAACATTATTATTATCAGTTACAAAGAGGAAAGGAAAAAGAAAGCAAAGGACTCAAAGAACTTCAGGATGATAAATTTCATCCATCTCCTGAACATCTATCATCTATATATTTCCAGCAGAGTGGGGACTGAGTAAGTGCCATATAATGAGTTTTACATGTTTTTAAAAACCTAATAAAAATGGCTTATGTTACTTGAGATGATTAACACCTTTAAACGTGTGTGTTCTTGTCTATGCATATTTCTACAGCCTGTTTTGTGTACCTCTCTTTGATGGTGTCTATGTGTGGGTGTGTGAGAGAGGGAGAGGTGGAGTGTGTGTGTGTGTGTGCATGAGTGTGGAGAATATCTGAGCGCAAGCCGTGTGGCTGAAGGTCACTCTGAATGGAGGCAGATAAATGAACTGGAGACACCAACAAGCTTATTACTGGAGCGCGCGTGCACACACGGCACACACACTGACATTCACGCTGGCACACACTGGCACACACTGCAGAGACTTATTACTGTTACTGTAGCGACATGAATTGCTCCCCCACCGATTGCCTCTCTCTGCCTCTCTCTAAATCTCGCTGTGATAACTTCGGTTGCTGAGACTTACAGCCACTGATACGAGGGGGAGGGGGCTGGAAACAATACTGCAAACACCTATACGATACACTGCAACCCAGTTCAAAAGCCCTGCAAAAAAAATATGACTTTTTTGAAGCTTACATTTTCGTAAATCTCCTGGTTTTGGCTCAGTGCCTCCACAGCCTTGATTCTTTGTGATAAAGTGTAATAAACTGACCAAATTCTCAGTGATTTATGTAATGTACATTTATGAAATGTATCAATATTCTGAACATATGACTTGAATATATGACTAGCTTGGAATTTGATGTTTATAATTACCGACTCAGTGTCAGTATCAGTACTGCACTGGATTAAATTGATATAATTTGTTTTAAGAAATTTTATTTTCATGTTCCATGATATATAATAAAACTACAATATCAGTGCAATTACTAAAACAAAGATGGTTCATTATGCTGTTTGATCGTTTCATGTGGTCTGGGTTAACAAAGTCAAAGTCTGCCAAGAGTATTATTATTTTTTTCACTTTTCTTTTGTTGTTTGATTGATGATTCTCATGTGCACAAAAATGCCTATATCAAGCATTTATCTTATTATCAACTATATTGTGACTACTCACATATACATAAATGGACTCCGGACATCACAATGTACAAGCTAGAAACTGAATTTCTGGGTAGCCTGTGAAAATCCTTTCTCAAGATTTGAGTCAGCGTTGCATGCAGGCAATTGAAATTGACCTGTGTTGTCGTGTAGACCATGTCCATTACAGGTAGGCAGTATGTGTCAGATATTTGCTGTCATTGTTGCGGAGTTCAAAGCACGTGCAAGGAAGATGTCTCCATTTGTGAAATCTATGAGGGAGACACACAGGAGGCAAGCAAAAAGTTTGGATTTAGAGTGTGAACTTTTCACCTCGGTATAAGTTTTCACACACCCATGCTTATGCAAGTTATTGACTGCCTATCTGCCGAACTGGACAAAGGCTACAGCTCATAGGAATGGTTAAGTCTTTTAAAACACATTCATTTCTGCCTGTGCCAAAACCTATCTGCACACTGGCACTGAGGCTGTAGGGAAAACACCTCAAGGACTCATAAGAGAAGTGATTCAATTTAGGGAGTTTATGCACAAACAAGATAAAATATATCTGCCCACCGACTGCGTAATCTAATAAGAGGAAGGAGTAAACAGCTGATATCTCGAATGTTGATCCTGTTTTTTGAGAAAATTTGCTTTTTGCTGTAGTGGGGCCTCACTCATCAGGATCAAAGAGTGCAGAGGTGCATGTGGTGGATTTAAGGACCATAAGCTTACTAAGCTTACCATGTTAGGGGCTGGACGAGGCTCAAAAAGAACAATCTCATATGACATTTCATGCAAGCAAGTCAAAAGGAAAAAGTATTTTTTTCCTGTCGGACTTGGAGAATGATTTAAGGTCTGGTATCTAACATTAGCACGGGTCAGCCTCTACACTTTCACAACACACTCACTGTTCAATTTATTAGATAGACCTGTTCAGCATATAGTTATTCCACATCCTTGAACCCTCTTTTAAAAGTGCAGAATACAGAATAAAACACTTTGTTGCTTTCCCAAGCATGTTTTATCAGCATCAGAGCCATTCAAGTCCTATTACAGTCTGAGACATACAACATGTAGACAAGCTCAGTATTTTAACATGATATTATGCTCATGTACGCTGTCAGCATGCGTGAGTTTCAGATTCCTTTTTTTTTTAAGAATCAGCTACAGTCCATGGGTGATACTTTTAAGCCAATTTATAGTGTTAAGGCATTAGCATAAACGTACACCAGCTTGTGAAGATTAATAGAAAAATAAAAAGTTCAGCAAACAAAAACAATAACTACCTGCTTAATATTTCATTTGCAAAGGGGAGACAAGCAAAAAAGTGGGAAAAAGGGCAAAAAAGAAAATACATATGTGCAATTATGTTCATATAGAATAAATATAGAATACTGTTATATAAAGTACTGTCAGTGACACTGTGGGGGCAACATGGGTTATGCAGTTCTTCAATGCATCCTGGGATGAGGCTGTCAGAATGGTTTAGCAGTTTTCACCCTCTTTTTTACCCTTGTTTTTCATCCTTATCCTGTGGATGCCATTGATTTGTTTTGCCCTCCTGCGGGTTCATCCTAGGGTCCTACCTTTAGGGAGGCTTAGCCGCTAATGAGAATGTATAAATAGTATCATAAATGTATACAGTCAACTCTGATGTCAATGTTTATCTTTTTTTTTTATTATTTGCTAAACAGTTACTGTTATGGCACTATAACAATCTTGACTTTACTGACTTCCTCCTTCTAACCTTTCTCTTTCTCCTGGCTCTCTGACCCTCCTGTTTGTCTTTCTCCTCTTCCTCTCTTTTTTTCACATGCAAACATTGTTTGCAGCTAAGGTAAATGTAAGAAGAGGTTGGGGAGAATCAACATTCAAGAACAGTAAATTAATATCCATCTTAATATGATGTAAAATCACTGTGAGCTCCACAGAAATAAATGTGGCAGAACAGTAGCTAAGTTATATTCATAACTGAGATCTTGACTATCTGTCCACTTTCTTGGCTGGTTCTTGCTCTGCCTCTCTCTCGCTCTCACTTGCTTGTCAATGACATCTATTAGCAGAGTCAACATTTTATTGCCTTTGGCAAATTCATGCCTCATCTTAAAGAGAACCGAAGTGCAACAGTTTGCTTGTTAGTTGGCAAGTGTGCGATGCAAGCATGTTACTCAGAGATTCTTCTTTAAGATAACTTGAAATATTAGCAGACAATAACAGCAAACGTTCTTCGATACTTTGGACCTATAACCTTAAACTTTCTAAGTCTAAAAATAACTTTGCGAAAACTCTATGACCCACACAGATTATGTGGACTTACTTTATTAGTGTTGAATTAGCAGCTGTTTGTACACAGACAGGAAACAGAGCAGGGAAAGGAACAGAACAGACAGGAGGTTTGTTATCTCCACAACTGGTTCATATATATGCAGTGTCAGGATGACATGGAGGTAAGAGTCAGGGGTCCTTTGAGAATCGTTTGAAACAGCCTGAGCCTGGTGAGATGAACTCTGTGACTTCTCTTGTGTTGTACAAGGTTCACATTGTTATTTTTCCTCATGGAAAAGACGATCTGACAGACCTGGTCCCAGGAGTCGGCACTGGAAGTGATGAAGAAGCCCCATCGTTCTGATGCTGAGGATATCATTTTGTCGGATCTTTGAGCAGTGACATTGGCCACTTCAGTGCTGACAGACTTGACAGACACACAGAGAAACAGCAAAAAAAAACCCAAAACAAAACAAAAAAACACACACTCAGCCAAATGATATGGTGTTCAGTAGGAGTGAGTATGAAGGTATACTGAGGCGAAATGTCTATCAGTCCTAAAGAGGCCACAAGATTGACTCTGATGGTCTGGAAGAACCATGTATATAATTTGTCCACAGAAATGACTGTTTTTCTTTTCTTTCCTTAAGCTGCAGCTCTCTGAAAGGTGATAGTTTTGTTTTGTCTGTCAAGTAGCCCTTGTGGGTGCTGATCACTGAGTCCATAGCCCATCTCTTTTAGTTGTTTTGCAGTTGCTGGACCAGTTTCTGTGTTTGAATCTGGATCAGTTGACTTTTACCGTTGTGGGTTCTTCCTCTTCAGCAATGTACCCGGTGAAAGGGGGATGTTATTGATGGTTTCTCAAACAATTATGAGTCAGATGACCTTGAATGTCTTTATTATCTTTTCTTTATTGTTTGACTTTTTCTCTGGAAGGCCAGAAAAGACTGGAGTTTCCCTCATTATGTGTTCTTGGATGTCAATAATAATCTCTTTCCTTGACTTGTTTTCGTTCATGTTGGAGGTGAATTGGATTGTGAGTTTTTTTTTTTTTTTTTATGGAATGTCTCAGTGTTTTATTTTCCAGTATGAGTGACTTTATTTGTTTTGGACTGAATGCCTGGTGGGAAAAAAGGATGTGTTTTGGTCTTGAAATGGGAGGCCGCCATCTTAAATCTCACACCTACTCCCTTGAGAGGGAACGTTCAAGGACCTGGCATGCTGGTACAAATGAGTGCCTGCCTCACAGCTGCCCAGGTCAAACATTATGAGACACTGGGAGAGAAACACACACATGAGCTGCCAACCAAGAACAACAAGTCAGTTCATTAAAGCCCGAGCTGTCAGCAGTAATCTACCACAGCGACATCTGGGCAACAGGTTTGGAATAGTTTACCCCACAAAACAAACACAAAAAAGTTTTATAATCCTTATATAACATGGTTAATACAAAATACTATTTTAGCTGCAACGATTGGCACATCTGGATATATTCCGTTTATTCTGCATCGTTTTGGCTTTTCCTCCTTTTGAAGAACCTCAAACTCCTTGAACTGCCGTGTTTCTTTGCTTGTCATGTCTGTGAGGTAATCTCACTGAGCTAAAAGTGTGAGAAAGAGACACTCGGAGTGATTGTATGGCAGAAGAAATGAACAAATAGCAAACTCCCTCACTTTATAATTCCCCCCATCTAGTTTGCAGAATCTAAAAGAGGCCCCGGTTTTTTGGGAACATGATGATCTGGATTCTCTTGTCTCTTCGTTCAGCCCTCTTTTGTGTCATATTTGGCTTTCACACAACCCTTCCTGGCCATGTCCCAGCAACCAGATTATGGGAAAGATTAAGCAACATTTTTGACAGTTTTAATGAAATCTGATAAGTGGATATGTCATGCTTATTTTCTGTTCTGTCTTGTTTCGGGAAATGGGAGCAAAAAATGGAAACAAACAAAAATGTTTGATGAAGAATTTATTTAGTGATGAAGGTAAAAACATGTTGCACAAAATAAGCATAAAACACTGAAGTAACTGCTTTGCCTGCAGTTGTCAATGCTGCCTATACAGTGGTATGTATACAGTACAATACCTGTTTAAATAGTCAGCCTTATAGGAACTGATTGAAGTTAGTTCTTAGAAGTGACAGAAGATTGATGTGTTTGGTTTTTCCGGCACTTGGGCGTGTGTTTGTGTCTCTCTTTATCTTACTGTGTCAGAAAACAAGTAAATCCAAGGTAGCCAGATATGCGTCACTCCATCCTGAGAGCCTGGAGGGTCGTTTTTAGAGATAACAGACCGGTTAGTGTAGGAGGGCTCTCTTACTTTTCCTTTCTTTTCCCCTCTTACGTTTTTTTTCTTTCTTACTTTCTCTGTCTCTTCTTTCTCTCCACAGGTCCTCCTCTCACTTCCACCCACTTCCATTTAAGTGGGAAAGCATCTTAAGAGAAGCTGTCTTCCTCTTCAGACCACTAATCCCTTGTCTATTCATCTTCTTTTCTCCCGTCCTCTTTTTCACCAGGCATCGAAATGTCAAACACATGATTATCTGCCTTTCTCTCCTTATTCTCTCCAGCTGCCCATCTCTTCCATCTTTCTTTTCTCTCCACCCTCTCTGCTGCTTTCCTGTTATTCTGTCTCTGATGGTCTCTTAATTAAACCCATTAAAAGCTACTTTATCGTCGGTTCATTGCAAGTGAAGTTTCCAAATATTAATTAAGTGTTGAGTTTTGACTTGTCAAGGGTTAATCTGCGTTTATCCAACAATACAGCAGAAGTGGTTCCGAAGTTGATGTTGAAATTTAGGTCAGACAAAGACGAGACTGGCATTTGATTGATGTGTGTTTTACACTCCCACAGATTAACCGGACTGATTTGAGAAAGAACAAATCTACAGATCCTTAATGCAATGCTCTCACAAACAGTGGATTTGTTTTGGATTATGAATATGGACTCATATCATGAGTCAGAATCCAGCCAGCCCGGAGTCATGAATCTGAATACCTCAATCTTAACCCAAAATCACAAAATCCTTCACAACTCAAGAGGTCATTTAGCTGGATTCACAATCTATGACTGGATTAATCGGAGTCCACCCATAAGCCCTTTTCACATATGCACTGCCACCTGCAGAAGCTGTAAGTGTGAATGCAAATAAATTGGCCCGAACTTTACTCTGCCAGCTCCCTTGTAAAAAGTCCAATTGAGCCCCTGTTTGAATAGAGCAGGTCATTATCTGCAGAATTAACAGTGAGTGGGTGTGTAGGTGATGCTGCAAGGAGTGTGGCTGCAGCTTTGTACTCCTGTCCATAATGCTTTCAACACCCCCATTCATCTTGCATACATCTCCAAATACATGTAATATTGATGTAATTTCAAAGCCAATCATCATAACGATCAGTGCTGTTTTAGATGTGCTGAAACAAAAACACAGTGACTCATCTGAGCAAACACATATTCCCAGCAGGTTAGAAAATGATGTTATATGCTTCATGTGTACAAGGGAAACCCAGACAAGGTTCAGACCTGATTCTGCAAACACTGTCTGGAGTTTATGTATGAAAACAGGTTAAGATTGCCAAGTTGTGGGTTTAATTTATTGTATGATGTTTGATTAGGACTTATTTTGCTTTAATTAAAATTTTCAGTAACAATGTTTACTTTCTTTAATTCACTTTGTAATAAAAAAGACCCGTCAACCACACAAAGTGAAGTTAAACCTTTCTGTTATTGCCTTGAGATCTCTGCAGAACAATCACTTCTCTGAATGTCCCTTCATTTAACCAGAGAGAGTGGTGAGACAGACAAGAGGAGGCAAAAGAACTTTATTTAAATAGAGCCATTTAGACACAAAGCAATTCAAAGTGCTTGGTGAGCAGAAGGTCTGCAGTGCTGATGGCTCTGCTAGACTTTTGTATGTCGAAAGGAGCAGATAATGGATTTTTTTCTTCAGTGTCCTCAACGTTGTCTTGACTTTCAGAATTAAAGACACTTCCATCTCTCAATCTGCTTAAATGCCATGATAGACAAGAAAAGATCATACAATTCTGTCAAGGCCTCGACCTGGTAGAAGAGGCAAATGAAATGGTTTGAGAAAACTTGTCCTTCATGGAGAGCAAGACGGCGGGGAGCTTTTAGGCAGGAGAGCAGGAATGCCTGACCGTAAAGTGATGAAAGTAATTCTGCAGAGCTGCTGCAGACCCACAAAGCTTTAGAGGAAATAAAAGCTCTTGGCAACAAACTGAATGAATCTGATATTGCCACAGTAAATCCTACTCAGAACCTTTTTTTACTAGTCAGGGTACTTGAAGTGACTCTTCTGAAGCTCTACATCTGTGCTTGTGTGGCTGAAGAAGGACAAAATGTGACAAGCTCTCACACACCAGCCTGATGCAACTGATAGAGAGTGGACTCTGAAAGGTCACTCTGAGAGATCATCAAGGTTGAGATAATGGTGTTTCGTTCTTCAAATAAAACTATGACAAAGAAAATAAAAGCCTGGAAAAACCAATTTAAAGTACTGACGCTTGCTAAAAGCATCTTGTTCAACAAATCTGATAAACTTGATCCCAAATCTGATCCACTCAGACCTGACCATTTATTATTTAAACAGATGATTCATGGGAGAAAACAGTGCAAAGAAATTGTGACCTATAGCCAAACAGCAAATGGTTCTATACAGCTCACCTCTGTCAGGAAGAAATTTGATCATCTGGGTGCCTGAACTAAAGTGCTAAACACAGTGAACTAGGCCGCCTTTGAACAATATAGATATTTTAAACTTGGTTCTTTTTTTTGCAATCTTTAGAGAAGCTCCACACAAATAGTTTTTTACTGGGTTAGGCGGTTGTTTGCCAGGCAAAGCAAAAGCAAATAGCTTACAAAAAATGCCAGTAAAGTTTTAGTACACACAGTCACATCAGGATGCAGTCAGAAGAACAGAGCAAGGCATCCAAAAACAACAAATAGAACAATCTTCACTCCTGAATTCAGTCTCATTTAATGCACCCCAGGAACACACAGAAACACAGGATATGCCCACTCCAGTTCAGCCAGACGAGATGCAGGCAGAACGACAACAAGACCCAGTGCCTGGAAAAATATTTGACTACTGAATGAGAGAGAGAGACCTGCTGCATACAAACTGAAAAGGTGAACGTCACAAAGCTGCAGCCAGAAAAGCCGGGCAGGCAGAGAGTGAATTGCACAGATGGGACTGCACAGAAGGAGTCAAACCAAATGGCAGCCTGAGCTTCCAGAAGTGCACTGCTCTCTCATTCTAAATGAGCTGCGTGAACAAAATGGGTCACTTGGGCAAAGGGAGGCTATTAAAGTTCGCTAAAGACTGTTTCTTTTGGCCCAAAATGCAAACAGATATAAACCATTTAGTCACAAATGTCTGAAAGTGTTTCAGGAACAGAGAGCAAACAGACATGCCTATGTTAAGTATCATTACAATGACTATTGATGACTATTGAAACCATTCCAGTTGGTGTCTTTTTACTTTAATTCATCTTATTTATTTGGGGGTTTTCGAGGAGACTCTTGTGATTATAAACCATCATACTTGGTTTATTTGAGCAAATGCAAGAAGCAGCTCATGAAAAACTTTTGTTTTCCAGTCCTGCTGCAGCACAGCTTGAGATGGGATTTAACGCCCTCTTTAGTATCTGCGAGTCTCAGATCAGCCTTTAACGCTCTTAGGGGTATGGACAAAGCGAGGAGTTTAATGGAATTGATCACTTTATGTTAAGAACACTTAATGATGAGCACAAATGGGAATCCCCCACCCACAGCACGACCACCCCCAGGTCATGGATGTCTATAATCGTACAGCTAATGAGGCCACAGGCTACTCTTTGTCTTGGCAGGCCACCCAGACTCCCCACAGGCCTCCAGTTCAGACTTTAACAGAAAGACTACCCACGCTCCTATAGCAGGACTTTGGAGGGAGACGACAAAGAAAGTTGACAGCCATGGTGAGAAATGAGACACACAGGATGACCGAGCAAAATCTGTTCCTGCTGAGAGGATGACAACTGTGTCATTAGTGATCAGGAAGGTGAAGTCAATCACAATGGATTTGCTATCATTCATGAAAAAAGAGAACAGGATTCCCTCTTCAAAAAGGCAAAAGCGAAACAAAACACACACACATGGCTGACTCTACACAACAAATCTGTTGTTTACATGATATACATATCATGACAGATGCAATAAATCCAAGCGCACCTTAAATACTCTTCTTTTTATTGCACACTGTGAAGTACAAACTTGTCAAATTCTGCATTTGGAAATTTTTAGACTTATCATAAAGCTTAAGGCACACAGATAACATAATGCTAAGAATACAATCAAAGCTACAGGAGGACATAAAGAAAAGCATATCCTCCACCTAAGCACATTCCTACATGTATTCTGCCAGCTCGAGGGTGGAGAAATCCCTCATTTCAGATTCCACAGGTATGATGTCCACAAGAAAAAAAAAATCATTCTTTGCTTCAAGTCATCATGTCACAAATATTTCTTCTTTTCACTCGGGTGGAGAGCAATACATAGACTATTGTACAGAGCTCTCACAGTTTCTATACCTTACTGTAGCTGTTTGATGCAGTCATTTCTTCCATAGGTGTTTTTTTTTGTGTCTGGAAAGCTTGACAGCATCTCGACTTTGGTGTTTGTTCCTTGGTGGAGTTGGAAATCCGGCCTTCAAACTGTAGACCAAGTTTGGAGCTTTTAGAGAAACTTTTTTTGGTGGCAAAGCCAGAGTCTTGCTGGCTTGTGAGAGAATTCCTGCACAGGTTTGCCAAATTCTCACCCTTGTGAACTATTATACCGGTAAGTGATTGTTATGCTAAACCCCTCTTTCTTAACCGCAGTCTTTGGCTATGACTAATAGAGGGCATTGAAGGCGTAACATGAAATGTTTCCAGCATACTGAAAATAAAAGGTTGCAGGATGTGATTCATGACACGTGCACGGACCAGAGGTGCTGAGCTTGGTGCAAGCTCAGTTTCTTCAAATCAAATTAATGATGAAACTCGAGCATATGCTTATTACTGAGGGTCCAAATTAATGCGAGACCTATTCTGACTCCATTTTTGTGATGGACCACAGGGACTGACGGCAGGTTCAGATCTCTAGGTAGAGGCTGTCAGACAGCTAACTTAAGCCCGCTGTCAGTTTTTGATAAGTTATAGTACTCAGAGTTCTTTTTCAGTCTTTTAGCCCCATCTTTTCCTCTCTCTCTCTCTCTCTCTCTCTCTCTTATGCCAGACACCATTTTCCCTCAACAGCTTTGATGTTTCTCTCTTCCCCTCTTCCCTTCTGTCCTTTATTCTAATCCACTTAGTCTCCCCTTTCTGTGTCTCTCCTTCCTCTCTGGCCCTCCCTGTCTCTCCCCAATCCTATCCTCCCTGTAAAATTCAGGTGAAACTTCCAAAGTTAAGAAGCTGCTCTTCTCCGCTCCTGTCCTCCTATCATCCCTCCCTCCCATCCTTCATGATTACCAGCTGCTCTCCTCCACCTTTGTCCTTCCCTCTCGACTCCGCCGCTGTGCACAGAAAATTATCCTGACTTAGGAGGAGGCATGATATTTCATAAAAATGACTGAGCCGAGAGAATGAGTGATGGAGAGACAGAGAAAAGACGACAGGCAAGAGTACATAAAGGGAAGAAGAGATGAGAGTGCCCACTGATGAACTGACGGAAGGGAAATTAGGGAACAGACATAAAATCAAGCCGTGCAGGAACTGACAAGAGAACTGACAGGATAAGTAGGATCAACAAAGTTCAATTTAGACGAGTAGTCAGACCGACAGAGAGACTGTTAAGACGGCAGTTTAGGCACATAATACACATGGACAATAGAATATGGGCACAGGGTGACGGAGAAGCATGGAGGAGGCAGATGGATATTTTCCAATTAACTGTTTTACATTTTCAGAAAACAAAGCGGAGGAACTTGAATGACTGAAGCAGCAGAAGAAAGGCCAAACTCAAGTTCTGAAGACAAGAACAAAAGACATGCAAGCAAATGTATAGACAAATGTAAAGTCTGAGAAAAGTTGTCAGGTGGACAAACAAGTTGCTAACTGTATTCAGATTGATAAACAAACAGGGGCTTAAGGAGACGGACAGATAACGAGATGAGATGAGATAAAGAGAGGAAGGAATGCAGAACGAGCGAACGGTCGGGCAGGCAGATAGGTTTGGCAGACAGGCTCGGAGGTGTGCAAATATGCAGGCAACAGGGTTGGCAGACACAAACAAACGGAGAGGCGAACAAACCGAAATGAAAAAGGCAGATACACAGACAAGTAAGCAAACAGACACAATGAAAGACACACAGGAGGCAGAGAGGAAGAGCGGTGGAGAGGGGAGGAATATTCACTCAGCATCTTATGATGGCATTGCTCTACTTTCATGCTTTCTGTCATCAGACACACTTTCTCTCTCTGTCTCTGTCTCTATCGTTCTCTGTCTTTTACACACATGCACACCAATACACACACTTAGAGACACAGGCATACAGCCAAGCAATCCAGTGCTTACCCAGGCATGCCAGGCTGAGTGCCATCAGGAGCCAAGGAGAAGCCGCATGCAACTTTTGAGTGCTTACACACAGACATGAATTCTCACACACAGACAGACACACACACACACACACCAAAAGACACAGTAAGAGAGAAGCGTTGACATCTGTTACTGGCTCTAGTTCATGCAAATCTACTTACGCTAGAACAGAATTCACATATGTTATTCTTATGACGTGAAACTGTTCATTCAGAGTTTCTCAGCCGCTGTAATCTTCCCTAACGAGAGATCATAGAGTAACTGCCTATTAATAGCTTCAAAGAGCTTAAACAGAACTGTAGAAAAGCAACTATTTTTTTATGATTTGAGAGGTTTGGAGCTTTTTCTTTCTTCTTTGTAGCGATTCCAACTGTGACGCAAGTTTCCAGATATGGTTTGATAAGCACATGTTTTGATAAGAAGTTATGAAACCTGACAACTTACCAGAAACAATTAGACCCCGGGATTATGTGCAAAATCACTGCACCAAACAGCACACACAGGTTGTGAACATTATGATTATTTTTTTTTTAAATTTGGGATTTAAACAAAGTCATTTGGGAATCAATCAAGCCTACTATTTTGCAAATATCCTGACTGAGCAAGCCCCTGCACAACCTGGCAATGAATTTGTTCTTTATACGACAAATGTTGCTAAAGATTTGACCTGTAGATTTTTTATTATTGGAATTGGAAGAGGTTTTCCCAGTGAACACAGAGGAAGCAGCAGATAAAGAGATTTGATTTTCAATGGTTGCTGAAGACCAAACCAAAGCTGGAAAGCGAGCAAACATCAGATCTCTGTGTTTTATTCAAAGACATAAAAACATGACGTTTAATAATGCTACTGATTTTTGTGTCTTGTTTATGTGTATGTATAGGAAACTGCAAAAGTGTTCCAACAACTTGGTGATAAGGTGACAATATGTCAGTGTTATCACCTTGTCACTGTGTGCTTGACTGCCCCCACATGGCCAAAAAGCTATTAATGCAGCTTTAATGCACAAAATGCTGAACTGTCGCTTTAATTAATACAAGCTCTGTTTGATTTGACTATACCAAAAAGAAACATAGAGCTGTGGCTAATCTATCATGTTTTCAAGGGAAAGAACTTTTCCTGCGAGTATCATTGCAACTCTTTCCTGAACAGTAAAGACAGTATGTTGTATTTCTAGCTCTTTCATAGGCTATATTGTATATCTTATTTTGTTGTTGCTGCAATGTCCCAATTTCCCCACAGGGATCATTAAAATTTAATCTAAAAATGTAGAGCTACATTTAGGGATACTGCTGTGTGCTTAGAATAGAAAAATAACACCTGCTTAAGCTGCAGCCGTCCCTGTGCTCAATGCTTCCAGACTTATCATTTGAAAAAGAGAATTCAAAACGTAGTCGGTAATATGCTGAAATATGTCGTATTGTGTCTGAACCCTACATTCTACTTTTGTCAGGGTCAACTTTAACTTTGACTGTGAAGAGATAAGGGAAGACTGTAAGGTTTCTTACTCGAGTCATGTCTCATTCCCCGATGTTGCTCCGTTACAGAATCAAATCTCTTTCTCTCTCAGTAGACCCCATCTCCGTATTCCCATCTAATTTAAGTGTGAACTCCTACATTTGCAGCCGCAATGTTCTGCCTCGTCTTCCCCTTTATGCCCATCTACCTCTTCCTCCTCTTCCTCTTCTTACCCCCTCAGGCAGCGTAAATGATCCAACTTTAAAATGAAAATGTGACATTTAAATGAGCGGGAGCAAAGAGAAGGGGTAAAGGGAGAGAGAGGGTGAAAATGGTAGCAAAAGACTGGGGGAAGAGGCTGATTAGGAAGGGAAAAAGACTAAGTGGAAAGACTCAGCAAAAGATATAGAAGTTAAATGATAGTAGAGGGAATGGAAAGGAAATGACAAAGTGTGAACTCTTAAAACATTGTTGAGTTCATTCCTGCCCTCATTTCAACTCCAATCACACACTTACCCATGACATTACAACTCCTGCGTATATGGGAATTAACTGTCAACATTTAAATGTAACTTTTACATTAAAGGCGCTGTATGAGAGTGGGTGGGGAAGTACTAACAGCCGAGTGATTTTCGCTACCATATCTGATTTAGTTCTGTTCAAAGAATATTCGTCTGATCTTCACATGCTAATGAGGGACTCCATGTTTTCCTCCACTGACAGCAAAAAACTAGGAACATCTTTTGAAATAAATGTGCTTGTATCAGGTGCAGGCATTAACTTTCATGTGCAAATCTTTGCATCCTCAGACTGTGACACAGTGCTGCTTCTGCATATAAAGTCGGACACAGCTAATTACAAAAACCTTGTACCGGTGCTCACAGAAATGCATGTAACTGCAGCGATGATGATGATGATCAAGAAACGTAACTTGTAATACACAATCATGAAAGTCATTTCTTGCACCTGCTGCCTGCACTGTACTGTGCAGCACTGCCTTATCTATCGTTCAACAGGAAGAAACAAGGCTAATATATATGGCATATGCGTAATATGTTGTATTATGCATTAATACCTAAGGTAACAAAGAGTAACTGAGCACACTGGCTTATTTATTCATCAAAAACATAACAACAAGTTAATTTGCATTACCAGTGGTGATCAGATTTCTTAACTGTATGGATATGTGTATTCCTCATGTCTTCCTTCTCTGTGTGAGTGTTAGTAAAGTTTTTCATGGTTTAGTGATACATAAATGGATAATAAATGACAAATCTTTTGTTGTCTTACTTCATGACAGGACTATAAGATGCTTTTAACTGTTGATGTTTACTTCAAAGAATTGAACAGAGAATATGTTTTTGTCATTGAAGCCTCGTCTTAAGACATTTATAGGCTTCTAAATATACGAGAGCAGTTGGGTATAAATCTCAGCAACATAAATATCCGTCCTTCAGGCTGTTATCTGCTACTTCAAAACTACAAAGAAGGCCTCTTGTAATATTATCGTGTCCAAACAGAAGAGTAGTGGTCTATTTTTGTCATTCTATGCATTTGAAGAATTGCTTCAATGAATAAATGTTTTTAACAGTCGAGTGTAACGCCTTCAAATGACATCACCAGCACATAGCAGCACCTTCACACCTATCAGGGATATTTTGGCAAAAGTTTTGTGCAGTGGAGGGTATCAGAGAGGTGTAATCCATCATTTTTACTGGTGTAAAGCCTATGTTAGAGTCTCTGGTGTGTGTGCTCTGCTAGATTTGGGGAAGATGCTCATAAGCAACCCCAGCCAATTTTTTTTATTTATTCTTTAATCTAAAACAGCATTATGTTCACTAAACACACTAGTTAATTCTCATCCAAATAATTTTTTCTTTTGTTACGTTGAAACTTAAACATTGTTTCTGCAAATTTAAGCAATAAAGTACATATCTGGACTCTTGTCTATCCCATTATGTATTAATACAGGTGTTGGGCTTAGTGAAAGGTCAGTTAAAGTTGCATATGACCAAATCACTTCCAGCACAACACCGTTACACTCAATGCTGCCAGTTTCTGTAAAATTGTACTCAAGTTGTTGCAGTTGTGAAAAATTGCAGCCTTCACGGATTCTATGGCTGCAGGGTTAAAGTGTGCATTACATACAACACACAAATTAAGATAATTTGTGTGTCATACTGAGTAGGCTGATTTGGCAAGTGCAAAGAGGAAATCTGTTAGCTTGAAGACTTTCAAAAGCGTAATCCAGAGGGTTTTTTTTCATGTTTCTTTTTCTGAATTTAGGACGTATTCTAATGTCTCTGACATCCTAATGATGTCTCGTTTCTTACATTCTCATGTTGACTGGCCAAGTATTTAGCAGCTCTTCATCTGAATGTCCCTCTTTGTTACCAGACAGTGAATATACAAAGAGTTTTGTTCAAAATTACCAAAATCAACCACTGATGATGTCAGTTAAATAAAAGAAAAAATAAAATAATTTTGAGCTTCTGAACTTTCATGTATCAGTGCTCAATTTGTGTTTTGAGACCCAGTGCACTTTAATAAACATGTCCCCACTTGTGACAGTATGTCTCTCTGTCTGTGCTCACAAGACTTCCTAATAAAAGGGACTGAATTAAAAGTCAAGATGCAATGTAGATGAGGGTATGTCCTAAAGTAATGAAAACAAAGCAGAAAAAACAAAAACGTCATCTGTGATAAGAAGCCTTGTGCTTCCAACAAGAGCATCTCAAGAGGCAAAGACCTGCAGCACTGCACATCTGTGTTTTGATTATCAAGAAAACCTTAAAGTGGTGAAGCAGTCGGGCTTATAGAGGCTTTAAGAGTGCTCTGAAGGAGAGTATGAAGTCATTCAAACATATATAGGTGACATCAAACATAACAGTGATACTCAGCTTTGTATATTTGCAGATGTGGTCCAGTGAGGCCGCCAACAATGTTTTGTTTTAGTGGCAATATCAAGAGATAGACCAGTCAAGAGGAGAGAATCAATCTAAAAAATCTAAAAATATATGTTTATGTTTTATCACAGAACAGTGTGTAGGATAAATATTTCTCATGATGTGTTCAAACTCATGAGAATCCTCGGCTTCGTTAGGCTTTTTAATGCATGACTTTTAGCAGAAAAGCATGAAAACATTCACAAAGCGATCGAGTCGTAGTTCCATTTAGTAACTCGGGAGTCACAGGTGACTCAGCACCCCCCACTGTGCCAAGTCACTGCTCAAAAGTATTTCAAAGTCCTACTAAAATACAGACACTGTGCAAAGCCTTGCTGTCTTGTTTGATTTTTCTCATCCTTTGACAACCGAAGATCAGAGCAGATGCTGAACATTAGTTAGCAATTTAAGTCAGACAGACTGAGTACAAAGAGTAGAATAAAAAGCAATGTCAAATCTGCAAAAAAAAAAAAAAAATGGTGTGCTTTTCTATTATTTAGATATGTGTATTGCATCTTGGAGGCTTGTTGCTGCAAAGCTTTTACTTGTGTCTGGATGTAAATTGTAAGCTAAAATGGTGCTTGTGCAGAAAAAAGACACATTCTTTACAAAATTCACTAACTTAACATCCAATAAGTTTAACCAATATCCTGCTAATCGAAAAAGCAGTGGTCTGGATGATCAGTTCTCCTTAACAGGCTTCTTTCTGTTGTTAATGATGCTGCTCTCCATGTAGCCATTTAGAACCACACTTTCTGCTAATTAGCTTAGCACATTTGCAATTTGTTAGGTTTTTAAATGAGCCCATCAGTAGAGGCCCACCGAGGAAAACCAAGACTGTCTTGTTTGTGGTTTTATTCTCTTTCTTTTCCACTCTGTGTCCCAGTAATTGTCTTTATAATGTGTTTCGTTTATATCTATGTTATCTCCTCATTTAAGTTGTCTCTGGGCGATGCACTCTTCTCCACCAACACAATCTCTCAGCTCTTTAACTATTTAGTCAGGTTTGCCAGGTCAATGTGGAGAGGGAGCTTTGGAGCTGTTACTCAGCAGTTCAGTGCTTTTTTTTCTTCTTCTCTGCATTAATTTGCTCTCACCGACACATGGATACATCCAGATGACACAGCTACAGATGACGGCCTTCCTGAAGCGTACCTGCAGTCACTAATCAAAGCATTCACCCAAGAACACCTGCATGAAGTATAAATACCTCCTCAGTGACTTTTTCTCCATTTCAGAAATGTTGCTGCTGCATGCTGTGCTGTATATGTTGCAATATGCTGAAATACACTGAGGCATAGGAGACTGAACTTTGTGGTTTAAGGGATTTAAACAAGCACGCTGGTTCTTCAATGAAACATCCAAAGTTTTACTTTGGAGGCTGAAGTTCATTTGAGTTTATGTTGTTGGCATCAGGGTTATTGCAGTAAACTGACACTGAAACTAAAACCAAAATAAAGAAGAGAAAAAAAAAATGTGGTAAAGTAAAGTAAAGTAAAATAAATGCAATACCCGCAAAGTAAAAACTAAAGCTCAACTAAAACCATGTTGTCTGGTTCAAAAAACTGACCAGAGTAAAATAAAACTGACAAATCGGTTAAAAATTAAAAAAGAAAGCACTGGGTTATAGTTGTGTTGCTTATCAGCCCCTGAATGATCACAATATTATTACAGTGTGTTCTAATTAATCACCAATGGGTTTAAAGATTTCTGCTGCTGCCATTTGAGCTCTTCTGTATTCCCTTTGCAATAAGACAAATGTTAGTATATATTTGACCTTATTTAACTCCAATTAGTTTTAACGCATTTAAATTTCAGATGTGTTGGAAAATCATCGAATGAGCCAGCGATATGCTTTTTATC
Organism: Acanthurus tennentii; assembly: GCA_029783805.1. Lineage (NCBI taxonomy): Eukaryota > Metazoa > Chordata > Actinopteri > Acanthuriformes > Acanthuridae > Acanthurus > Acanthurus tennentii. Next base: position 12,766,230 of record JAPZDZ010000024.1, on the reverse strand, counting down.
TTAAAGATTTGCTTGGACAGCTAGTTCTGTGCTTGAGGCCGATTGAATCTTAAGTGCAAAGTCCAGGCATCTTTCATAGTCCAGCATGGACCAAGCCACTGCAGTGTGCCTTGATTTAAAAGCTACGGCAGATGGAGAAATATTTCGTTAGTTATAGGTGTCCTGTTGGGTTAGGATGCAGTCAAAACTAATAGCTTGTAACAAAAGACATCATGGCTCTTTCCAAACTGTTCGAAAGACCGATTGATAATGAAAACTCAATTTCTTAACCACACGAAGCCATAGGATGACTTGACAATTTCAGCACATGCTCATTAGTTTTCATGCCTCATTTCACTTAAAAAAATCATTATTAATACCAGGTAAAGTAAGGGTAGTTTCATCTAAGTGAGAGTATTTAATACAGTAAATGTTTGTGAAAAAAAAATGCTATGACTTAATTAATGTAGAGGCATGTCAGATTTCTAAAATTACTACGATCCTCTGTTACAGTTATGATCATTGTGTTACAAAATGAGAGGCTTGGGCAGAGGAAAGCAGGGCCCTAAAGGCAGTCAGCTCAGGATTAGGAGCAACTGACCTGAATCACAGGTGAGACAGAGAGATTGGCAGCAGGTCAAAGGCGGCATATAGTATGTGTCAATCTCTGAAATTACCAAGACGGTCTGCAGGGGGCCTGTCTGCTGCAGGCCATTGTACACCTGTTTGTCTGCATGGCTCTCTCTCCCCTGCAAGCTTGGGGGATGGTAAAATTCAAATGTATGCAACTGGTTAGATGTAAATGAGTAGGTTTGATCTTTGAATGTAAATAAAACAAGAACAAAATGTATTTAAATCAGAAGAAAAAAAAGTGAGTTAAGGAAATATGGAGATGAAGATAAATTAGTCTGCAACAGTATGGTGGTGCTCGAAAACCAAACATTGCAAGATCTGAAAAAATTTCCAAAACAAATGAATGTCATTTTGTATTATATGATTATAATGAGGGAAGCTGAGCCATTCAGTGAGACTAAAGTAGAGCATAGCATCACTATTAGTATTTGAAAAATGGGATAAAAACATGTACTTTTGTATTTTCATGTATATGATCAGTATATGATCAGCAGATCGATGCCGATGCCTATAAAACAAATGGAATCATGTGACCATGGCGAGGCAAAGCGGGGGAGGCTGAAAATGCACTGAAAGACTGCATTTACTGTACTTCATCTGCTAGTTGCTATGTAAATATGTAAAGATCAAAATCAATAAATGCATTGTCTGTAATAAATTACATTACATGGCGATGCTTCATGCTCAGCAGTGCTCAGGGGGGCCTCCTTCACCGTTTCTCTCTGTGATCAGTAAAATTGATATAAATGGAGGATAAAATACCTCCACCATCAACTCCAAGGTGGTGTCTATCAAGCGTCCAAATTGAGCAGTGAACGTAATGGATGTACAGTAAATGACTGCGGCTCTTGGTAGCTCGATCTAAAGACTGAAAATCACTCAGACAGTGTCGGGGCACTTTTTGTTTAGAGTGGTGAAATGCAATAACCTCGTGGAGGTCTTGTTCGACCTCTATCAGCACTTTCATATTTCTTGTTCTGTTTGTGGGTGAAGGCAGAGACTCGTCAGGATCAGAGCCTCTCGGTTATATTACATTACCTGTTCTAAGGGCCATGACATGACCGTCGGTCACAGTCAGGCCATCGCTGAGCATCTGCAGCCCAAATTATGGGGTGTGTCCCATACAGTTTGCTGGAGTCAGCTCTTGGCAGCAGCGTTTCAGTCGATTGAGCGTGTTGAATCAGTGGTGGAGCCTGTAGGGGGGGAGGAATCACCCTGATTGGCTGTTAAGCCACAGCAATCTGTGCATAGGAGGAGTGGCAGCGGTGAGGAAAACAAGCGAATGACTAAAAACAAGAGGGCACACACAGATGGCTCTTGAAGGCTAATTTTTTATCCATCATTCTGATACATAAATATTTTCACAACAGCATGGCCTTCTGTAATAAAGCAACTGAAGATCAAGTGATCAGCATGATTCAGGACAGCTGTGTGAAAATGGCAGGCAACAGCTAATTTATTTGTAACAACTGTTGGTCTATCTGCAGTCCTGGATATTTCAGTTTCCTTTTTTGAATGACAAATAGGGATTATGTTCTCTGTCTGGTGAGTTGTGAAAACTTCCTGGACATGAACTTGGTATGTCTGAAGCTCAAGGCAGCATGAGTGTTGAATCTGATTGGCCAGAACTCCCAAAACTGTTTTTTTGATTTCTTGTGTTGTAACTGGTACACTTGACTGATAAGCAAGTGAACATTTCTAATATTTAGGAAAAAAAAAAAATTGTCTCTTATCCATGTGTTGATTTTATCTTCCAAAAACATGATTCCTTGAATACTTTAAGTTATTTTACATATAAGCCAAGTCAAACCATAACCAAGATCATAACCACAGGATGCCCAGCTTTCATAGTGAAAACTAAAAAACATTTTCAAACAATTGAGAAAATTCTCCTCCTCTCCATCTTTGCAGGACACGTGGTACAAGAACACATGCAAACACACACACACACACACACTCACACACCCACACACACACACATAGAAAGCAGCTTTCATGGTTTGAGAGGCGTTGATAATTTGAGTTGAAATGAGCCTGTCTTCATTAATGACAGTCACTGCTAAACCGTTTATCTTCATATGCCCAGGTTACTGAGCTAAAATGACTCCTTCTATGCAATTCCTACTAATAGCTCTCTTTAATGTCAGAGAGAGAGAGAGAGAGCAGAGCTTCAGAGAAGAGCACTTTTTTTTCCATCTGTGATAAATTTAAAAATACAGATGATGCATGCATGTGAAGAAATATTGTGGAAAGGTGACATTACAGCACGGCCACAGCTTTGTTTCTGACCGGCAGACATAGGTTGCTCCTTGAGGTGATGACAGAGGGAGATAATTAATGTGACTCAGCTCGAGTGTGAGGCAGAGTAGAAAAGGATAAATGATGAGAACAAAGCGGGCTTTGCGTGGTCATGCATTCGGCTTCACTAAACAAGGATCTAGTATTGTTATTGAGCGAATGTGCACTAAGTGAACCTTCTGAGTTTTAAGGATATTAAGCTTTTCATTATTCTCATTCCCATCCATTATCCATTAAAGTAGCTCTACAGACTCATTTTAAAGTATGTAAAGATCACTTGCTACCACCAATACTTCTTTTAAACAGTTTTCCAACATAGAGAGGAAAAAAAGCTCTGAAAACCAATAAGCATATGTGCATTTTATTTCCTAACTAAGGAATTTTCGGTGAGTCAATCACAGGCCTCGTGCCCTGCAAGAGCAATGTGTATCAAGGTGGCTTACAGTTAAAGGGCACATTGGAGAGATTTATGTTTTATACATGTTAAAGCTTCAGAAAGACTCAGCATGACTCAGATGAGGAGTCCGTTGTGCACCAAAATCAAGGACTAACATACAAATCAGACTCTTTTATTTCTTGTTTGTTAGTTTGTTAGATTGTAACTGACAGTGGCTGACACAGCGTTGGTGGTTGGGAAAAATAACATATTTGTTGTGATGCCACACAGTGATTATTGACAGAAAAATAAAGATTTGTTTGGTAGATGGTGGAAGGAAACTCAATGGACTGGTTCGAATTCTGAACTGCACATTGTACAATGTTTTCTGTCAAACCTTTCACTATGCTAACGCAAACACTCTGTACTAACTCTGTTCACCACATGTTGGAGGTTTCATGCTCCTTTGGCTGCAGTTGGTTTTTGAGATTTACCTAATGAATCTCAGGTTTAGGGAAGTGCAAAGACATCTCCTCCCTCAGTACATGAAAACACGTCTCTTGATAAAAGTCAATTCAAAGGTCAGAAGTTTTAGCATGCTAGAAACCCCTTTAATCATGCTTTCTTTCATGCATTCTTTTAGAAAAAGACAGCTAGTAAACAAATAGTGACCTACAACGTCAATACAACCACACTGTGTGTAACTACACTGTATGAACTTAATGTATTAAAGGCAGCATAGAGAAGTATAAGAGAATGTGTAAAATACAAAAAGAAAACTACAGAGTAAAGAGGTCTTTAATCTCTGCAGCCCAGAGAATACTAACAGGGGTTTGGATAACACATTCAACAATGGACCTCCAGCAGAACAGCCTCATCCTGGCAAAGGTAAGACCCTTTAAGTGGTAAAACACTTCATTTCACAGCTGGGCAGCTCAGTACTGAAACAATGCAGCTGGTTCTGAATTTTTCACAAAGTCTCGAATAAACTGTGCAGGATTACACATCTAAATAGCTCAGATTAAATAAACATGGTAATAAAGTATCAAACGACAATATAGCTTAATGTGAAGTCTCTCGCCAGGGACAATTTGTTTACACTGAAGCTCAAAGCAACATCAAATATAAGTCACTTCATGTCCCCTGAAATATACAAGAAACAACTTACATCAGATGCATGAAACGGACGTGCTGATCGCTGTAATTACATTGAAATATAAAAAGCACAACAGGAAAAACATGTTCCCAGAATAAAAATCTAATGAGCTTTGGCTCTTTCATATGTTTGTAGAGCAGATTCCATCTCTAATGTGAGCTCTAATACTCTGTGGATGAGCTCTTGATTCCTGTGTTTTGTGTTTCAAAAGAGGAGTTTTGTTTGTTGATGCTGTTTTTGTGCTCCGTTTCTCATGTTTCCCAGTGTACAGTTTGATACAAGGACGCTGCTTTTGTGTTCAACCCTCCTGCTCCTCTTGGAATTTTTAAATTTTTTATGTGGCTTTTAAGAAGGAAAACACAGCGATGTCCACAAGGCTCGTGTCCCTGTGGTGGTTTGCATCTGAACGCATACTGTATGATGTGCATTGAAAAAAGATATCCCTGAGGTTTACTTTGTATGCAAGTGCAATCACTGTTAAGTAACTGTAGAACAGAACATGCCAATATTTTAGCAACATCCATTTATATGCCACTAGCTGCATGGAAACACAACAAAATGTTGTATGAAAAGGTCATTGGTTGGTCTAAAGGATGGTTGTAAACACAGTCTAATTCCACGTCTAATGTATTTAAAATGTATTTCCTTTAACAGTAGAAATTTATTGCTGTTTTATGATATATTAGGCATGGAAGTGCAAATTTCAGAGGCGCTTTTCTAGGATATCTGTTACACTTTTTTATTTATCATCCTGCTGGGTTACCAGGCTAAGACGCAGCTTGCTGTTTAAACAAGTTCATTCATGGTGTTATTTTTGTCTCAAGAGTAAATCTAGTTAT
>JAPZDZ010000024.1:12745411-12760849 GCA_029783805.1 Acanthurus tennentii | reverse complement strand
CACAAAACAAAACACTTTCTCTATATTAAATGCATATTTACACAAAGAACTCTCCTAAACACTAGAACTCGCTTAAACCTAATACGTTAACTTTTTGTAACTTGCATCAAGTTTTCACATAGTAGAAAGACAAGTTGAGTCAAACACACTGTTGCCCTCAGTCACCTCAGAAGTGCAGCACTTTTTTGAGACTTGGAGGCTTCCTTGCTCCCCAGTTATTGGACCATGACTTCTGCTCTTGTCAGGTGGTGGCACATCCTCTCTAGAGCTCTGGTAGCTGTCATGATTAGGAGGAAGAGAAAGTCATTGTTCAGGTGGAAAAAAAAAAAAAACGAAAAAAAAACCCCAGGCCCCTGCAACCGACACTATCTGAAATTAAAAAAGACATTGCTCGGTGAGGTAAAGCTGGAGAGGCTCTTCAGGTGAGCAATCAAGCCACATGACACGAACGGGACTCTGGGATCCATGGCAGCACTCCACATTTACTTCATGTGACAGATACATAAAATGCTGTGGACCTGTGGATGTGCCAGCTGCGGCGATGCCCTAATGGTGCAAAGTGCCCTAACATGTCACGCTGCTGCATCACGGCAGCAAACACTGGCTTTTTACCTCTATTAGTGACACCGCTGAGGTTGTTTCCGACAAGTTTGCTCTGGGATGTCAAACATGTCCCGCTGCTTTTGCACCACACAACATTGAGCGTGAGTGATCCACAAGTGAACTGTGGAGTGAACGGAATGAATAAAACAGCAGTCGGCAGAGTTTGAGTTTAGCAAATGATATGACAACATGGCTAAACACAGGAGCAGAGCTGCTTTGGGTAACGTTTAGACATAAATACTGAGACAAATAATGTCAGCTGCTGCTCTGGAAAACCTCCTTTAATCTTGACAATGCCATTGTTGATTTTTGGTGAAGTTTTGGGTATAAATTAATATTCATCACCACTGTGACATCAATTATATGTGGTTAGGGCTCTTGGACAAAAGGTAAGAAACCTAGAATGTGCTGAATATGTTAGTAAAGCTCATTGACACGTTGTAGGTTATACTGTGCCGAGTTAAAGACTTGGAGATTCAACTGATTTGAGATTAAACAGAAGAAAATCAAAGCCCTCATATAAATTTCCTTTCAGCACCATTAATTCCAACACCAGTTCCTGTGGAAAAAAAAGACAACTAAGAAGAAAAATGCTCAGCTGCAGTCTTCCGAGGAAGGACTAATGCAATTCAAAGCCCTTCGGGGTGCTGCAAATATTCAAACAATAAATATTTTAAAAAGGAGCAATGAAATTAAAGTTGTCGTAAACTCATTACAGGAGGACTATAAGCACTGACTTAATAAACAGCACTAGTTGTTTCATAGTGGATTGCACCACAATGTATGTGACAGGCAGTTCAGCAGCTTTTATTGATTTTAAAGGTAATCATTATATTATCAGAAGATTGCGACGTCTGACGCTTGCTGGCTGCAAAAGAGCCTGAGGGCTAAGGTGTTGGACCACCCTGGAAAACACACCGGACAGGAGCATCCATCAAATCTTATAAATTATTCACAGTTTTAACTTGATCGTAGCGTCCACACAGCAACAGAATGCCCCGAGGAAAAATCAGTCCTTGTTTTCTCCCCGCTGGCTTTGAATCTTGTCAGGCGCTTTGTATGGAAATACAAATGCTTTAGTGGCAAACCTGAAAATAAGCAATTAGCAGCATCAATCACCTCACAGTCTCAACTTCTCAGCTTTCTCGCAGGAATTCTCGCTATTGACGCTGAAATTGTCCTTGGTGGCGTTCCCTGTCTGTCATCCCCAGAGAGTCCCCCTATTTTTTTATCCCGTGTGAGTTGCCTTTCCCTCTCTTTGCCTTTTTTTTCCCGTATAATTCCCTCTCCTCTCACATACTTCCCTTTTCATCTCCGTTGTAATCTTTTTCCGTTGTCTTTTTCCTCTCTCGTCTTCCTTTCTAATTTAGTGCGTTTGCATTGGCAGGTGTAGCCAGTTGTTTAGCAGTCAGCGTGCATCCCATCTCTCCGTTACCTCGTCAGCACGGGCAGACAAGCACCTGCCTACAGATGAGGGGGAAAAAGAGATGGGGTAAGAAGGGAGGAAGGCAGGAGTTCAGCAGCTGTGGATTATAGATATGGGTCAGGAAGGGGACATTACAAGACAGTTTTACAAGAAGATAAGCAGCTACATTAGCATACGAACACAAAAAGGCACAGGCGGCAGTTGTCATCAGTCACATATGGACACATGGGTATTGTCTCTCATTGGACACCAGCATCTTTCATTTGTCTCTTGGAAGTCCCACTTAGATATGTTTTTCCTGCACATCTCTGCTCTATTGTTTCCTATAGATTTCTCTCCCATAGGCCTCTTGGTAACTAATTGTACATGGTGAAAAAAAGTGTTGTTTCTCATAGCTAGAGGGTCAGTATGGTATAAATTATGTGTTTTCTACAGTCAGGCAGTTGAAACTCTCATAAATATATTAGTCAATATCATATTACATGGGTTATACTGTTGACAGAATGTCAGTTCAACTTGCATATAGTCAAAAGAATCGATTTTCTGCAGACATTTATTAAAACTCTTCCTACTTCAAATCTTCTGTCCTCATATTTTCAAGGGCCTCTCAAATTAAGTTTCCCTCTAAATTGCCAATATTAAAGTTATCTGATGGATGATTTTCTGATTACACATTGATGATATTATTCAAAACCAGCCTTAGGATTTATTTGTGTACAACTCAAACATTTTGAAATGTAAACTGAATTTAAGAAACTTTTCAGTGTATTTTCTAATGAGTCTAATGATCTGTCAAAGTTTCAAAATAATGAAGGAAATGCTAAAAATGCTGCATTACGTTCTTCTTACAGGCCAGTTTATAGAGTCAGCACACACATTTTTTATGTAAAGACTTAGAAAAATATGCATATTCTACAGCTGTGCAGAGCTTGAACTGTCACATTATGCAATACTGTACATCTATTTCATCTTTCATCCAATTTTTCTTCGCCTTTTCCTCCCTAATTTCCTTCCCCCACCCTTTCTCCCCTTTTCTCCTCCTTCTGTCCACTTTAATCTCCATCACTTGTTTCCTTCTTTGTACTATTTTCCTCTCTCCTTCTGTTCACACCCGCAGCCTCTCTGCTCCAACCCCCTCTGTCTGTTTTCCCTTCACACTGTGGTTCCAATCCGAGTGTGAAATACTTAACCTTTGACCTGCTTAAAAGTCCTCACTAATAGCCAGCTGCTACATCAATAATCATCGTTTTTTTCGGTCAGTGGACCTTTTCAACCGAGGTGACCGAAACAAAAATGGACTATCAAAACACTGACACCTGAGAGAGGGGGATTATTGAACTCCACCACTTCACAGCACCCGTCAACGAGGCCCTCCACCCACAACCTGCTGCATAATTGTGCAGTTTTGTCAGTCTAAACTTGATTTTAAGAGGTGTTCGAGAGCAGACAGGGAGCTATTGGACTTTTCCACCTCAACACCAGAAAGCAACAAAATACTTAATTTCCCTAACACCTCATCAAACAAAGGACAAGATGTAAGCTAAAACTGAGGTCAGTATAAACAACTTTGTTTACATGTTGCAAATTGTCGCTGTGTCCTTCAAAATATTTCTAAACAGCAGGGAGGTTTTCTGTTTCACTACATAAAAAAGAGCAGTTGTAGGTAAAACAATTAAATAGCTGGAGGCAATTAAATTTTCACTGTGTCAGAATATTTTCAGCATGTAGAAGCAGAGATGGAGACGTGCTTGTGGCAGTGGGGTTTGAGGAAAGCCAGCAGCCACCATTACAGCTTTTTTCTTCTTTTGTTTCTCAATATCAAAACACCTTGAAAAGGAATATTGCCTCATTGTGAGTTACAAACCTTGAAACGGGGTAAAATCTGAATTGTTAAAAGAAAAAAAAATTATCCAACATGACCATGTTGAGCTACTTAATTCAATAGAGAGCCAGCATGAATGTGTTGAAAATGAAAGAAAATGACCAAAAAAGGCTTGTTTTTGACTGAAATCCTTCACAGTAAAAATCAGCTTTGATGTTCCTCAGTCTGAACTCACCTACATCAACTTTACTGTGGTCACAAAGGGTAGATTTAGAGTTAAGAGATCAGTAATTAATAAAATAAAAGCATAAATAACACTAACACAAACTTGTAACCTCAAACAGCCTCTACTGACTTTAAACTTCTCAAGATTTTCATCAAAAAACACAGTTTAAAACAAATATAAATAACCTACAGGTATGGTATTAACTAGAGAAGCTTATAGCTGGCTGGAAAGAACAAATCAGTGTATTGCTGTGATATACACCATATTTGAGGTTTATAAAAAAATATTAAGTATTAAGTAGGACAAAAAATCCAGAGATAATAGAGAGAAATGCAATTAAATTCATGCTTTTTAAGATTCAGGAGTTGCAGTTTAAAACTAGAAATGTATTTAGGTGACAGCTGCTGCAGAAAAATGAGTGCAATATTTATGTCCCAAGTGAGTGAATTTTATTTTTTTATTTCTGACTGAAGGGTAGATTAATTGCATCAGGTTTTGCGATAAAAATCTTCTAAACAGAAGTCAGCGAATCCTCTCATTAACTTCACGAGTGAGAAATTGCCGGTGTGACAAGTGGTGGATCAGCTGACCTCAGAGGTTTGTTTGTCTGTGTGAAGGTGATTGACTGAAGGGTGGCGACACTGTTCTGAAAAAAGTGACTTAAAATAAAAGTGTTGCATCCAAAAATGTCAAATGAAAAACAACAAAAGATCTTGACTCTGACTAATAATAAACAAAACCTTTATATATTGTTTTTTCAAAATAACTCATTTGTAGTTTTTTTAAAGTAACTTATTATGTATTTTGTGTTTTATCTGACTGTTTTAGTGAAGTAGAATAAAGGGGGAAATTGTACTTAAAGACGACAGGATGAAAGATAAATATTTAGACTAACAGAATGTTTGAATATCTGAGATCCTGGAGGCGTGTTTGTTGGCGATCCTCGGCTTGGCTTCTTATACACAATCTGTGAGGTTAACAGAGCCTGAAATGGTCCATTCAACCAGCCATTCACTGTTTTGATCACTTTTATTGATCACTTTACATCCTTCGAGTTCAGTTCAGCCACTTTCTCAGATCCTGACAGGTTGGACATTCTGGCTTTTGTATGTGAGCTGAGGCATAGCTGGTCATTTAAAGCTTCAGTTTGTACTATAAACCAGTCAAACCTGATGAAATCACTGCTTTCACTGACGTGCTACTGATACAACATTATTTTATTCACTTAGTTAATTTCCAGTATGACTGAGATTTAATTGATCCGTTTCTAGTAATTTATTTGAAAAAGGAGAATATCTTGAAAGATGATTTCAACTAAATTATCTGTTGAATTCTCTTTGAAATTGAAACTTTTCGATCAATTTTGCTCAAATCAGGAAAACATCTGCTATTAAAATCAAGGAACTGCCTTATGAAATCAACCGGTGAATTTCTATCTTAGAGAAATAAAAAATAGATATGATGTTAGAAATTCACTGATGTAAGAAATCAAAAGGAGGTGTGTTAACCTGCCTTAAGCTTTACTCTGTCCTTTTGTTGACCAGCCCTGAGGTGCTTGTGTCTGCACCGCTGCACACTCCCGGTGGTAATGGGGCTTGAAATGGGCTACAGGTACAACCAATTGCACTAACTGATTAAATTAACTTGTGATTTTGCAGAGTGATTAGATAGTTTTTTTCCCCCCAATCTTACTGATTAACAGACCTGATGGTGTCAGAACAGAAGCTCCCAGTCAAATGATAATGAAAAGAAGGGCCTTCAGGCATTTAAGGCAGGACTTGTAATCTTAAAGTAAACATTAGACCTAACTCCATGATCAAGATGGAAGGGTGTGACACAAATGCATGATTGAGGATGTGATGCATCAGAAATGGTGACAGGAGGGTTGAAGTGTAGAATCTGAATGGGTCTCTTAACATTAAAAAGAAAAAAAAACTTTTGCTTTACAGGATAAATACATCATTTGTGACTGTACATATATATGGCAGCACAGTTTTGCAATATGCTCAGGTATAACTACCAAATTAACCCATTTATAAAACGTTGTGCACAATGTGAACGTTGACCTCACTGCCATGCTTGAACATCACAAGCTTAGCTTCCAGCTCTCTGTTATTAGGGGCTGCTGTCTCGGCTAAAATTGACCGCTGAAGGCAGGTGTCATAAAGAAAAAAAATATTTCTGGGTTTTTCTCCAAAGTGGTTACAGGAGAGAAAACAGGTGGAATACAGATGCGTGCAGACTCCTGTGACCAAACATTCATCCCACACTGCTACCAAATATGTGAGTTAATATGTGTTACACCATTTGACTTGAGTCTGCAGAGTAACATGATGTAATTACACTGCTGAAATACAGATTTTTTTTTTACAACAAATGGTAATAAAAGGTTTTTTGATAGTTTACATGCACAAGGTCACTGCACTTACATCAGAGTGAAAGTCACCTCTATTGATACACTAAGAGCTTTATGGCTCATCTCTTAATAACAACATGAAGGTTGGTGGTCTGGCTTGGATCACTTTTAAAACTGAGCAAATGCATCCAAGCAGATGCTCCTGTGTAAAGATAAATAGGAGCTGAGAGCACTGATCTCACATGCAGGCCTCTTCAGATTGTACAGGGTTTCCTATGGTCAGGATTTGTCCTCTGAAAGGCATTTCTGCCTCCGACCCTAAATGATCAAAATGCTGTCTCTGTAGAAAAGGGCTCAGTAATGCTCAGTGACAATGGATGTCTCTGCCAGAAGCCCAGACTTCAGGTGCAGTGTGTATTCAAGTATTTGCTATTACTTGACATATGTTTTTTTTGTCCAAAAAAACTGCTTTTCCCTTGAATTGTATTCCTGTAACTGCTCACTTTAACTTTCAGTCTCCAGGTTTGAGCATTCTGAGTATATGACTTGTAAAAAAAACCCCGACAGAAATAGACAGAGCAAGGTGTTTTGTGCAACTACAAGGCTGAACAGGAAGGAAGGAATGGAAACCAGAACAGTGCCAACTATAGTACATTTGACTGAAAACACCCTCATTACACCAGAGTCTTGACAGTTTATCATCCAGCAGTCGGGAGCAAAGAGCTGTCAGTCACTGACTGATTGGATCATGTTCCTGTTCTGTGGCAGTGATATAATAATTTCCCAATATGAAAGCATTTGCTGGGAATGTGCCACCATCTTTTTATGCATGATACAAACATCAATGTCACTGTTACCTTACTTGGAAAGTACAGGAAAGACGCCCCAAGTCCTTTAACATATCCACTTTACAGTGTTTTACAGCATGCTGAACCTTACAATGTGGGCAAACACACACTGTGACCTTGACTTTACAGTGACCCTTACTAGCCATTAAAATGTCTGTGCTAACCTGAATACATCTGCCTGCAGGTGTGGGTGAGAGTGGGCACTCTGCATAAACAATAGTCAATAACAAAACCCTTCAGAAAACACTATATACAAACAACAGAGTGAATGTAAAGCCATAAGGACAACAGTATAAGTGTTAAGGGCGTGAAATAAGGGGCCTGCAGCTATGCTTGCTTATCTATGTGAAAGCAATCTAATGCTCTGTGGACCTTGGGGATCAGGCTATTTGTCCCTTGTGCACCACACAGTAGTTGGTAATACAGCTCTCCCTCCTTTCTCATTCTCCCATGCCGGCTGAATACGAATTGGCAGAAGCACAGAGCCTGAACTGCAGAAGCCTGTAGGTCAGCAAAGGGCATCGTGACCCCGTGCAGTACACAACACGCCATCACTGAAAGTGTGCAGGGGGGATGCATGTTTCTGAATTTTAAAAAGCAAAAGATATGAGTCTCTGAAAGAACCCGAACCAGCACGGCCAGACCAACCAATCATATGTTATCTGATGAAATTTAACCAATCACCATTGTTACATCCCAGCTCTTAGACTGCAACAAGGAATGGGAGGGTTGAGTGCAAACAACATATTTTTTTTTAGAAGTAAAGATAAATGCACGTCAGGGTCAGTAATCAGTGGTGTGGGTCTGTGTGGATGTGTGAGTGTATGGGTGTGCAAATCAAAACAAAATAGCTGTGCAGCGAGGCCTGCACGGATATGCGAGCAGATGGAGGGACAATCTACAGGAAGGAGAGGGTACATAACCACATGTGCCCAGGTATAGCTAATGCCCCCAATGACGACCCCGCCTCGACCAGAGCCCGAAAAAAGAGAAGAGGACAGCAAGCGAGCACACACCTAGTGGCATGGAGGGGTCGTCACACACACAAGAAACAACACCTGTCAATATCCTATTGTCTAGACACAGAGGACACCTTTAGCCTTGGGCTGAAGGAAGTAAACTGCTTTAGAGCTTTAGAGCTCCACACTTGGAAGTATTGTTTGGAAGTTTCTTAAAGTCAGTTAGCTCAGGCAATCCGGGAACAGCAACATAAAGATGTTGTTAAAGGTTGATAGTCTCAATTTCTGTTGATCAATCACATGTTGGAACTAATCACAATCACCTCACGTTTAAAAAGCTGTCTCTTTATAGTGCTTCATGAATCACTACAGCACAGATGTGGACTGCTAGTTTCAACTTTAAACTCAAAATAATCCTTATCTTTACAGTTTGCTATTTACACTTTACTGAGTGTATGGCAAGACGGTTCTGCTGGCCAGGGTGTGACTATATGGAGGAAAGGTCACCGACATAGATGCATTTCAGTTTATCAGAAGCAATAATACACACCACAAATTTTGTGCTTTATGACCGTATGATGTCAGGGAATATGATCAGTTTAAGAGTGAAAGGCTGTCATAGTTGTGGTGCTGAGGAAAAGGTCACGGGGAGGAGTGTGTGTGTGTAAAATTTATTGGTACATTTACAAGGGGCGTCACATCGGGGTCTAATTGCCAAAGACTTTTCTATCTATCATCCTTACAGCACACTTGTCAAATAATTTATCTAATAATTGCTCACTTATAAAGTCTTTCCTGATTGTAATGAAGCTTAGCCTGAGTTCAATCGGGAAGACGATCCTGATGTTACTCATTCTCTCTCTTTCTTCCCTTTCCTGCTCTCGTATCAGCTGATTCGGTGTCTTTACTCTTTTGCCGCGATCTCTATCAGCAAATCTTATCTTTGCTGTTCTGCTCTCTGTAGCTGTGGGCTGTCATTTCAGTGTGTGTTATACTTTGCAACATGGATAATTACAATCAGACACAAAACAAGGCAAAAATTGCACTCATCTGTAAAACCTAATACTTCTGCAATAATATCATTAGTGCAATATCTTTTGTGAATGGGACCTGCAGATGGGGCAGATAGCGATTGGAAGTGATGTGTAATTCATGTTGCTATCAGCAGACGCAATTCGCCCCTCAGTGTGTCGCACAAATGAAGTACCTCTAGCAGGCAGGCGAGGACGGGAACAAATGAGCATCGTGTCGTGATGCTGGTATTGCAGTTGATTTAGGGAAACTGTGTGTTGCCCACAGAGCCTGATAAGAAGAGGGCAGAGAGAGTACCAGCTGCTTGTTGGAGGTGCTGGCGTACAGAGTGCACGAAGGCTGCTTCTCAGCAGATGTCAAAAATAAAGTTATGATTACCATGAGCTAAACGCATGACTGCCTATTTTTGCTTTTGCCTTTTTTTGTACTCAAATCATTATTTTCCCCATGATTTGGTCCGGAAACTGGCTACACTTGAACAAAACAATTTTCGGAGAAACTTTAGTCTGTTGTTTTTCCAGCGACAATAAAGAACTGTGGCTAAAGCCTTGAGCTGCCTCTGGACTCTCAAGGCTTTGTTCAAGTGATATATGGCCTGACATCAGGTCAAAACAAGAAACAACACCTGTCAATATCCTATTGTCTAGACACAGAGGACACCTTTAGCCTTGGGCTGAAGGAAGTAAACTGCTTTAGAGCTTTAGAGCTCCACATTTGGAAGTATTTGTTTAAATGAGCATGTTGTCCCTGACATTCTCATTATTAGATGAACAGACATAATAACATGAGCACCTGCACAGGACTGTGCTGATCCACTGAGTAGCCACAGAGAAAAACAAAAGTAATTGAGGACAAGTGTGAAAAAAAATATGTAAAAGAACGTAAAAAAGAATGTTAAAAAGTACCTAAAATTCTGTTGTTTGTGCACAAGATGCAATTCATTGCCATGTTTTGCTTAATTTGTGTACAAAAGTGTGTGAGAACCAGCAAACTAATGAACTGTATCAACTTCTCAGTCACTATCACAGCGTCTAAATTAATAAATATTGGTTGGTTTCCTAGATTAGGATATTAATCACCATGTGTTTGCTGTTGTAGAGCCTTATTAACATCTAAATGGCTTTTCTTGGTTACATCACGGAACGTTCTTTACAACCACACGCCTAATTATGCAAGGCTTGTTTTGCTTATCTTGGTCTTTTTGGTTATAGGCTGAGACCGTCTTGCAATAGACTGAGGTTTCTCAGCAAACTCTTACATATGCCTCGTTCTGCATGCTGGACAGACTGTGTCAACATTATCCCTTAAATAAATACTAACTGTGAGAAGCTTATAATGTCCAATTACTCCCAAGACTCTGTGCATTTTTTTTTTTGTTTATTTGAGGCTGAAGTTTCTAATGTTATTGCATTTGAGTTGCTGGCAAGAATTAAATATTAGCTTTTGGACTGCTGGTCTGAGCAAAATAAAACTTTGTATTTCTGTGCAATTGGGCACATCTTCTGGTTGAACAGCATATAATGAAAGCCAAAGAAGCAAATCATATTGCAAAAAAGGGAATTGTAAGGTTTTTTTTTTGGCATATTTTTCTGTTTTTTAAAAAGTTATGCATTGTTGTTGCCCTCTGCCATTCTGATGTTCCTGTTTGTGTACATGTGCGCATGAGGGGGGTTGATTTTAGACTGGCACCAAAATTCCAGCATGACACCTTAAGGATGTGCCTTAACCAGTTTAAGTGATAAAAATATCAGACAATGTGTGTAACATGCACAGTCTTTGCAACCTACAGGTTCAAGAAGGCTGTGGATCTTAGCATGAAATTGCAGTGCACCTTCAGATCACCACAGACACCCCAACCCCCAACTCTGAAGAGACATCAAAATATCAAAAAGCAGCAAACACTCCTCAGTGTGCTTTAGAAAAACTGCACTGTAATGCAGTGGTTTATTTTTAGCGAAATGGTGGAAAAACTCCATTACAGCCTTTCAGGATGTTGTAATTTAAGTGGTTTAGCTTAATAAAACCAAGCATTTAGCAGGAGACTTTGACCAATCACAGGTCAGTGAACCCAAATCAACAATGTTTGACAACCTGAGAACGTGACTCACTGTCAACAAACTGACTCCTCATTTACAAACTGCACATTTTAATTGGCTTAAAAGTGACAGCAGAGGCATTCATCATTTTTGACTCCAGAGTAAAACTTCTTAATAATCATATAAGAGAAGTTTTCCTCTGAATATAATAAGCTGTGTGTATCTGTATTTCTAGGTGCTTAGTTCCAGGCTGCAGAGCCAACTTGTAAAATTTTTAAGTAACTTGAGTGACCTAGATTAGCACAAAAACCTTCAGTCCATTCGTCCTTGTTTGGGTTTTCGTGGATGTGCAGTGCACCACTGCTGGGCCATTAGAGCACCCAGCCGGTTCAGCACCTCAGCGACTGCTTACTCCCAAACTGAAGCAAGGGGAAGTGTTTCCTGTCTTGAGTTATTCACTCTGCTATGCACGGACCTGCTTTTGCTTCTTCTCAAAGCAGCAGAGCAAAGTAAAGGAAGAGGAACACGCACAAAAGTATAAATGTGACTTTGTGAGCAGCCTTGTTCATCTCCCCAGAGAAAAGTTTTGGCATCCATAATCTTAACAACCCTTCTTTTGTTTTTTTACAATCTTCATGCACGTGTATGAACAGCAGCTGATTGATTTTGTTTGACAATGAACTACATCTGGCACGGTTAGTTCCAGCACCATGCAATTGTCTTTACGACCAGATCATTTCAGGTAAACCTGCCACTTGTCATGCCTCTTGCTCAAATGTCAAACTGTCTCACCGTGTCAGCCTCTCTCCCGCAGCATTAGCCTGTCAGATGCCTTGTCAACCTGTGTGATGTCACATCAGCCTCTGTTTCTCTTCATTCGCTTCATGTCCCACGTCCCTTCTGGCAAGTGTCTTTCACTTCGGCTTCAGATACTTTGCCTTAAGTAGATTGATTCCCCTCGATCTAACAAGATATTCTGTTATTTGCTCGTTTGTTGAGGTAGATCGCACTGGATAAGAAAGTTAAGTTGACCTAAATTGTGCAAAACCTTGAGTTGTTTTTGATTTTCTCTCCAAATACTGTTCCCTAATGGAGCTTAGTCTATTTAGAAGGGAGCTTTCCATCTTTTCCTCTCTTCCCTCTCCTGTCCCGAACTTTTCCCCTGCCCTTCTGTGCAGCTTTCTCCGTCTTCATCATCTTCTTATGCTGCTCATGTTATTTTATCTCCTCTCTTTCACTCTCTGAATCTTCTCCTCTATTCCCTCAGATATTTACAGATATTTACCACTGGTAGATATCTTTCTCTCTCAGGTTGGGATCAGTGTTTTCCCTCTTCTTAATTTATTCCCTGCTTATGTTTTATTTTGTCAGTTATTCAGAGATCTGGTAAATATTTGCACAGAGAGGCCTGCCGGTAATCAGCCAGTTGGCGTATCATCACTGTGTGTCAACTGGAGCAGGTCCGTGTGTGTAAGCGTGTGTATGTGTGCATGTATGGGAAAACTGCGTGAGATTGCATTTTAATGTGCAGAGTTTTAGACTGAGGGTCAGAGATGAATTCAAGGTTTTAGAGAAAGAGAAACTCAGCAGTGGCAGCAGGAAGAAGCTGATCAAATGTTGCTTTATGGAGCCCGATGGCTAAAAAAAACATAACTGGGCCAAAAAATTCACCATGCTTCTGAAAAGGACAATTTTTCTGGCTGACAACAGTCACAGAGGGTGAGAACAAGGGAGAGATCATGACAAGAGTGCCCGGCATGGTGGCGGTGCTGGTGCTGGCAGGTTGTGGGTGGGTGTAAAAGCTTGAGATGGATGACCCGTGTGTGTGTGTGTGTGCATGCTTGCTAAATGAGCCCAGCTATTGTATTCTATCTATGTACATTGTGCCTGTGCATGTTTATTATTGAGCAGGTATTTGAGTGGATTTGCAATGCAAATAAATCTGTTTTAACACCTTTTATGGTTATTTTGTACTCGTCGCTACAAGAAGTATTTATCATCATGATAATGATGAATGAGCACTTTTAGCAGAGTTCTAAAACAATGAAAAATAGCAGCAAAGTTATTAAAACAGAGATAGTGGAGAAATAAAGAGGACCAGTGTTTTCTGACATGAGGATAAAGATAAATGTCTCTGAAGTCATTGTTTTTAAATCTGTCTGGAAGCTATTGCAGCTAAACTGCAAGCGGCGTACATATTTCCTCCATCATTATGCGATAGAGTGGCCCCATACTTTGGGTAATCATTCAGTATTAGTATTGCATTAGGCCCACAAACAGTGGGACTATTGTATCACCTCCAGCAATTTGCCAAACACACAGTTCATCAGGCTGAAGCAACAATGTGAGAGCAGCATGTAGAACAGCTGGAAGAGCAACAACAGCAGTGGTTATTTTCTTTTTTTTTAGGTATAGATCAAAGTTTTAAATATCACAGTGGTTGTGAATGATTTTTTTTTAAACAACTGTCCTGATACATTATGTGTTTGCATTTCCGTGTTTCTAAGTGTGATTGTTATGTGAGTTGAAGCGAAATATTGCAAGAAAGTTTTTACTGCTGGCAGAAATGGGAAACTTGGGCTATCAATACAGAGAACATTCAATAGAGGCTGATGGCAACAGACTGTTTTAGAATAAACAATGACATTGCAGTTCCTGCTTTGCTTTCTTCTCCTGTAGACAAAGCATCTGTATCCTGCTGCGACTCACCAAACATGCCTCTACTCAGACAGAAACCTCCAAAAAAAGCGAGAGCAAGTACTTTGAAATCTGCTTTTTACATGCAACCCTGGTGATTGCCTAAGTCATAGACTGAAACCATCTTTTGTTTCTTGCCTGGCAGGTAGCTTAAGAAGATTGCAACCTGCCCATTGTGTAAAAGGTTGTGGGTTTGAGCCCTGGGTGATGCAAAATGAGCATCATATTACTACTCAGGCTTCGTGCAGTATAAATTAGAGATTCGTGTCTTCAAATTTAATGATAGTGTTGGTCTGCACGGTCCTGCTGTTGGACCTTCTTGTGTTTCAATTTACTTTCCCTGCTTTTCATTTTCCTCATCTTTCTCCTTTTCTTTCTTTTTTTTAAAATACCTGGGCCTGCATGTAAGCTAATAATGTATCCTGTAAAACTAATTCTTTACTGTTCATTTAGCATGATACTTTGATATTTTTGCATAACAGTAGCTAGTAAAAATGCTACCTGATGAATATTTTATCTTAGCAACATCCACTACATAATTTAAAATCTTTGAATTTCAGTTGGAAATGTGCTGCTGTTGCTCTCAGATGTGATGTTTTGATATTGCTTGCTAGCGCCAGTTAAAATCATGGCTAACACTTAGCTAGCCAGCAGCAAAAGTGTTATTGGAGGATAAAACCTGTCTAAGAGTTTAACAGTGCTTTCCCAATCCATGTCATGTGCGCATAAAAACATATGGTTTTGTAGGAAAGATTATTACAAGCTGTCAAAGAGCAGACCCAATATTTAATGTTGGCTTTGTCTGTGCATGTTTGCATGCGTGTACAAGGCTAAAATGGGGGCTGAATGCCTAAATGTTTCACAGCACTTTCAAAGCACATATTTTCACAGACTTAAGCAGAATTATCCTTGTCAAGGTCTCGTCTTTCTCTATCAGTCCCTCACTTCTCGCTGTGATTACCCCTCTCTCCCAC
Source organism: Acanthurus tennentii (assembly GCA_029783805.1). Lineage (NCBI taxonomy): Eukaryota > Metazoa > Chordata > Actinopteri > Acanthuriformes > Acanthuridae > Acanthurus > Acanthurus tennentii. The sequence continues at coordinate 12,745,870 of JAPZDZ010000024.1, read as the reverse complement.
GCTACCTGTTTTCCATCTGGCTTTCTATTTTTCCCCTTTGTGTCTAATCAGAGTTATTCAACAGGGGTGGAGACCTTGAAAAAGTAAGCTGAAAACTGAGGGCTGAAGTAAGTTACCAGGGTATACTGTCAGCTAGTGTGTGTATGTGTGTGTGTGTGTGTGATTGTGTGTGGGTGTTTGTGTGTGTCTGCAGGGTACATAACGAGAAAAGTCAAATGCTTCTTGTGCATTTTTTTCCTTTAATTGTGATATAAGTTGAGATGCCTGAAATTTCATTTCAGCTCCTGTTTAAACAGCATCTCTTTGCACCATCTGTTTGTAAAATGACTTGCTAGTGAAACTCTCCACTGATCTAACTGGTCAATATCCCTTTGGTTCATCTTCTTCTGTGGTTAATTCTGGTACACACTGGCCTCAACTTAATACTACAAAACTGGAGTTTAGACATATATAGACATT
>JAPZDZ010000024.1:12723426-12739842 GCA_029783805.1 Acanthurus tennentii | reverse complement strand
TGTGCGTGTGTGTGCTTGCGCATGTGTGTGTGTTTTGTCTGTGTCAGTTTCCTGATGCAGGCTGACAGTACCTACAGTGCGAGGATGGTGTTAAGACAGAAAATAGCACTCTGTTAAAATAAAAAACTCAAAACAAAACATGATAGGCTGTGAGGTGGAGGAATGTCGCTTCAGGTAACGCTGAGATGATGGAATATGATCCAGGAGGGGCCGTTTTGAGTAATCGATCCATGAGTTTGAAGGCTTATGGGATGTCAAAACACTGCACAGTAGTTTATAATTTTTAGGAAAGGTTTTACAACTCTGGAAAGATTTCATGTGTTGGTGATAATTTAATCCTCCCTTTTGATAATTGCAAGGTTAACCATAATGCACCTCACAATATGTCAACTCTGTCATCAAGAATGCAAATTTAGGAGTATTCAGTAAAATTCTGAAAAATGTGCAGCTTTTTTGGTTATAAATTATTACCATTCAAACTGTAAATGGCAGCTAAGTTACAGAAAGATTCTGGTTCTGGCAAATAAAATTGTGACAGAGCAACACATGATCTTTTATTCAGCTGTAGGCTTTGTAAACTGAATGTTATTTGGCCTGACTGGCTCAAACTCTCTATGTGACCAGACTTTGATAAGAAAAGTTAACGAAAGCTTTTGGTTACGGTCATAAAAGGGCAAATGTTAACTGCAGGTTTGTGAGGGGATGCAATCTCTGGTCTGATGGAGGTAAATAAATACGCACTTTCACCTACAGTGATTAGACAAGACGTGGGTCGAAAGAAGACATGACATTGCCACATTGTTTGCACCCACAATGTGTCAAATGACGCCATGATTGAGGGCGCTGCATTCGTTCACTGAGAGGCAATATCAGTCTGAACGTGGCTTTACATAAGCACACAGACAGTGGTGGGGGAAAAATACATATAAGTGAAGGAAAAGAGGGAAGAATTAAAGGGGAGAAAGTTCACAAGAGGAAATATGAGGATAGTTAGAGGAAATCCAGAAAGAGGAAAAGAAGCTTCACACCCTGGAGAGAGGGAGATACGGGAGAGATGAGTAACCGAGTAAGACACATACTAAAGAGAATGATACTGAGAGCTAAGAGCCACTGCAAGGCTTCAGAGCACTTAAAGCAGACCCTCTGCGTGCATATTCCCTGCCCAAGGAGACAATTTCAATTTCAAGACTGAGTAGACCAAATGCTCTGGTACCCTATATTACTCTGCCTCATATCAGAAGTAATATATAAAAGCCGCTTCAAGTACCATTTTTTATCATTTTTGTATCTAAATGTAATATCTGTCAGCGCTGGACTCCCAAAACTCATCTGCCCATATAGGAGCTGAACTTAGATGAAATACTTGCAAAGGATTGAGAGGAAAGTTTACAACATTACAGTCACGATATGCGTGAGCTTTTTATGTCACATGAGACAGAATTGCATCTTTTATATGTACTATATAACATATAACTGTTCAATATTTTCTTATGTCACCCCCCCCCATATCCCAAATAAAACTTCCGCTCAAGGGATAAAGTGAGTAATGGACCAGGAAAATGGAGACGTTTACCGCATGAGCTCAGTTTTCTTTTTAAAGTTTTCTTTTTCTCCTCTCCCATGCTGCTGTCTTGGCTTTAATATGATGTTTCTTGAAGCTGAACAAGGGACTACAATAAAAAAGTATCTGAATAAGTGATCTGCTGTTTGTTATTTGTTACCCTTTCCTGTGGCTTCAATGTAGCTGTCTCCGTCGTTACCCCAACTGACAGGAAAACTGCTCCGCCGTCACTATCCAGATAATGATTTCCTGTTGTCAAATCAGCCACATGCATACCTAACCACAGGAAAGAGATACAGGAACTGATACATGTTTGTGCTACGATACAAACAGGAACACAGACACACACTGCACACAAGAAAATAATGAATAAATTATTTAAATTACAAGAAATTTCAATAAATTTCACTTTCTGTGCCAAAAGTTACGTGTGTTTCTGTGTTTACCTCAAGTCTCGTTCACGCTTTATCCTGTCATGTGCAATATGTGCTTCAGCTTCTATGGGATTATCATAGAAAATGCTAATTCATAACTTGAGTGCCAACAAATGTTGTGAATGTATAGACTTTCTCACTGTGTCCTTATTTTTCAACATGGATAGGTGTTTCGATCACTGAGCTTCCTTCATAGATGATCTGGAAAACTGACATCTGTCCGGTGTTGGACCAGGTAACATTTCATCTTGTCTTCTTGGCGACAGCTGGTGTGGATAGTTTGTAATCACCAGCCACAACATATACGATGCTTGTCTGCCACTTGATTTAATCACTGGGAGATAAAGAAATGCTTTAAGCTAATATATTTGTTTCCACTGAAAATATGTGTCGGTCAAGTTGCAGTGCACATTAAAAAATCTGCATGAGGTTAAAAACAGGAAAGTCCAGTGATGTTAAGTAGTTAAGATGGGCTGGAGTGCCGGCCAGCTCTTTTGGTTCTTGAAGAATAAGCAAAAAAAAAACCAGTTACAATTGATACTGATTTTTTCAAAAATGAAAAACGGTACAGAGGTAGTTTTGCCTTCTCGAGTAAAGTTCTCACGTATGCAGTGAGCTGTATTTAAGCAAAATTCTTGTTCAGGCATCAATGATCATATAGGATCCTATATGACGAATTCAAATTACCTCTATTGGTTAGAATTTAATATGTTAGCATTTTCATTTTCGGCATGTTAGCATGTTGACTTAGCACTAACAACCCAGCAGAGCCTGTAGCATGGCTGTAGATTCTTTATCTTGCTTGTATTGACAGTGAATACAGATGTTAAGGAGCTGCTCATTGAGACAAACATACCAACCTATCACCAAATACAGCTGACAGCAGTTTTTAGCCTGTGTTAGCTCATTGTTTTGGGTGGATATGGCACATTTATTGAGAAACAGTCAAAGAAAGTGACTATTATGTGAACAGAACTTGTCAGGAATTTAAATGTCTATAATGATGAGAAGCCAGACGGTTTACTTACCAGTTGTTGGGGGCAGAGCTTGAGGGAGAGTCAGTATTTGATTTATTTTTGTCAGGTTGCCAGAAAATGATCCCCAAGTGAATATTAATGTTGCTCCGTGTCTGCTGCAGGTGTAAATAGAAAAACTGATTGCTAATACAGATATAACGAGTGAATAAGGGGTTGCTGTGGCTTGGGAGGTAATGCCAATCATCCACTAATTATGCGGTTTGATCAGTTTGATCTCTCCTGATAACATGCTGGAGTGTCTTTGAGCAAGAAGCTGAACCTCAAATTGCTGTCGAAGGTTGGGCAGCCACCTTCCATGGTAGCTTTCTGCCATTTGTGTGAACGGCTGACGAAGAGGCATATTGCAAAGCAATTTGAATAAAATTGCATAAATGAGGCCAATTAAGCATTCATTAGGCAATAATGTCTGAGGTCTGTAAGCATGTTGTGGCCACAAAGTGGCCATAAATAAATTAATATATCTTTAGAGTGATGATCTGGAAAATTTCAGTCCTGGTTGATTTGGTACCGCTTGTTGTAACTGGTGGTAACAGCAAATATGGTTCAGTATTACACATTGCACAATGCTGAGAGCAGCAAAACAAACTATAATATTAATGAAGAAATAATTGGCCTTTTATCAGTCATTCTATGTGCAGTCGTCATCTGATTTTTTTTGCTGCACATGGCATGTGTCAGCAAAAAGCAGGGCATGATGGAAGTGAAAAGACTTTGAAACCTCACTGAGATGTTGGAGATGTGCAGCCTGTCGCCTACAGCTGCTCATCCAACAGCTCGCTGTGGATATGTTCCTTCTTGTGCAATATTTTAAACTCATCTTGTCAGATTTCAAACTCACCACTGTTCATACTGGAGTTCAACTCTGGCTGACCCGACAATCACAAGGCTGAAAAACTATTGTGTTAACTCTTTTGACAGTAGATAATGAGTAAAAAGGCATTTATTTATATTAAAAAAGCTTAGATTAGGAACTTTGAACAACAATAGGGGCCTAACAAAGAGTGAGAGTCACACTTGGCTGACATTTTTTTTCTACTATCAGATGACACTGAAAAAGACTGAATTTTAATATAACATTTTTACTTTTAAGACCTTATATAGTGCAGTGATTTTTTTTTATCCTTCAGTCAGATAAAAAAAACAAAGGTAAATATTGCATTTATCTTGTTATGGCACTGATGTTATGCTGCTAACTCAATCTGAGCGTTTCGTACTGTGTTACAACTTCATATTACATTACATCAAACTGTTATTCAGCTAAATCTTTTGTTCTGTGTAGGTGGTGTCCCTTGAGATGTTCTTGTTATGGAGATCTTGTGTGAACAAATTAGTTAGCTGAACTCACCTTCCACAGTGAAGAACGTGAGAAGAGACAGAGAAAAACAAACCTGACATGGGAGGCGAGAGTTATTGATACAATAAGCAATTTGGCGAATAAGTGAAGAAAGCAAGAATGGATGGAGGAGGAGGCTGAGGTGCATCTTTGGGGGAGAGTAAACGTAAAGGAGAGCAAGAACAGTTGTTGGGTTGGTATTAATGCCAGCTACCCAGATGAAATGGTGCAGAGAAAGAGGGAAGGTATAGACTATGTTTGACAACCACAGGAGCAGGACAAACCGAAGAAACAGCAACAGCAGGAAGGTGGAGGAAAAACAGTGAGGATAAAATAACTGTGATAGTGCTGGAGCAGTTGGGAACAGAGCAGGAATGAGGAAACACACGGAGGGAAAATGAAGTGACAGTTCGCATTGAAACAGAACCTGCTTTCTCCATCTCCTCTCCTCTGTTCACTTAAGCTCTCCCTTGCCAGCGCTATCAGCTTCACCCTCCCTTCAATTTAACCCCGTCGGACTCCCCAATAGTCCTCCTCTCTCTCCAGCTCCCTCCCTTCTCTTCTCTATTTCTTTCCACCTCATTTTTGCCTTATTAACTCCCTCTGAGTTTGTTTGTTTGATAGACGAGGTAATTACCAGGAAGTGTATAAGGATCCCACCTGAGAGGCTCCGTGCATGTGTGTGCGTATGAGTGTGTTATCCAGTGTAATTATAAGGGATTAAGATGTTTATCACATTGCTCTTGTAAATCTGGCACACAAGAGCATAGAGACACACAACTACACACACACACACGCACACACACACACACACACACACATTCCCACAGTGTTGATGGTGGGTTAATAAATAATCACTTTGATGTGGGGGAAGGAATTTCTTTCTTTGCTTCATTTGGGATTTTAAAAGGTCTTAAGGAGGTCTTTGCAATCAACCTGCTCTGATCAATCTGTGTAAAAAGACTGATGTTTTTACACAAACACAAACAGGCACACACACACCCACACATGCACACACACGTATATATGGAGAGAGAAAGACCGAGGTTGGTCTACACAGCAACAAGCATAGTTTGCCACATCCACTTGCATTTACTTCCATCTTAAATACAAACAGAACCTACCTTAATAGCACTCAGGTTATCTGTGCTACGGTAAATACTAAGAGGCAAGAGGTAGCTAAATAGTGTAATAGGATGTGGGGCATTAGCTTTCACCTCCATATATGAAGAGATATGCAAAGAAAAATATGCAAGACACCGCTGTCATGGGCAGGGAAGCTGGAAATGCCACATAACCTGCTAATAATGGTTCCTAATGCTTTACTGAGGCTCTACAGGGCAGAAAGTCGCCTCTGCGTTCTTCATTTGTTCTTGCTAAGCACAGATCTAAAGATAAACAACAACTTTATTTCTCTGGCTTATTCTTATTTCTTCCAGTCTTTAGGATCTATTTGTACTTTGAATCTTACAGCATCTTAATATAATCTGAATTTTTTGTGGAAAAAAACAATCATGTAACACCTGAAATGTGTCATGTACTTTCCCTTTGAAAGTTAATTAACTGTAGGTGCAAATAAGCACACTAAATGGAAATGATAAGGTCCAGCTTGCTTTTATTATTGAGAACTGTCACATTAATGGAAATATAAGCCTCATGTGTGGCCTATACACGTTTTAACCAAACACACAATATTGTAATTGTTGTAGGCAATGTTTCAACCTCCATTAGCTGTGTAAGTAAATTTTCTCTTTGAGTTGGAAATTCATTAAAATCTGAGCTTGTAACATGAGCCACATTTCTGATTGGAAATGCTGTTTAAAACATTTCTAAAACAAATTTATTTCATCTTTCTATAATTAAACAGGAATATATTAAGATGTGAAAATCATTAAAAATATTTTTTTATTTCTTCAATGATTTCTAAATTAATGCAAAAGCTTTAAATCCCCGTTATTTCTCCTCATAATTAAAGTACTGAACTACACTCAACTCACAAATTTACAGCTTGAAGAAATGAATTTGTTTTATCTTCTCGGAATAACAAAGTTTCTTTATGATCTGAATTAAATAAACAGGATAAATAAATAAAATCTAAGCAACTAATTTTTTATCTCTGTGTGATTTTTTTTCTCAGTTTTTCTGCATTTTTGCCTGGGGTAAAGCCAGCACAAGAGCTGTTCTCATACTCACACACACCCATGCACACACTCACATACACTGACAGTGAGTCTGTGAGGAAGAAAAGAGGTAAGAAATAATCAAAAGGAAGAAAATAAGGTGTCCCATTTAAACACAATGGTTATATTGTAACACACACTTTTATACCATACTCACCATGGAATCAGGTATCTATGAAGGCTGTTTCTACCTTTATAATAATCACAGTCACTGCTGCATATAAGGAGCTTTATTAACTGAAATGTTGAAATACTTAAAGATAAAAAAGAGAGGCAGACTTAGAGAAACTACCAAGCAAGAGAGGAAAGGCTAGAAATCCTTGATTTTGTAAACAGGAAAAGCTGATCCACGGTCTTAATCTCATAACTGCCGCTTACAAACAGCATTTGATGAAATAATAAAAAATATCAGGTAAAAAAACTCAATGCCATGAGGTCTTTGTGGAGTCAAAAGATAACAGATTTTTTTTATCATTCTCAGTTTCTTTAATTCTCTCTCTTCAAAACTTTGAATTCAGCTTACAAAGGGAAAATGGATACTTTACACTAAATAAAAAAATACATAAAAAACAAAACAAAACAAAAATACATACAGCCCCCAAAATTAAATGAACATAGGTTTGAGAGGGAGAAAATAAGTAAATAATTCATGTTGAAAAAGAACTTTGGCTTCAAAGTTACAAGAAACATTAGATTATTGCAATATAAGGCAGCAAGCTATTAAATTAGATTTAATAAGAACTTGCACAGTTTTCATTTTCGCTTTTGAGGTCTTGTTATTGATGTATCAATGATGTTAATGATGTCAATAATCTAAAACTCTCACTGCATGGCTAACAAACCTGGTACATGCAGGTAATGTTCTTCAGTCTTATGCATTGCCAAGCATGAGTAATCTCACAGATACAGTCCAGGATGTGTGTGTAGTAACGTTAAGTGATTCCAGGTTGTACTGTGATGGATGACCTCCTGTCCTCACCTAATGAAAACAGAAACACATCGCTGTAATCACATCTTCGAATACAAGTGAAAATCCATAACATTTTGCTCTCACCAGCCGCATAATCAATGACTTGCTCTTACATTTGGTCTTTGTGTTACAATAACAGTTCTGTTGCTGCAGGTAGCAGGACAATAGACCAAGGCCAGTGAAATAATAAAAAAAAAAAAATTAGGGGGAAAGTAGATTAAAATTGAACAGAAGATAAACCGGGAAAATAACATGACGGGACAGAGATAATAGAGGGAATAAAGCAGAGGGACAGTGCTGAGAAGGTGATAATACTAAAACTGGTGGCGAGCCATCAACATAAAGTCATAAAAAAGAAAGTCGGGGGGGATTATCAAGGAGCCAAGGTGATGACAAAGTAACAGACAACAAGGAGCCAAGGTGTAACACAACAAAGATCACACACACAAAGAAAAGGGAAAGGATGTCACAATAGATAAATTAAAACACACACACACGCACACAGAACACAGTAGAACACACATGCTAATGTAAAGCAGAGGAGTGGATCTTCTTTTTCTTGTTTTTAATAGTTTACTAAACAGCAACAGTTTATCACGGACCAACAACGTTATAGTTTCACTGCACAATTCTGTGTGCAGGGAGTCTCCAAACAACAGACTGAGACTAAAAGTAAGATGGAAATTCTCTCTGAAGTACGTAAGCTTCTCCAGAGAAAGTACTTTTTTAAAAGAAACAAGTTACCCAAAAGCAAAGTGGGCTATTAGTTGTATGAATAAAAGATGGTAAATAGTCTAGACTGTTATCTAAACACAGCGACTACTTGAGGCAATAAAACTATATTTTGTGACGACCTCTTCTCGCTGTGTGTTTTCCTGCATTTTCCTTTGCAAGCTGCCTCCAGGTATGTGCGTGTCAAACAGATGTCTTGCACCCGGTCAGGCTGGGTCTGAGTTATTTGGCTCCTTATTTGTCTCTCACTCTCTCTCTAATGATCAGCATCTGTCCATCACTTTAATTTATTTCTTTGTTTTGCCTTCCCCGCACCACACATGCATGCGACACTGCACCAGCCACAGATTCATTTATTATGTTGCTTTTGTCCCAGATGCCAATAAAATCCTGTCTAAGTTACTTTAAAACATGTGTGGTTTCACTCTTTGTCTCGCTCAGTCAGCCTGCGCTGTCACACGTGGGTTGTCCCTAACATAACAATGGGACACTAAAGAGGATGTTCACAAGAATAACTTCTCTGCCGTAATTTTGTCGTCACAACAGGCTGCAGGCGAAAGGGAGAATAGCCACATCTGTAGCTTACGCAAAACTCTGAGGTCATATCTGTGTGCGCGTCTTGTTAATGTGCGCTCATATTTTTGTGTGGGTGCCTATCTGTGTTTGAATGAACGCCTTGTTTGTGTTCGAAAAACTAAACAGATCCCGGGGCTGTTATGTTATGTTCAAAAACAGTATTCAGGAGATTATACAGAGTCTTTAATGTCTCAGCAAAAGGAGACACACACACTCACACAAACACAGACAATGAAAGGGTAGCTGCACAGATGAGCACACTATCTTTCTCCAACACACTTGCACACACATGCGTGCACACACACACTCTTCCCCAAAATAAAAATGCTCTCCTATTGCAAGTTAGCATAGTTTATTATCCTGCTGGATGATGGTCGGCTGCCAAAAAGACTCATTTTTCTTTGGAACCTTCCCTTCACTGTGTCTCTAGTGGAGCCTTTTACATCTCCATATCAAGAGTTGCTCTGTTTCATTGCGCAGTGTATCAAACTTTGAAGGCAAAATGTTATGTATTTTTCCTTAATCGACCTTTCGCACAACAGACACTGTTACTCGTCACAGCAGGAAGAGCACATGTGGAACTGTAACAAAACAATAATGAGGCCATGCAAGGCGAGGCGAGGCAAGTTTGTTTATATAGCATCATTGAGACACAAGGCAATTCGAAGTGCTATACCGGGACAGAGAAATACATTAAAGCAATTACATTAAAAGCAAATGAAAACAGATGAAGAGCCTAAATAGCTACGTATTAGGGAGAAGTTATGGATCCAGCTTATTGGAACGCCACAAAACAGTAATGTTTCAAGCCCTGATTTGAATGAGTTGACAGTTTTAGCACATCTAATATATTCAGGAGGCTTGTTCCACAGGCAGGGAGCATAAAAACTAAGAGATGCTCCACCTTGTTTGGTTCTGATCCAGAAACATGGAGAAAACTTGTCCCATATCACCTGAGGGGTCTAAACGCTTCATGCATAGGTAAATTATAGATGTATTAAGGCCCCAAGACCATTTAGTGCTTTAAAGACAAGTGAGAGATCTGTTACAATTTGAAAGGCTAAAAGCAAGCAGCTGTTTCATGAAAACAAACTCTAAACTCCCTGCCAGCTCATTCTCAAGCCTCTAACATAGTTAGTAACTAGCTTGTGGTTACACAGGCATGTAGCAGCTGAGGAGTTTCCTCAGGAGTTGGTAGACATCAAACCAAAGGTAAAAGCTAATCTGAAATATTAAGTTCACATCATCTGGCCAGTCAATTAATGCAGAGTTTAGCTTGATGGGAAGAGTATTTTGTCCTCATAAAATGTAGCAAAAAATGTTTAAGAATGTAGATTTCTTGGTTGCTAAGGGACAAAAAAATACCATAGTGTACGGGTTTGAATAAAGTGTGCAGTCAAAATTCACCTTTTCCTCTCCCTTCAATTTGAATCGTATGGAAATGTTTATATTTTTACATAATTTTTCTGAATCCTTTCAAACCAATGAATAAAACATTCTGTGTGATGAGCCTTTTTTTGGACAGTGTTTTGTTTATGAAAAGTATTTTTATGTCCGTGACAAAATAAGATGGAAGGTGCAGCCTCCCTCAGAGGTTTCGTTGATTTTTCAGGGGGGCTGCAAGCCTTCAAAGTTGAGGAAGCACAGCTTTAGAAATAGCGAGTTCAATATCTTTTATTTATTTATTTATTACACAAAAGCCATTTTGTCACACTTTGTTCGTGTCACAGGTAAAAATGATACAGTGAGTGATGGCTGGAATCCATGCAGCTGCTTTAGTTTCGGGGTCCGGGTATGGCGCACGCTGGCTTACTGTCACACTGTCATGGCTTACTGGGAGACTTGAATAGAATGTTAATGTTATTAGTAACACCTGTGCTGTGACATTCACAGTCTAATGTGAAAAAGATCAACTTGGGATGGAACCACTGGCAGTTTTCAAGTACTCAGTGGTATTTAAAATATTTTCCTTGCAGTGTACATGAGAATTGATTACTTTCCACATTTAGATAATTAACACAATTAATCCTGTGTGCATGTGTTATTAGTTTCATTAGTCACATCGGTGTAGTATTCTGCAGTGTTTCTCTTATTGACAGGGACTGTCTATCAGCCACCACAGAGGGACCTTTCTGTTCTGTAAATGGAGCCTGGCCCACTGCAGGCCTTGGCACTGGCAGCAGAGGCACAAAAAGAGAGAGGGAGAGAAATAGAGAGGTGGGGGTGCAAAGAAAAAAAATTTAGAAAAATGTATTTGGCATTAAAGAAGAGAAAAAGAAAAAAAAGTTCTGTTGTGCCTTGATTTGAATCAGGTAATTAAACATGCCACTTTTGGGCCTTGGCATGCTAGCATTGATAGAAGGATGGAGAACAGATGGAGAAGGAATTGGAGCAGCAGGAACAAACTAAGGAAATAAGAAACAATAAAAATGAGAGGCAAACGGAAAGAGAATGGCTGGCATGGAGAAGTGGCAGTCTATCAATAGAGCTGCTGGGAACAGTCTGTCTGACAGTCTTTTGCCCGTCCATTCTCAACAAACAAGTGGAAAGAATATTAAGGACCATTAGAAGCCACAGCATTTATGTTGGCTGCGTTTCAATATCTTGTTTTTGCTTCATGCACAGTCAACTCACTTGATGGCACAAAGGTCAGTTAAAGTGTTTAAACCAGTGACCCATGTAATAATTTTTCCGGCAAGGACTTAACCAAGAATGACCAAGCAAGAATAAAAGGAAAGTGAAGAGCAGCTACAGTCCTCAATTTAGGCAAGACATATTCCACATACATACTGTCCTCCTCCCTTGCAAATTGCACTCAAATATTAGCAGCTGTAGTCTGTTGAGCCTGATAGAACAAATGTAAACATAGAGTATTTAAATGGATATGTGATCTCATCTTGGAAAAACAGAAGCCACTAGGCCAGTTGAAAGTAAGAAAAGAAAAATTTTATGTCTCTGTAGAAAAGTCAGCTCAGTTTGGTCATTGCCTTTTAGCCATATTCAGGTGTTTTGATGCTTGGATGATACATCTGTCATCTAGCACTACCGGAATCTGAAAACTCTCATTTTGATTGGCCAATATGTACAGCTCGTGTTTCGCTTCCACACAACCAGAAACATCTTTTTTGTAACAGATAGAGACACTGGACAGTTTTCCAAACACCAAACATTCAACAGAAATCCAGACAGCGGTTCAGAGCCACACTGTTCTGAACTACCAGCTAAATGTTAGCTTGCAAAACTTCAGCAAAAGCATCAAAGTCACTGAGGAGTGTTAGAATAGTGGATATAAACGATGGTAAGAGGGTTTAAATGCTTTAACACTAATCAACATTGTAAACTACTACCTTTTTAGTAGTAGTAGCATTTCTTCTTCTAGAAAAAACTAGAGAGGGTGGAGTGGATTGAGTCCCAGGGCATCAATATTGCCAAAGTCTTATGTTTATGGAGTTAAGGTCAGGGTTAAGGCACTGTGTGTTAACAAGGTATTGAACTGGGAAATGCAGCACCCTAGAAACATATGACTATAGAAGTAAAGATTCACCTTTAGCATGACGTTGTCTGTTCGATCAGGTGCAGAGTGTCTCAGGAGTCGGGGAATCTAGGCTCTAAATAAGAGACTTACTGGGCTTTTTACAAGAAAAAAACTAAATAATTTCTTTTGCAATGAACACTACAAACTAAGGCAAGTATTTAACTAGTAATACCAAAAGTGACAACAAATGACTAACCTAACATTGATAGATGTGTGTTTTTCTACACTTTTTACCCAGTTTCAAAGCCCTTTTTCAGATGCATGCTCAGAAATACACCGTGTCCGTCCACTCTTTTTGTATCCATGCTGAAAGCTGGCCTTCAGGCTGTCCAGGAACAGCATCAAAATCCTGGTCCAGATGTTGCCCTGTCAAAAGCCTTGTGGATAGAGCCACCAAACTGAGGTGCTGTACACTGTTTACTGGCTCACATGTGATGCTTTGTGTAAGGCAACAGCTGACATCTTAGCTATGCCAAGAGCCACAGTTGGCAGAACTGCGAAGGAAATGATGACTATACTCCGAGGAGAAATTCAGTTTTTCAGTCCAGAGGGGACGAGGGACAGGCTTTGCTCTGTTTGCTGGCCATGTGGAATTCTGGTGCACAGTCCAGTGCCACATAAGGAGTCTCCCTGGGGCAGCATGGCAGAAGATATGTTATGTGAACCCTGGGATTTACAGCAGGGCGTCTGTGATGTCAAAGCAGCAGTTTGGGTGTTTACATCGAGGATGCAGCATGAAACGTTTGTCCTTTGCAGGCCCACTTTGTGAATAAAGGGCCTGCATCCACCAGATGCGTTCTTTCTTTAAGGAGCCATAGGAAACCCACGCTGGCAGCATCTTCTTTCAATTGTGACCCTACTGTCAGCCTGTGGGAGGTAAGAACTCTCTTTCAAAACACACACACATACAACACTAACCCTCAGGAGGAATGGTGAATTATGCAGCGGTAACTTTGCATTCAAAACACTAAATTAATTCCTTACCTACAATTTCAAGCAGGCCAAGCTGATGGATGTTACAAAAACCAACATGCTCGTAGGCAAGAAGCATCATTTGATGCATCTCTGGCATGTCTGCTGGCACTTATCTCTCTGAAGGCGGTGGACATCAAGCTTCCGTTTGCCCCTGAGGTGATGGGAGCATACCTCAGCCTCCACAACGTCTGTGCAGCAGAAGGTTATATCCCAGAGATTGAGGAGGAGGAGGAAAAGAAGGAAGGCCCAGGCCAAGACAACAGAGCTGACAATTGAGATGAAGATGATGTGGATGAGAGGGTGTTGACTTGGAAATGGTTTGTGCGAAACAGGATTCCTGTAAAGACGCCTACATGTCTAATGGGAGCGTGACTACATCTACATCCTGACACTTACATTAAATCACAGTGAGGGTGATGCTAAATACTGATAAGGACAATTACCGTGATAATGAAAAGGTGAAATATTGGTATATGTTTTTATAGTACTACCTTTGTAAATAATCCACCGCCCCTTGATATTCAGTTCCTTTCATTCTCTTTTTGTCAAAGTGGGTGGTAGTTATGCTCCTTAACGATGGTTGCTGTTAAACAAGACAAAAAAAAAAAGAAGATGGACATGCAAACATTAACTAGCTAGCTAGCTGCAGAAAGTTAGCTGGACAGTGTTGGAGTGTTTTTGGATTCTGTGGAAAAGAAAGCATGGTTAGACACCCCCGTTTGCAGGAAATGCCAACTCCAACTCCAAGAGGAGGCAAAACCACCAGCTGGTTCATCCACCATCATCCTTCAGATTTCTAAGGCAGAGAAAGTGAACTGCAGTTTGTCAGCTTGTAAGTGCTAAAGTAAGATTCCTGGTGTAGTTACCATGGACTTGACCATGACAGTATTTTCCCCTCTCCTGGTCATTTGACAGGTCAAGTTAGCAAAAAGGAGTCAGGGATTCAGCACACAAAACACATAATAAAGAAAAAGATGAATTGTACTGATAGCATTAGTTTCTTCTAATTATATATCACGATGATATATGCTATTATGAACGCTTTAGGAGGCAATAATTGTGTAGAGAAATTCTGATAATGATATTGCCCTAGATCAACGTTACTACAGATTAACAGTCACGTTTGTGCTTCCAACAAGACTGAAGGATCACATGCATACAATACAACACATTACAATAGCACTCCTGATAATGGAAACACATGATCACAAAACTGCTTAACAAACTCCACCATAGAGCTCCCTAGAGTCTTGGGTTGACCCTGTTACATATATTAATTTCTTACCCACATCCAGCATACTTAACACATACGTGAGATAACTAAGGTGATGAAAATATTAATTATGTAACAAGGAGAGGGGGCCACACTCCAGCTTTGGTTAAGCCTCAGTTATCCTTGGTTTGCTGTCATACAAGGCCTAATCTGTGTAGTGAATAATCAATCTCCCTTGCAGAGGGAAAGCCTCCGCTTCTTTGAAGACTAAACTGGAGGAAACCAACTTTACACATTGCAGTCAAGAGCAGCCCATTAAAAATTAACAGTGTTTTGCTGTGGTGATTTGAGAGGTCATGAACAAATAAAGCCGGCCGTTTCAGCCAGTTCATTCAGATGCCTTTTTGGGTTTTGCCCAGTGCATGTTTTTTTTAGGTCCTCTGCTGTTGCTGTGGTCTATCAAATTTTTACAGTATAATGCAATGCAGACAACCTCTTTATGTTTTTAAGGTAGTTTTTGTAACAGCATTGCAAAATCAGGAAAGAAACCCCTTATCCACAAAACATTTTTCTGCATTACAAAAAAAAAACTGTCCTTTGCAGGCCCTCTTTGTCACAAACATTCCAGTATGCAAATATACTAAATGCATATTTAAAACAGTTTTGCACTATTGGTGATGCTATGTGTGACACTTTTACCTTTCACAAGTCAACAACTGCCGATTTGCTCTTGTGCTTGCGCACTCATGTTAACAGTGCTCTCTCATGTGCTAGTTTGAATATTGTCCTGCACCTTGTATGTGACAGATGCTCTTAGAGTGATGGGACTATCAGTGGTTTGTTCCTCCAGCCAAGTGGAAACTTACCTTCTACTGTATCTGCTAATGAGGTGTGACTACAGCACACTAATAACACTATAAAATGCACCGTATGAAGTGTGTTTATGGGTTTGCATGTGCCTGTGATTTTAGGTGTGTGTGCTCCAGCCAGCAAAGGCAGTCATGTAAACAGAATGTTTGGCTGGGCTTCAAAAGCAAAGGATTTGGCTGAAGAATAGAGACCCCCTCTATATCTTGCTGTGCCTGCTTGTCTGTCGCTTTCATTGTTTGTCTGTCCTTTCCTCTATCACCAACCCTTATTTTGCTGATGGAAAAAGATCCTTCCTTCTTCTGTTGACTTATCTCTGCAACTCAATAACATCTGCTTTCCAAACTACATTATCCTCTGCTTATCTGTGGCCTGTCGTTAATAATTTAGCTTTAAGCGTACAATGCGTTTGAATAATACAAGAGAACGATATCAGGCTGTAAAGCTTAGGTTCATGTTTGCATGTCATTTCTTTTGCAGGACAGAATTTTTCAACCTTCTTCAAGTGATTTTTCTTTTGTACCACATCTAAAAGAATTTTACCTTTTCTTAAAACTCACTCACACAAATCTCTAATAATAACACAGTGTGCATATGTTCAGCATCTGGATATGTGCATGTATGCATGTTCCAAGGCATTGATGTGTGTAATTAGTGAGGCTGCTGTAATAAGAGAATGTTTCAGTACTGACTGACTGAGACACCTCTGGTCCCTGTATTTTAATAATTATTTTTGTATCATTTCCATCATAGTATTTTTTTTCTTTTTTTCATCTTCCTTCCATCTAATCAAACACCTGCTGACTTACTTCCTCCTATCACTGTCAATCCAGATCTCGCCCCTCTCTTTATACAGTGCCAAGCTTGAAATGGTTTTTCATGTGTCGCCGATGCATGCATTGTTTTCCCCAACATGAGATTTATACTGCTCCATAAAATGACACCTATTCAGAATAAAACAGTGGAATATGTGTGATCTGTAGCAGTGAAAGCATCAGTTAAA
>JAPZDZ010000024.1:12706062-12720744 GCA_029783805.1 Acanthurus tennentii | reverse complement strand
ACACACACACACACACACACACTGACCCTCACCCTAACCTAATTCTAGCCTTCAACCTACAACCAAACATTAATCTTAGAAAAGCTATTCAAACTTCAGCAATTTAGTTCCTGCTGTCCAACCTCCCAAATTTAGTTGACCCCATATTTTTGGGCCCCAGTTATATGGCAAAGCAACCTCACATACACACAAACACAGTCACAAAAACAGAGTCAAAAGGTAAAAACAATTGTCTGTGATGTTTCAGGTGGTAATAATAACTTGTAAAAGTGAAACTGTTTTTCATATTGGCGTGAGGAGGATGAGTAAAGGAGTGTCAACGCCTGAGGAATGAATGAATGCAAATGCGCTGATTACAGCTAAATTCAATGCACAATATTCTGCCTGGGGTTTGTCCTATCTGTGTTTAAATGGGTTCCACTGTGTCCTTTGGTTTGCTACCCACAGGTGCATTATGAATGTGATTATCTATTTGTGTCGACCCGTCCTGTCTGCTAAGGAAGGCCACTGTGAGCCAGACAAAGAATTAAGCAGGTGAACACAACCTTCAGGTCCTCATTTGTTTTGATAACACACCCGTATTTTATTATGTACCTGGAACCCCAGGAGTCATTACCGGCTGAACACAGCATCCATCATTATGGAAATGACGCAGTGCACATGTTGCGCTTCCCGCGTTTGATTTATAGGGTTTTTAACAGCAGCATTCTTTAGAAGTGATGGTCCCTACAAAGACTCACGCAAGAGAGATATAGTTTGTCATATTTTCAAAGAGTCAGCTTCATTTTGATTTGTTTTCTTTACACCAAAACAACCCCCCAAAAAACCCACATGACAACTCACAAATAGTATAAATATAAAGTCTGTGTTTTTATATTAAATTACACTGCTCTCACCTGTCCAAACTGATAAGTAAACACTCGCAAGTAATCTGCTATAACATGTTTGGTGTGAGAGCACGCCTTTAGTGATGCTGAACATGACAAACTGTCTAAGACTGGGAATGCACACCTCCAATGTGTGTGTGTGCGTGCAGGTGAAAATCTCAGTATAACACCTGTAGGGGGAATGACAGATCGTGATGCCCGTCACCTTTTTTGAAAATCACTTCTTTCCCCACTGTCCCATCCCCTAATGTGCAACTCGACAAGATGTCTGTGTTTAGATACACAGCTGACTGGATCAAACAGCTTGATCTGATAAAATAAAGCAGTATGGAAAATCTTAAATGAGGAACAGTTGCCTCTGAATGTTTAGATCTGATATTGAACAACAGGCTACTTTAAGCATTTTCCTTTATCAGCACCGTAAATCAGTGCACAGGGAATGGTAAAAAGCAGGTAACCATGGCAACAAAATAGGCCATGGTATAAGACAGACTTGTCCTGATATCCATGAATACATCTGATATCTATAATGTCTGATATTCGTGTTTTTTCAGCACATCTCATGACATATTTCCATCTCTGTATCCTTCCATGTGCATTGAAAAGGTGTGTGCAAGCACGTGCAGCTGTGTGTTCGCGCATGTGTTTGTGCAGGCACGGATGCATGTGAGAGGGTTAGTGAGGGGTCAATGAATTTACAGACCAAGACGTAATGGATAGTCAAGCAAGCCCATGGATAATATCAGCCCAAGGCTACGATCGCACAGATTTAAAGGGGTCAGATATAACAAACACACCGTCGACTTCCCAAAGGATGTTTTGTTAAAATGCCAATAAGCAAAGTCAGAGTCGGAAGGAATCCTTACACAGTAACGCCCAGATTTATTGTGTCTGGCCATTACCATATTGTTTTTTCACTAAAACAGCCATTTCACATACTAATAGACATTTCCATGGCATTGTATGAGAAAGTAATCAGGGCAACAGATGGTTTCCACGGTTTGTGAGGCTTGTTGGTCAAATATACAGCTATAAACACTCAGCTGCTTTATGAGGTGCAACATTCAGCTGCTGACCCTTTACCTTTGCTGGAGGGCAAAATAGGATTTTTCAGTATTTGTTGATCAAAAGTGTTGACACAAACACAAATTGCTATAAAAGTGAGATAGCCGAACCTTGAGCTCTGAAATTGTTCTGCTCCTGCTTTGGGTCATTCGGCTGCTTTGATTCTGCTCTACTTAGATGCAGTCTGTGAAGTGCATTAAGAACATATTTGGTGGACTGCATTTGAGCTGTTATAATGGTCCACATCTAGATACAGCCTCACAACACATTTCTGCAAGAATCTCTATGAGAGACTGATGCTTTCTCAATGTTAATGGGTATTTCAGTGTATGTTTTGCTTTGATATGATTGCACCTGCAACAAGCATCTACATTACTTTACTGCAGTACAACACCAAACTCTCTCCCCTGCTTATGAAAGCATTGTAAATAATGACAAACAATCATTTTTTAAAACACTGTACTGTCATGTTGCTAAAATAGAGATGCCATGATGCCAAATCCTCCCAGTATCGTTTAACCCATGGTTGCATCTCTGCAGTTCTCTGGAGGCTCAGAAAGATTAGAGTTGGATTAAATTTATAGCCCGAGAAACTGAGAGGTTTTAGCATTCCCCAAATTACTACCCAACAGTGTGAACTCCACGGTTCAGTCAAGGAGAAATTCTAAAAATATCTCTAGACTCCCAAGCCTGTTATTATTCCGCTTTTTCTTGTAAAATCCCCACACATGACAATTTTGTGAGAAGATCTGCCATGTTTTAGTCTCTTCTGCCAAAGTGGCTCTGTGTTCTTCTTGGTCAGCACCAAGATGAGTTTGCTACTTGGGTCAGAATATGCAGGGATTCCCCAGACACCGACCACCGCTCCCATATTATGCATTATGCAGGGTCTCAGTGAGTGTGTGGGTGTGTGTGTGTGTGTGCAAATACAGCCTAGAGACATCAAGGTCAGAGTTAATTCAGTGGTGCTCTAATCTGAGCACATCCACACACACACACACAAACACATAATGGCAGACTTGCTCACACTTGCAGCTTATATCCATATAATTGCTTGTAGACAAAAATGAGATAAAATAAATAAATAAATAATTCATGTTTTACTTTGAATGTTTTTCAGTCGTTGCCTCTTATATTACCTTGCCATACTACCCATATTACCAGCATTTGCACAGGCATTTGGCCAGAATTCTTATTTCAGACGGATAAGAAAGAGATTTATTTTTGCAGGTTTAGCAACTTAGCAGACCCTCCTGAGGAATAACTGGGAGATAAAACTGCTAAAACTCAAATAATTATAAAAGAGTTATTTTACACTGATCTTAATACTTACTGTAAGAGCCCCTGCAGAGCTCAGAGATATAGAAGATGTGTTTTGCTTGAAATTTTCCTTTAACTTTGGACTTCGGCCTGCAGCAATGAAACCCGTGTACATGCAGTCAGGTGGAAACAGATTTAGCTGTTATTTTTTTGTTTTTGTTGCTTTTTCAAATGGGTGTGTAATTCATTGCAGCCCATTCAAGGTAATATTTATAAATCTAGACAGAGTTGTCTAAAACTGGCAAACAACTGCCTTTAAATTCTTTGTTTGAGTTTATTTTCTCACCCACACTTTGGCACAGTGAGTGAAAGCTAATGGGTTTTTAAATGCAACCTCATCTAGTTTGCTGTTTGAAGTTGCTGCTTTTCCTGCAGACTCATCTAATTTGTATTTGACTTCATAAGATAAATATGAGGCTAAAAAGCTCAGAGACAGAAAGAAAGAGAGACAAATAGAGAGGGAGAAACAAAAAGAAAGAGAGGGAGAGAGAAGATGAGACAGGTTTTGTGTGAGTGCATCTTTTCCCCCCATCTCTCAGATCCCCATAGAGCCAAACTCTCCACCTCCTCCCTCCTCTGCTCACCCTCGACCTTTTCTACTGCGTCATTTCTGTCAGTCTGTCATCTGTCTTTTTTTTTACTTTTTGTCCTGTGTCACCTGCAAAGCCTCTGCACCCAGATAAGCATACACGCAAGGACACACTTACAGTATGTTTACATACACAAGTGTACACATACAATACAGTATGTTGGTACATTTGATCACATCGACAGCAAACTTGTATTTTCAGGTCAGTCTAAGTTGCTACCTTGGTGAAAAAATAACATGCTGCTAAAAAAAAGGGCAAAAGCACACAAATCCTGACAGATATCTCGACTTCAAATCTGTTTTTTACTCTTGTCCTTATGAACTGTCCTTGATTACGTGGACTTTGGAAATATAACTCAAATTAATTCATAAGAAAAGGTTGCTTTTTTAATCCTTTGAGCCCTTGTGACTTAAACGTCCTCCAGCTCTTGTAGTTAATGCAGACGGACTGAAAACCTAAAGGTCATAAACTTTATTACTGAGCTTTTGAAAAAAACAACTGTAGGTGAGACGTATTGTTATATCACTTTACAGGCTGTCATTTCCTTTCCCCTCATGGCTAATCATGACGCTCACAAGGAATGCAGTGGATCCATTTTACAACAATTCTAATTTTTTATTAATGAATTACCACAAAAATATTAACTTACATTTGACAACTATCAGAGCACATGTGTTTACTGTGATGGAAAACTTCTCTAAGCAAGCTAAACACTTTAAATTGCAAAACTAAGTCTCCTCTGCATGCTCATTCTCATGCATTGCCGAATAAACTGAATACTTAAAAATAGTAAGAAATAATGCCTTTAACTACACGTCAGACTGATAAGTAATTATTTTTAGAAAAAGGGCAAAAGTGTTACTGCTAAAAGTTTCAGCCTTAAGATTAAATCATTTAGCACACAAAGAGTAATTACTGGCATTCAACCTTCTCATCAACATGAGGTACACAGCTTAACAAGCTTAGTCAATATCATCAACTCTTGTGCAGGACGCTCCAATTAGAGCAGCCACTGCCTTCAAGCTGACAGCTCCATTAAAACAGTGGTTCACTTTTTCCGAGCCTGTGCCCAGCATCTGACAGTGCTGTCCTATTAAAGTGAGTCCTCAAATAGACTCAAAAGAGAACAGCATTCTCACAAGACAACATCTTTGTGGTGATTTTACTATGTTCCTACATGGGTTCCCTGCCAACCTATTTACTGAAGAGTTTTTTAACTTTGTCTGCTTGTCAGAGAAACGTCAGCTCCGCTTTGTCGGTATATTTGTCACTAATGGCAGTTGTGAGATATGAATAAAGTAACCTAACTGATCTTTTATGCAGTCACATATATACAAAAAAAGCTCAGAAAAGCTCTGTTCCTGTGGTGTGTGTAAAAGCCTTTCCATAAGCGATAATTGCACTTAACGAGGACCCTAAAGTCGCTGCCTAAATTAGCAGCTTTTTTTCGCCTCACAACAGAAGTTTTAAGAAAAGGCAGCTTGAATAAAGACATGCAGAGATGTGAGTGCAGAGTGGAAGTGAGGAAGAACGGTCGAGAATAAAAGAAGGAATGGAGGAAATAAATGTCTGGAAAAATTATGAAAGAATTTAAAGGACAGAAGGGTGTAAAGCAGAAAAGAATGCAGGGTTGGCTGACTAATCAGCAACAACCTTCTCTATACAAACAAGCAGGATTTACAATAAGAAACATGTAATACATATAATATAAGTTACTACATACATATGTTATTGTCTATGTCTTCATCTGCCTTGTTGTCTCTTAAACTGACATATAGCTCATTCAGGCTCGTGAAGGTTGCCTGACAAACACACGTCAATAAGACAACCTGGAAATTGCAGCAGTCAGTGAATTACCGCAGAACTTGAAAGCTCACACAACAATTTATCAACTCAAGGCCGCGGTAGCCTACAGCATGGCATTTTGTTTACTTTGCATTGAAAACTGATGCGACCTCATGTAGGGAATGTGCAACATAGACAAAAACGAATCAGCCGGATTCCTTTTCTTTGTATCCTTTATTTCCCAAGATGATCATATATGAGACGTTAGTAATAAGAGTAATTTCGAGGCAGAAGGATATGGGCAAGGCTGCCTGCCTGCGTTGTGAGAGACATCGATTATTGGAGACGAAAACATAAACAACAATAACAAAACTCAGGGTGACCTATTTGGAACAAATATAACTGTTCCTGTAAAATGAGATGTACTTATTCTAAAAATGCCTTGAAAATATAAAAATCTTGTTTTGCTCACACCCATCCTACAAACCAACTCATCAATCACTCCTGATCCGACTCCACACCCATACACACCTACGCACAGAAGTAGCAGTTTTGCTCCACAAAAAGTAAAAGTGAAAAGTTTGTCTCTCTTTCTCCTCACTCTCACCCTCATTATCGTCCCCAGATAGCAAAGTGATGTGGCCAAGATTAGGAAAATACAACTGACATCTGATGTGTGCTTTACAATACCGGGGCCATATTTTTTTGTGTTAGATAAGGGCCACATTCAGCTCACACTCAGAGACAGTGCTAACTGTGGTTTAACTTGAAGGAAAACGGCCCATTGCTTTACAACAATATATTTTCCCACTCTAAGGAAATTGATCCTAGATGCTTTCAGAGCCTCGAACAACACTCGCAGCTCTGTCTCTTTAAAAACTAAAAAATTATCTGACATCAACTGATCCTTTAATTAACCGGTGATATCATCTTGCAAATGATTTTGCTTTTAAACGTTTCCAACGAGGATAAGAAACGGAGAAAGTTGTGTCACATTGCCAACAACAATGTAGTTCAATGTCAGTCAGTGCAAAGTGCAGTGCAATTACCTTGAACACTATTCAGGTCATGCACATGTATGAAGATGTGCACTGTATGTTGCTCTGAAATGCTGGTTTTGTGTGTGTGTGTGTGTGTGTGTGCATGTGTGTGTGTGTGTGTGTGTGTGCACTCGTCTTCATGCGACCATTTGTATGTGTATTTGCATATGTGAGATTGGTGATGTGCAACTCAGATGACTAATTTGCCAGCTGGCTTCTCCCGTCCCTGAGTCAATTCACCAATGATGATCGACATTTAACACCAGTGTGACTGCATGATTGGTCACTTCACAGCTTGGTGATTGGTCATTGCCCACATAAGACCAGTGATGATTGGCATTTGTGCAACAACACACACAAAGACACACTGACTGGTTATGGCATTTGTTTGCTACACAATGATGAACAATCTAATGGATAATTTGAACCACAACTGAGAAATGTATCCAAATGTGTCTAGAAAATGGAAAAGTTGTCCTACCATTTGAACCAAACTCAAATGAATGGTTTAAAGGGCTGATCATTATTAGCATCTTTTCAATTTTAATAAAACACTTATAAATGATGGTTTGCATTTAAAAAAAGGGGTTACTCATAACCTTTTCTCTTGGTTTTAGGTTTGATTGGCTGTATTTTTCCCACCATGCAGATGGCATAATTCCCCCAATCTGCTTGGCATATTTAAGATTATTTATTTATCATTTTCTCTCAAAACATTTTTAGTCTGCATCATTTGAGCAATATTGTAGCCTTATAGTCCCTTTTTTACATGCTGAGCGTGCACAGTAACATGGTATTCACTTTTCATTGAGCAACATTGGTTATTATTCATTGAGAAAATATGAACATAGCAGTTATAGAGCAGCCTAACTTGTTGCTAGACTTATGCCTTCAGGCTTTATAACAGTGTTTAAATTAAGATTCATATCAAATTATTGACAAATAACTTCAAAATGAAGGAACAGCATTAATCTTTGGGGTATAAATAGTGTCCGAATATCTTTTCACACTCCAACCACCATAAATAGTCAACTGAGCATGTGGATCAATATCAAATGGATTGAAGCTATATGTTGCCAGCAAATGTGACAAATGTTTAGTGACAAGTGCAGCATATATATTACAGTTCATGCAGCTGTAAGGCAAAGAAGACTAGTGCCGTGTGTGCGCGCG
The DNA here is from genome assembly GCA_029783805.1 of Acanthurus tennentii. NCBI lineage: Eukaryota > Metazoa > Chordata > Actinopteri > Acanthuriformes > Acanthuridae > Acanthurus > Acanthurus tennentii. Next base: position 12,712,884 of record JAPZDZ010000024.1, on the reverse strand, counting down.
CGCGCGCGTGTGTGTGTGTGTGTGTCTGAGTTAAGCATACCCAGCAGTTTTTTTTGTTTATTCAATACATTAAAATGAATGCATAACAGGTTTAATACAATTAAAAGTAACAGTAAACAGTTCACTCACCTATTTTTTTTAATCATTTTGACAGGTATAAAGCAACAGAGTCGACAGAATCGGCAGCCCTGAGGAGGAAGTTGTGGTGGGATTCAATCTTAAACCAATTAGAGCACACAGGCAGCAGGCCTAATACTGTTATGTGACTCCTGAGAGAAATATTTTGTCAGCAGAGCCTTCAAACCTTAACCCAGGAAGTGTTGGTGTCAAGCTCAGAGTGTTGAGTAGTGGCACTTTGTTATGTCAACTCTTCATAACCTCCTGTCTTGGCTGTCCCCTCATGCTGTCGTTATATTGGATGCTATGGAGCTTATTAATGCAGCTTGGTGAATGTTTTCCCTCTACTCCATAATGAGTTACTGTGTGTAAGTCACACCTTTCATTTACTATACATCTAAATTTTTTTCCTGTTTTTTGTTACTTACAACCCTGCCACAGTATTTATGAGTTTTCAGCCTGTAAATGTCAACCTTCAAGTAGCAATTATGAGTGAGAAGCTCCTATTCTGTTCAACATAACATTAATGCCGCCACTTCTAAGTTGCAATGCAGCAGCAAATACAAAAGAAACAAACAAAACAAAAATAATTCCGTCTAAATTTGTTTGGTGTTGGATTTTGTGAGCTTTAGTCAAAGCCTCTCTAAAGCTAATCAAGTGGTGGGCCTAGCTACAATTTAGCTAGCAAAGAAAGTCAAGAAAGTTCAACTATTGTTTGAATGTGATGTAAAAATCATCACTGAAATATTCAGGCAATATATTTAATGGAATATGGCAAAAAAATTAAAGAGATTATAAACAGTATTTTTAAGGCTGCCGATACAGGAGGGTCAGGACTGAATTCACACATGAGAGTTGGTGACTCTGACACACAGGTCATCAGGACTTTCACCTGGTAAAGGAGATTTTTGGTTCAAACTGGTTTGTTTTCCAGACAGACGGACAAAAAAAAAAAAAAGAAATCTCTGATAAAATAAAGTTTGCTCACACACACCACCACAAACTGTTAAACATCCAGTTTTAAACAGAATATTCACATTAAAGAGCAGGCTTTTGTGTTAATCTCACAAATGAACACCATCTTTTACTTGTTAAATGACCCACTCTTCCATACAGTACAACTATAGCTCAGCAGTAATTACTGTACCATTTTCTTTTTATTTCAAGTCGCTCTGACAGCTGTAAGAAAAATTATCCACTCATAAATTCTTGCTAGCCGTAACCATGAGAACATCCTCCATCATTACCTTTCATCCCACATGACACGAACATTCTCAGTATGCAAAATATCAGTTTTAAAATTTAATTGTTCACATCATCATGCAATCTTTACTCCACTTTAATTCACATTAGAGGCGATCGCAGATCATTGTGCTCACTCAATTAGCTGGACCTGCTGTCTCTGACACCTGATGCTTAATGCCAACATCTGGCCAACACCTTTCATACACATAAATCGGGAGAAAAAGCATCATCTATTGATCCATTGAACCCTAGTTTCATTCTTCAATCCATCTCTCTATAGTAAAGTGGGTGGTCAAGGTTTGTTAAACACCTGTGGAGGAATACAGCACATCTGAGGGCCGATTGATTTTCTTCCCTTATAGCCCGCAGAGAATCTAAATCTGGTGATATTCACCCATCCCTTTCCATCCACCATCTTCCTTGGCTCTCTGTCCCTCTCCCATCTGTGCATGGAGATCTAAATCTGTTTACATCAACCCGTTCTTTTCATCCCTCTTTCCCTCATCCAATCTGTCCAGAGCTCTAAATTTGTTTACTCTCCCCCCGTCTGTTCGTCTTTACTTAGATGGAAACATACCTAATGCATTTCTTTTTCATGATTTTAAACCTTTCATTTATTATTTCATGATGTGTAGAGAAAGATGGAGCCGTGGTTGTATGTGTTAGTGACACAGACAATCTCCCTCACCTCTTCCTTTGTCACTCAACACACAAATACAAATTTGTACTCAACATAGCGTGCAGCACACACACACACGCACACACACACATGCAGACAGAACAGCATCGGACTGCTTGTGGACAAGTGGCTGAATCTTCCTGACAGGCCTGTCTCAGAGGGAAACACAAGAGGAGGGTGGGAGCAGAGAGAAGGAATGAGAACGAAGGAGAGGGGGGCAGACATGATGGAGTGAAAGATGGTGGGAAGGAGAGAGGCGGTGAGAGTGACAAGGAGAGGCAGAGGGGAAGGGGAGGAAGAGTCACAGTGACACATGAGGGAAAGAGAGTTGCGGTTGGCAGACAGCAGCTGGAGGGAATGATCAACTCAGCTGACACATCAGTTCATATCACTGCAGAGCGGCGGGACAGATGGAGGGAGGGTGGGACGGAGAGAGCGGGGGGGAAAAAAGGACGTGTGGTTAAGAAACAGATAGACGTGGAATAAGTGTGAGAGCAATACAAGGAGACAGCAAGGTGGAGAGAGAAGGTCTGAGACAGGGAGAGACTTTTGGATGGAGGGAGATGATGAGGAGTGGTGAGGTGGCAAAGAGGCGACGGAGGCTGAGGGAGAGGGGATTTTTTGTGTTAGAGGTGTGAGTTGGTAGGAGGATGGAGACCAAAGCAGCAAAAACTTTGAAGAAGGGTTGATGGGGAAAAGAGCTAAAAAGATAAATGAGGATGAGATAAATGGATGGAGAAGATAAAGCAAAAGAGAAAATAAAGTGGGCATTGTGGTTGTGAAAGATAAGTCATGAGTTGTAAGATTAATATCAAAAACATTAAACGACCATCTCCTTTAATTTGAGTTTATTTGTATTCTTACCTCCTTGTTCGTTCTCTTTCCTTCTTTTTAAAGGCTGATGCCCAATTTCAGCACCTTCTACCCATTCTTCAAATATTGCATAATCAGATGGCTGAAGCTCAGTGAGTTTTGTCAAGACACAAGGCATTTTCTGTCAAAGCATTTTTAAAAGTTTCTTATAGAAGTATTTCACTGCTAGATAGAGGGTGTTTATGTAACACCAGGCTAGAAAGATCTCAATAATTTGGAAATTGGTGTTACATGATCAGAAAAATCTGTGCCAAAGGGCTGTGGTATTACCAGATGAAGTGAAAGATTTTATTCAGTGTTTTCTGTTTTTCACAATTGAGCAAAAAGCTCTGTGTGTTCCCAAGAGAACTTCATCACCTTTTATTTGCATAAAGTAACTACATAAAAAAACACTACACTTTTAGCCGTACCTATGCAAAGAGTCCCCTTAAACAATGAGAAAGAGAAAAAAAGGGGGGAAAAAAACCATCAAATTTAAAAAATACTCAAGAGGAAAAAAGGTTCCTTTTTTAGGCTAATAGTTAATAGTTTTTAGAGTTTAGTAAATGTCAAAAAGCCCCAAAGAGAAATTTAATCAAGGACACAGAAATAAAAGAGTTTTTAATTAAGATTTAAATTTGTTAGAGCCAGGTTTTCTGAGGGTTGTGAAAACAAAAGGCCTTAATTTAAGAACCTAAGTTAAGAATGATCATAAGCTGGGTCTTATATTTAACAGCATTTTAATATTTCAAAGGTGTAATTTGTCCAATGTCGAAGCAAACCTTTGAGGCTATGCTAACAAATAAAGTGCTCAAGAAATACCAGTGTAACATTAAAAGACAGAAAGAATAAAATATTTAAATAGATGAATTTATAATCTTTATACTTTAAGCATTAACATGCAAAAGGACATACTGGCCAGATGTGTAGGTGGGCTGTGCAGTTGTTGAGTATATAAAAAAACATACATATGTTATAGTTCAAACAAAACACACTAATAAAATGTTATACATGCTTGAGTGAAGATATGCAAATTTCCAAGGTTATGTAAAGGATTCACAGAGGAGAGTGATGCAGATAAACAGAACTCAGGGGAAAAAGTACAACTTCCTGATGACCTGAAGGAAAATATAAAAAAAAACAAAAACTGTGATGTAGTTGTGCTTTAATTATTTTTCTATCATTTCTTCTCATTATCTGTCTGCTCATGTTTCTTGCTAACAGCCTCTTACAGGATTTTCAAAACCACCTCACATGAGTATATCATAATGAACAAAAAAGATGATCCAAGTTGACATTAACTGAATTTATTCCTAATAACTGTAGTACTGGCTGACTTCAAAAGCAAAACAATCCCATTGGTACTAACTTGCAGCAAAATTATTGATGAGCAACTGAAAATATATATAATTTAAAAGCTGTAGGCAGTGTGAGAACAGCAGGTGGATGGTTTAAGGTGCATCACTACAGCACAGAGAGGATTACCACACAGCGTCCTGTGTAAATGAATCAAATGGCACACAGCAACATTCAACGGCAGGTGCCTGAAAATTTGTCCTGAGGCTAAACCAGCCCGAGCGCAGCGTGCACGCCAGGACACACACACACACACAGTCCTTTAACTCGTGCCAGTATTTTATTTCATAACACACACACACACACACTCATTTAGACACACATCTGAATATACAGAATATGTGTGTGTGTGTGTGTGTGTTTCTGCACACACATTATGCAGGTGTCACTTTAAAATGCCTCGGGAGATGATCACACATCTTGCTAACGTGTTGAAAGTAGCCACTGTCCGTTCCAACATTTACATATTACATATTAGCAGAGAGCTGAACAGAACTGCAGGCTGCATTAAATGCGGCCACCTTCACCACCTGCAGTCCCTGGATCCACTGAGGCTCTTCAGCAGCTTGGTTTCACATGACATCATTCACTGTTTAATGTAATTCTTGTGATTGTTTTAAGATGTTTAATATCCTCGAGGTTTAAAGTTTTGTTTCTGTGTAGGCTTGATGAATGGAAAACTAATGTTTGGTGAGAGCTGCATTATAAGAGAGAGAGAAAATTATATCCAAATATTGACTCAGGGCTAGTTTGGATCAGGTTTTTCAGTTGCTGCCCGGGCCTGAAATACGCTGGTCCTTGGGATGGAGTTTCAGGCAGACTTTATAATTAAAAATAAAAATGTTTTATTCATGTTGATTATCCCAGTTCAGCCTCTCCTTCAACTGCTCAGCTCATTTCATTCACGCAATTACCTCTTAGGTTTGTGGCCTGATACACAAGCTGGCCCGTTCCCATTTCTGCCGTTGCTTATCTCTCAAACCATAATTTTAAAACTCATTTATTTATTGCAAGTTCTCTTCATGTCTCATCCTTACTGTAAAGACTTTAAATGCTTTCTCAAGGGCAAAGCTACTACAGTATCAGGGGAGGGACAAGTTTGCTGCCTGACACAGACTGATGCGGAGGGTTTGGAAACAGTGACCTTCCAGTAATTGGTCATTTTCTCTCAGCTGGAGGATCTGTTTTTATTGATACTTTTTTATTGAAAAAGTACAAGGATTCAGCACTCTCCATCTTGAATGGTAAAAATAATGATAAAATTTAGTTTGAGGAAATATAAATTGGTTTATCTTTTGTAATGATTTCAACACAGAAAACTGCCCCCCACATTTTTGCCTTTTCTTTTTTTCATTTTTTAAAGGATTTTCATTTAATCTCTTAGCCAGAGATGCTCATTTTTAATTATCAAATAATCATTAGAAGAAAAGGATACAAATTGGTCAGTAGTTAAAATTATTTAGTTCATATATTAAAATAACTCAGAGTTACTTAGAATAACTCTTGATCAAACCTTCCAAGAAGCGACTTTTATACCTTTGTAACACTTACATTAACATCGTGACAGCACCACATATGTGTTAAACGTAGGCTAAAAGAATCTAGAAATCTCATGCTGCTCTCAATAAGAAAAACAGCAGCTTTCACAGGTGACAGAGAGAGAGAGACAGAGTGTGACATGATATAATCTACCTCACACACCTGTGGGTGATGAGTTGCTGCATCTACTCTAATTCCTGTGGTTGCGTAAATGAGGATGACATTTTTGTGAGGAATTTCTTAGGAAAACCTTTTTTTAAAAAAAACTTTCCTTGCAGAGGTACAGCAATGTTTTCTTTCTTTTTAGTTGAAAAAAGGCTTAATTGGAAGGAACGACGTAGGCCATGTCCCTCTTTGGCAATGGAAGCAATCAATGCAACAATGACCCTGACACAAAGATGCCATTCATGTGTTGTTTGGCAGTTTGTATGAAAACGTAAGAGCCACCAGAACAAGCAGGGTCGCCCAGAAAATGGACATTACATTTATGCATTTCATCAACATAAAAGATGCATGAAAATAAACATATACCAACCTACAACTTTTCAAAAAGCGGTTTATCAACAAATAAATAAGAAGTCCCTTGTCATATCGTCATAGGCCAACAGAGCCCTCAAGTTAAACAACTTTTTCTAATCTCAGATTGGGACACTGGAAGTTTGTTAAATTTCTTTCCCCCTGTTGGTGTTGTTGCTGTCACTGTCGCACAGCGTCTCCTAATGAGGGCTGATGTGTCACAACCACATGACCTAAGAAAGCATCTGGTCGATATGAAGAGGCAGTCTGAGGGCGTGTGAGTGTAATTGCATTTTGTGTGAGGTTCCTCTGTGTGTGAATGTGCAAATATAAATACAATTTAGGGGTGTGTATGCGTGTGTGTGTGCGTGCATGTGTGTCCATCCATTTTAGTACTGCTTTGTTTCAGCTGAACTGTTACATAACTTTGTACTGCTTTGGTGCTGTGAGCAGAGACACGCACACTTCCATACACACTCTCTCTCTCTCTCTTACACACACACACACACACACACACA
>JAPZDZ010000024.1:12663059-12682224 GCA_029783805.1 Acanthurus tennentii | reverse complement strand
AGGGTCGGGGGGGGGGCTGGAGCCTATCCCAGCTGACTTAGGGCGAAGGCAGGGGACACCCTGGACAGGTCGCCAGTAAGTGTTGACATATATAATCAAATTAAAACATATAACATCTCCTGCAACAAGATTGATGTGTCAGAATACCTATAGAAGGCTGAATGTATCTTGACCATGACAAGGATTTCTAAAGGGTTTTTCTTTTCATTTATATAGAACTTTGCCCTTGACTGACCCTTGACAGACACTGTGCTTGCCATAAGATATGTGGAGATTAAATAGATACTGAACTTCCCAGCTGACAGAGAGAAGGGGGAAACACTTCATGCGGTGCCTCAGTCTGTCTAAAAGGACAGAGTTGTGCCAAAGGCTTTTATTAAGCACATATCTCCCTCAGTATTTAAAGGTTGTTAGTGACCTCAGGGCACTCTCAGGCAACTACTTTGATACTTTTTTTCCAAACTTTTATTTTTCACAGTAGCTAAAAACTTGTTTGGACAGTTTCGTCTCAAGAGTTTTAGAAGTAAAAGTCATTTTAGAAGGTGCACAGAATTTCAAGGTAATTATCTCATTATCTCTTGCTCAAACAGATCAGGGTTAGAAAGTGAAAATGTCCCAAACTACTGCCGCATTGTTCAGGAAGCAAACAAAAACAACCATGAATAAAGGTAATATTTCCCAGATTGCAAAGTCTTAAAGCTGGATGATAATGTTAATGCCCTGATACAGGCAAAACATTCTTCTTTCTTCATTCTTCATACCATGTGTAAAGTGCAATCACCAGTAATACTTTATCCTTCTGAGACCCGAGCTTTTCTTTGGTGTGCATTTTTTATTTCTCCTAGCTATTTGGGAGTAGTAGGACCTGAGTTTTTAACCTAATGGGTATAATAAGTTATTATATCTATTAGTTTATAGTTTAGTTATTTAAGCCTTATAAGTTAAGTTAGTATTAATAAATAAACCTTGTCTTTGCACAGGAAGTAGTTTTTGCAAAAAATGATGTCTTCATATGGGGACAATGGGTAAAAGTTTTTTAAAAATGAAGTAACATGGTGCAGAAAGGCAAAAATGTAATGTCCTCATATGAGTGTGCAGGGTCTCAGGAGGTTAAAACGTTCTAAGGGTATTCTACTTTCATGTTCATGTCATTAAAATGTTGCCAGGCTTGTATTTTTTTCTATAAAAAAACAACAATTTTTTAAAATTTTATTTCATTTTATACTAATAAGCAGTAGGACCACAGTTCATGATGGTGTACAATAATAACACTAAGTAGAATGGTCTTTTGCCAATGGCCGTGTAATATAAGTGACATAAAAAGCATATGCTCCATGAGGGAAAATTAGCTCTGACCTGATTGAAGCTCAAAAACCAACACAAGAACAACTGTAATGCAGCACATCAAAGAATGATTTTGAATCATGTCATGTTTCAAATTGTAGATTAGTGAAATTATTAACATGTGCAAATTATATTTTTCATGGGAATTAGTGATTTAAGTGAAGCTATTAAAATATGCTAATATGTCAGGGAATAATTTAACAGATTCTATCTTGGGCTACATTGCTGTATTTGTTCGGAACAGAACACGCCTTCAGTTCTGTTGTCGCGGTTCAAATCCTACAGGCTGCAACTTGTTTTAACAATGCACCTAAGATTAATTCACTTAGTGGAGTATAAATCATGTTAAGCACACATTATAAACAGCTTGACTTCAGGGGAAGAGAGCGGCAGGTTAGTGCTGGAAATGGAACAGAAGCAAGCAGCATGAAATCATGTGAATTTACATGTTCTTTATGCAAAACCTCACCCTCTGTTTCTCCTCTTTTTTCCCCTGAACACTTTTCACAACATCTGTTCTGATATAACTGGTTTGATTCTAAAGTCAAGTCCATTCTAACTCATTTTGCCATGTTTGGAGGCCATTAGTAACTTACAGTGATCTAATAAAATTTGTAGACAATGTAATCAAATAATTACATCACGGATTAAAATTTAATAAGACCAACAATAACTTGGAAACCAATCAAAGCACTTCAGCCCTGGCTGCAACTCCGTGATCAGTTCTCCCTTTCTTTCTCTGTCTACCCTCCTATCTTTTTCCTCCCTTGTGTCTTCTGTTTCTCTTGTCTTAGCTGAGGGCAACAGCAGAATAGGGACAAAGAGAAATCTCTTCATTGTAGCTTAGCTCTGAATACATCCATTTAGGTTTTATGTAACTGTCTCTTATAGGTCTCCTTTCAAACCAGCCATTTACCTCATTCATGTCACTTTTCAACCACTTTGTCTTAATGGTGTTCAGCTACATATATGGGATTACATTAGCAAGGCTTTTCAATGTGGCAGATCCTAATTAGGAGGCTTTGCTCTGTCTTGTAACCAACAGTGGGCAAGGATGCCGTCAAGTCATTGCAGTATTCTGACATTATCTGATGTTTCAACTTGCCATCTTATACTGGCCAGCATTTCTCGTAATTGAGAAAAAAGCTGCAGATAAAGCTGCCAGAGTGTGCAAATTGCCGCTGATATGATGATCCACTTTATTTCAACTGCAGTTTAGCATAATGTTTAAGATTGATTTAGCATCAGTCCACTCTGTTGTTTATGTTCATTTCCTGTTCTAATGTGTGATGAAAAGAAACTTAAAGAAAGTTCTGCTTCTTGTTTTGACCACTGCCCACCACAGAGTACAGTTTATCTTTGACATACAGGTAAGGGTTTATTGTATGTTCTGACTTGTTGGTTCCTTCAAGGTTTTGCTATTCTGTGTCCAGTTGATCAAAAAAGTTTTCTTCTCATTTAATAGTGACGGTTCTTGTCATGTTATTTTTTATGTGAAGTTTTTAATGCTGTCCCAGAAAGACTTTACCCTCTCCTGGTAAAACTGTCCTCAAGTGGCGTAGATGCATTTGCTAAATGAAAATGTGTGGAGCAGGCCAATCAGGACATCAGTACCCAAATGCACCATGCTACCAATAAATGACAGGATCACCGCTCTTAGTCATCCCTTTTCTTTTAGTGATGGCAAAGCTTGTTCAGTATTTAGTGGAGCCTTTCTGAGATAAAATGAAAGTCAGTATATTCTAGCTCTAGTTCAATAAGAACAGGTGGAGCCCCCTCTGTATGGGTCCTCCTCTTACACCACTGGCTAAAGGCAATTAGCAGATTGCAGGTAGTTTGACACTTCTTTTCTAGGTGGCAACACAGATTCTGGTAGTGATCTTTTACTTGGCTGGTTAAGCATATGCAGGTTTTCAGTGGGTGAATGCCTGTATATCCCTGGAAGAGAGTGTACCAATAGAGTCCAGTAGAGGGCTCCACCAGTGCTAATAGAACTAGGGTTATAACATCATAACCTTTTCATGTGTTTTCTTCATATGTGATGTATTATCATTAGTCCAACTTTTGCATTTGAATCCTCCCTTTGAGGCATATTCATAATGTGCTCTTTTTAGCATTCTGCCTGTTGTGTCTAATATGTGATCCTATACTCCCATTAGCTCTATCCAATTGTGCTGTGTTGCATTAGTGCATGTCCCTACTTTGCATGCATAATGATCAGTTTCTGTTTGTCCCTTTCTCTCTTATCTCTTATGCACTGCTCATGTCGGTCTTGATCATTCCATGTGATGTTTTGTTACTTCATGGCACTCGTCTTCATGAGTAACCTGGCATTTGCATTTGGCCTATGCTTTCCAGTGTGTGATCTTTTGTTAGTGTTTAGTAGATTCTCTAAGTGCAATATTTTCTCGACATTTGGCTTAGTACTTTTAGAATGAGTGACAGTCTATTAGCAGTTTCCCATATTTCTCCTAATGGGCAGTGGTGTGCTGTGAGACATGGTATTGAATGCTGTTTACTCCGTACTGTGTATGAGTGTGCCTGCGTGCGTGCGTGCGTGTGTGTGTGTGCTTGCGTGTGTGCGTGTGTGTGTGTGGGATGACATGTGACGTATCCTGTTGGCTTTGCGATCTGATAATGGCAGCAATAATATTCTGAACTCCAGCACTGATCGACTGTCAGCGAGGCTACACACATCTTCATAATCCCTTTAATGGACTCTTTGGGCTGGACAATATAAGCTCCTTCTCTCTCTCTCTCTCTCTCTCACACACACACACACACATACACACACACACACACACACACACACACACACACCCATACACACACGCACGTCTGGAAAGAGACACCCACTCACAGAGATTCACATGTGAGTCTGGTCTGCTAGGAGCTATAAATGATTTCATGCTTTCTGGTCATGTGTTATTAACTAGAGGTGTTAAAAAAAATCACCACTCAACTCTACTTTTAATAACAGCCTGAAAACAATATTGGCTGACTGAATATAAAATTTGAAAAGTTGGAACCGACATCACAACAGGTGCTTGATAAAAAAAAAAAAAAGTAGGTAAATGCAGAAGAACACAATGGTCTCCAAGGTCCCCTTCACACTGACATTAAAATGTGTTGTCTGAGTAGAGCAAAAGATGACTTAATACCAGGTGTAAACAGATGCACACAGAATACATATGCAGACGTATCAGCCGGACTACATCTGGAGGAGGTTTACATTGGTATCATATCTCAGGTAATGTAAATGTAACTTGTACCCAGCAAGTTGGAGGGTCACCTGATTTCATATCTTCCTGCTAGTTAAAGTTAGTTACAAGGAGAATTAATAATAAAAAATAATTTGATTCAACTGGATGGTCAAATATTGAGTATCACATTTGACCATAAAATTAATTTATTTAATAATTCAAATGTTAGAGACACAAGGGGACATAAAATGTTCTCTATTATTTAGAAATGACCTAGAAAATCAGTCTCATCAAGTGGTTCTAGACATTGAAGTCAAAAAGTAAAATTATTGACTGGCAGAAAATTTGTCACTCTGGTCTTTGGTTGCTGTAAGTGATCGGTTTGACTGTAATTACATGTCAAGTCTGAAGATTATAAGAATCACTGAAAATGGAAAAAATGTCAAAATTTAAAAATGTGCATGTTTTAAGAGCCCACTTGTAGTAGCTGACAAACTTATGCAAAGTTTTTCTCTTAAATCAGTGTTTTGGAAGTTGCTTAGATATGATTGACTCAGAGGCCATTTTTTTTCATTGCCTTCAAAGCTATTGTTGCAAGCGTTTTCTCTTCAAATGTGAAAATGATCAGAAAACTGCTTTAAGAAATTCCTTGCTTCTTTGACCTGTGCCACAGACTCTGCTTTGTATTGTGGCTCAAGTTACTAAAATAGAGCATTAATGCCCAACAGATTGAACAGACAAAACCTTGACTGGCTGACAACACCCACACGTCTAATTCAAATGAAGCTAACATGCTGTGAGACTGAAATATGGAAGGTCTCTCTTATAACAACGATAATCAAATATCACGATTTGCACATATTCCAAGAGGAAAAAATGACTAAAACTGATGTAAAAAAGCCAAAAGTAAATGAGTCTGCTATGTTTGTGTGTGTATGTGTGTATGTTAGTTTGATGAATTAGTAGAAAGACAATTGAGAAAAAGCTCTGATGGTATAAAATCCTAAAAAAGAGAGAACCAGTGTGATAAAAAAAGTGTGCAGTGGTTCAGTCGTGCAAGAGGGGATGGAAGAGGTCTACTTCAGAGTATAATGTCAAAGTGATGTAAAGTCAAAACAAACAAAATGGGAAATGAGATAATTGATAGGTTAAATTATCTTGGCCGACCTACTCTGATTATTTTTTCACCACCTATTACCCTTATGAAAGCTAATTTGCCTTCATCTGAAAATAAAGTCTCTCTCCAGGCATTATTTAAACCTCTAAAAAACTATCTCTGTTCATCAAATAATACATTTGGAAGTTTTTTCTTTTTTTTTTTTTTATTGAAATACATCCCTTAATGCCAGATGTCAGCTTATATGTCGCCGTCATGTACAGTGATATGGACAATTATATTCTGTCCTTTCCTCTAATTTCATCCTTTGTCATTCACCTGCAGCTTTGATTCTGCTCATCAAACATACAACTTCACTCTCCGGCAAAAAGCTTTAAGTTGTGTCTCCAATACCTTTCTTTTTTGACATTTCCAAACGTGATAAAATGTCCTGTCCACGTGGCTTCCAAAATATCAATACCTAGCTACGCATAGTATCTCCTATTGCTGTTTAATCTTGCTCACCCTGTCAGGACTAAATTAGGATTCTGTAAACAGGGATCAGCAGGCAAAACTGGAGAAACTTTGGAAACTGTTGATGCAGCTTCTTTTTGTTAATTAAGGGCTTTCATCAAGACTTTCTAAATAAATTGTCATTTTTTTATAAAAATGGTCACTCTAATAAAACAAGAGTTTATTATCTTTGCTCAAGTTGGACCTGTTAATATTACAACCTGATTTTATCAGTTAGGATCGATGTTCAATGGCCTTTTAGTGTTTTCTTTGCCAGTGAAGCAGATAATACTAACTATCAATACTACCGATAGCTTAAGTGCACAGACACATGAAAATCTGAGGTGTGACTCTTCTACTGAGTGTTTTCTAAATTTGTTACAAAGCTTTAAGAAAATTGTGCTGTTTGTTCCAATTAAAAAAACTGGCTAAAAAACCACAGGGTCTGTTGGCTGACCTGCTCGAGCCTGATCTTTAGTGGGTTGGTTCCAAAATAAAAGTTTTCTCTCACGCCTGAAAAGCTTTCTCAAAGAAGCTAAAAGTACCCTATGGTCTTAGTATATAGCTTCACTCAGCTTAAAGAATAGATCTAGATTCACTGATGCAGGACTTGGAGTCTCCGAGGAACCGGTGCTATCCAGTATGACACTAATCAAAACAAGAGTCGAGGCAGATAGGCACACAACCTCACTCTAAATTCAGTACCCAGTGGCTATTAGCAGTATCTGTTTTGAACCTGTGATCCCTACGGACACCCTGCTCAGGACCACACAGGTGTTGTGTTATAAATATCACACATACTTGATATAATTAGGGCAGAACAGATCAGTCTGAGTTATTCAGGTTGGGAGCTTTAAATCTCTATACAGGGTAGATCCCGCTCACCTCTTGTACATCAGTTTCAACCAAGCATCTCATTAGGATTTTTTCTCAATTGGCTCTGGTGTTTACAGCAGCATGTGCATGAAGAGGAGGAATGTAAACAGATGGAGGCACATCTACTTCCTACTCACTATCTTTGCCCTTTAGACTGCCAGAGCACTGTTTTAGACCGCATTCATGCTAAACGAACTGGCACACAGGTAACAGGAACTCTAGTCTGTAGGGTTTGCTGCTGATCCGCATAAAATATTGAGTTTCAATATTTACTCTTCATTCTTGAAACAGCAGTTTAACCTGTAGGTCCATTAATCAGATGCTCTCAATCGTATCACATGATTTTCACTGGCAGTTACAGTTTTTAATGGAGTGTTATGGGATAGATCTTCTAATTGCTGTCGACTTTAAGGACTTCTTGTCCACGTCTGCATAAAAGTTGAGGTTCAAAGCTGGTGAAGATCATGGGAAACGATTGACAGCTTGAGTACAGGTTGCTATGTTCTGTATGTTTTTCTTCCTCCTTGTAATGACAACTGGCAATCAAACACATCGTGTTAAACTGAAGCATTAAGTAATATGGGCGCCATTTTTTCTAGAATATTTTGGAGGTTTATCAGTTTAAGAGTAATTTTAAAAAAGTACTGCAAATTTATTTTACAACAGTTAAGGGAAATTAAGATAAAGACAAAAGAAATGTAATAAAACTATGTCAATTCTGGTAGAGACCTGCCAGGAACTGAATCTAAAGAAACACCAGAACTTGAGGCTATTAATAACTCGAGCTATTTACATTTCATTTATAATGCTTACGTATGAACTATCTCTGTTATTTTATGTCTGTGCTCGTCTCCACTTTTTCCTTTTATTAGCACTCTTCCATTCTGCCCTTTTTTTTTAGACTTTATGCTTCATCCAGACTTTCACTTTCCTGTCCAGTCACTCAGTCTCGCAGATCAGAGGGTTTTTACGTAATGGAGCAGAATAAAAGACAAAAATGCATCCTTGCTATCAGGACGTCTCCTGTCAGTCGGCTGAAAAACTGTGGGACAGAGATGGATGGCAAGAGGCATTCACTCATGCACTCTCACCAGCCTCTTTAAGTCTTTCCTCCTTTGTCTTGTTTCTGTCTCTCCTTTGCTATGGAAAGTGTCTGCCAGAAGTCCACAAAAAGAGAAATAATTCACAAAACACTGATCGCTCACACACTTTCTATTTTGAAACATGATAGGTGTAATAGTGTGTGACTTAGAGTCTGCTGGGACTCGCAGGTTGATTTAAAGGGAGGAAGATAATTCTTCCTCTTGAATAGACATCACAAATAAAGTGAGAGCAAATGTAAAATACCTTTTCCTAAAATGTAACTAAGAAGTTTCATTTGCTCAAACTTAAACAAGATGTAATGGGGCCTTTCCTAAAACAAACCGTGACATTAATAATTATAACAGTGTGTTTGAAGAGGCAACTATTTCAAAAAGTTAATCGGGAAGGGCTTGTCTGATACTAACACGTGTTAGAAAAAGTGACATTCAGAAGGTATTTGTTGGTGTTTCATAGCCATTAAAGCAAAAACCAAAGACAAAGGACCTTTCATAGTTTGCACTTTAATATGTAATGTTGTTGACATTTTACTACCTGTCTGATGGACACCGCTGATGTGTATTTGATTAACGATTTAATCAAAACAGTGATCGGCTCTGTTTCCTTCAACTTTATTAAGAACTCAAGTCCTGTGGCCTTTTTGTGCACTAATTACTGAATCCTTTCCGAAGCAGGCAGCCTCAGAGACCTGCTAGGCAAATACATCCCTCTTTTTAATTTTCCAGGGTGTCTAGTTTGGTTGGCCTTCACGGTTGTTTTGTTTCATTACAGGAAAGTTTTGACTGGGTTTAACTCCAGCACTTATGGAGGACTTTAAAGACTTTTGGTCTCAACCCATAGTTCCTCACAAAACCTCAGGAGTTCTTCAGAGGGAGCTAAAAGCTCACTCAGAGGCTGGCTGAGCTGATCTCTCCCTCCCTCTTTCTCTATTTTAATCAGGTAATATATGTTTACTTACTGAGCTATTATCCTGTGGGGACGAATCTAGGTGGCTTCCACTTTTTAAACAATTCATATCAGAGCTTTTTCTTTCTATTAACCTAATATTCACATTAATACTGTCAATAATGTGCTTTTATTACACAACAATCTGTTTTCCCAGGATCTAAGGGTTAGGACTTTTATGTGTCTCACACTGGTGGACCCTCGGCTTAGGGGGCTGAGGCTGGGTGTTATCACCTTGGGACATTAAGTGGAACTGGCATTCAAGATTACAGTGTTTGAATTTGTGCCTGGGCTTACAAAAGCCAGGAAATTTGGTTGAGTTTTAGGGGAGGCACTTTGAGATTCGAAAGGGGGTGATTGCTGCTGCGGGGAGAATCAAGGGCTGTGACCTACAGACAGTTTCCTGGTGCCAGGGGACCATCAATGGCTCTGTGGGGTCTGGCTAATAATTATGGACTTTGTTAAGGGAATGGGTTGCATTAAGCTACAAAGACAGGCAAAGACACTTTTGGGAGGTGGAGGGTCTTTTGCATTTTTTGTGCCCAGGTGCCTCTTAAATCACCATCTGTCCATGGTATTATTTCATATTAGAATATTTAATGTTGTTTATTCAGCATTTATTCAGTACAACAAATTAACTAATGTAACTCGTGAGAACGAACACTTTATTTGCAAAGGAAAAAGGCTTTACTGTAAATATTGTGATATATTTTTAATCACATTTCAACAGATGTGTCTGCTTCTTTTACACTGTGTCCCAGTCTGCTGTAGCTGCTGTCTGCCTGCTTCACAAAAGATTCAGTTTTGTGCCAAAAGAAAAATGGATTCTTTGTCATAGCCGTGACTTCTTCTGTTGCATTTGACAAATAAATGCAATAATATGGGGTAGAATGGTAGATGTAAAAAAAAAAGAACAGCATTAACAGCCATTGTAGTTGATATAACTTTTCTCTGATTAAGTTCTGTTTGGGTTTCTGTTTGGATTTGGACAAACCCAGGACTTTCACAACACACAGAAATACTGAGACCACGAGTCCAAAATCTCTAAGTGTACTCCAAAAACCAAAAGCTCTGCAAAATTGTGCTGTTTTTCACAAATATGTATTGACGAAAAAGAACAATTATGTTTTTTTCTGTATATTTTGAGTCTCTGAGCAGGATTGTGTAAATGCTGTTTCAAAACTTTCCACATTTCCTGGAATAAAAAGTAATTCTGGTGAAGAAATACACAAATTCATTTATGTATGTAATTCTATAAGCCTCCACATTCATATAATTATTAAGAAGGACATGGCCTTAGTCTTCACCAGGAGCTACAGCCCTGGACAGTTCCCCCAGGCTTTTCTGTTCAAAGAAAATGTGTCAAACATTCCTATCAAACATTAAAATCTTTGACCTCCCTTCCTGCTATTCTAGTTGTATATGGTTTGTTAACTGGAAAGACAGACAGGTAGTTGCAGTTATTTTCATGGTAGCTGCTTCCTGAGAGTGTGGATCAGCTCTTATCCTCCCTTCCCCCTTTCTCCTATTTCCACACACATCTTGACTTGTTAGCAATTTCTCAAGATCAACACACTATTTTAGTCCCCATGTTGAACACACAAAACACACACACACACCCTCTAGGCTCATCAGTCATCTTTCTTCCAGGAATGATCCCAGCATGAAATAGGCGACAGGAACAAATAGTTTGATTGGCTGATTAACACCAAATGAGAACCTGATTGGTTTATTAGCATGTTGATCAGACCTGAAGAGGCTCTCCTGCTGAGGAACAGAACTCCACAGCTCCAGATAATCATTTTGACTTGGCCTCATCACCACCCCTTCACTGAATAAATATGTCAAACTTTTTTGAAACCGCGTTCTCACAGTAATCAATCACAGATTACCATGTAATTTCTATTATATCACCTTTTTGTGGCAATCAAGAGAAAATATTAAGGATATTTTTTGACATAACAATGAATATAATTGACCGAGACAAAGTTAATAGTGCTGTAGATTGAACAGACCAGCAGTTATTTTGGTTTTAATAGGCTTTCTTTGTGTAAGAAGTTATCAAGTAACTGAAGAATCTTAAGTTGTGTTTTGTCCCACTGCTAGTTTGTCAAAAGGAACAGCAAACATCCCTGTTCCCCAGCCATCTTTCTTTGACTCAGAGACAACAAGTCAATGCAGGACTAGCGACATGCTGCCTATAGGTCGCAGTCATTGATTCACATTAGTTCGTTGTCATCATCCATGAGTGCATCACCAGTGGGACTGCAAGCCTGCCAGAGTGCGCTGACTGCCAGGCTTTGCATTGATGGAAGTGCACCCAGTGCTCCCCAGAGACAGAGCTGTGATGTGACGACAGCGAGGCTGAGAGTGGCTGCGAGTCTCTGGTGCCTGTCTGTTTTGGTCCTAGACAGTCTGTACGAAAGTGTTTCCCACGTTTAGGATAGATTTTGGATGTACCGTCATTTTAAAGGGAGCCTAAGAAAAAATCTATTGCCTTTGCCCTCTAAGAGGCTGAGCAAGTGTCACCACATTTGCTGTTTGGTAGAAGAATCTTGATCTTCGCATGAAGTCACCATAAACACCTTAAGATGGCACACAGTGTAGTAAAATACAATACGACTTTACAAACAGCAGTCTCAGAAATTACAATAGAGAGGTGCACTGAGGATTGATGAAACACCAAAAAAAACCCTCAACAGAATACAAGAAAAAAACTGCTTGAAAAAATAATCAAGAAAAATAGATTTTAGTGTATTTTCTATGAAAGTCCTCAGTAAAGCCCTTAAAATTACAGATTTCTTTTCACCTATTTGATGAGTAAAAAAAGATTAAGTCTGAAATTTATGTTAATTTAGCTTCTATAAATGTAACAGACCATGACACACCATTATTTTGGGTTTCTCTCTATCTTCTCAAATTTCACAGTGCCAGTTAAAAAGTGCAAAAACACATGTCTCAACACTTCTATAAACGGGACGTGACCGATGTCTGTTTAATGACGGTACAGTGTCATCTGCAGGGCGGCCTTCCCTGTGATCCACCTTTAAGAAGAAGAGCCCCTATGTTACCCACATAATTATCTCCTCCTGCATCACTGAACATATAGTGGCATCGAACTGAAGCTCTTTAAAGCACCCAGTTGTGGTCTGGGTTATCATACTCCTTTTAGAGCAGATGAGAGGTTGGAGAGGGGACACTGTACACTGCTGTGCACATGAATGGCTCTTTGATTCAGATTCTGCTACCCATAGAGGGCATGGCAAATGCCAAAATGCTCCTCTGAGAGACCTTCGTCCTTTGGCAAAGCATTTATTTTCTGAAAGGAGCAGTATGTTGTCAAGCATGACAACCTCATCCACAGGCCGCTGTGTTCTGACATCAGTTCTGCTCACTTGCTCATTTCCATTTACTCCAATCCACAGAGTGCCTCTTTCTGACTCTTCCAATCTCCTTTTTTCTTTTACATTAAGAAACCAGGGACTCAGCTGTGTTACATTGTCTATTAAATGTATAGAAACATCTGAGACCTAATGTTATTTCTTCCACACATTGACAGCTGGAGTGCAGAGTCATTTTTGGATTCAAACACCTCCATACTGCCCAAAGGATTTAGAAGTTTATTTGAAACTCTATCCCATATCCCGCTGACAGGTTTCCTCCTACCAAAGAAGCCATAATCCATCATTAGCAACCGAGGTTCTTTCATTTTAAATAGATTAGTTATTCTTTTGAGGGGATAGCTCTGTAAACTGGCACCAAGTTCTGAGGAAAAGATTCTCCTTAATGAAACAACCTGGGAGGTTTATGCAGCTAGATGATTTACTTTCATTTAAAGCACTACATACTGTTCAGCAAAAGGCACATGCTGTTTTTTACTAATTTGTAAAACAATGAAAATCAATGTAAAAAGGCTATCTGTGATTTTTTTCTTGTAAATCCTAATCTATTTAGTGTTTTTCTAAAGTGCCTATTAAAGATTTGGCATCCCTTTCTGACTTTTTTATGTTTATCTTATTACTTGACCCACCCACTTTGCATCAGTGTTGTAAATAATCTTGACTGGCAGTAAACATGCAGTTCGTGGTAAAATAGTCTGACATAAGATAAAACATTCTGTATGTTGACCTGCACAGTTATCATCTAATTATCATTGCTTGGTTAGTGTAAGGGAAGATGGCTGGGTTAGGGTTAGGGTCAAAATAAATTAATGAATAAATAAAATTTGACTGTAAATACATGAGGGATTGTCCTTAATCTGATCCTGTTGTTTCCGTTTAGATCACATGTGAAACTTTTTGGAATTATGGGATAAAATAACAGTAAATAACACAAAAAGACCCTTTCTAAATTAAGTGCATCTTAGATTCTGACCAAAGCTGAAGACCGAACCAAAGGCTCTGCTAAACACCATCCTCTACAGCCACGTCATAGCCACGAAAGAATATGGTCAATTAAAAACACTAATTAAGCAGTTTGGGTGTTTGCTTTTTTTGTTGTTTTTCTTTTGTTTGTTTGTTTTGTCAAAAAAAAAATCAACAAAAAAACAGTCTCAGGGAAGGAGGTGCTAACTGGACGAAAATCTGGCCAAGCCACACACCCGGCACATTAAAACACACCAGGCCAAGGTGTATCTCATGGAGCAAATGGTGCAGCAGAAAGCAGAAACTCTATTTCATTCAAGAAGCTCATGGATTTCCATGGAAGCATTAAAACATTACAGCTATTTTCAGTGCATCTGCTAAAGTACCATTCAAGCAAGAGAATTTTAATGGGAATGCCCCTTCAACCAAATCACTTTCTTTGCCTTTAACTGAATCGTCATGGATGATGCGCTGCAAGCTGGTAAAGATGGAGATGGATGGGTCTTAAAGAAAGATGGATATCTTTCAAACAGTGCTGCCGAACATTCAGATTGTTGCAGAGATGTTTATGATGGTAATATCTAGCAGGTGGAGAAAGATTGATTATCCGTGTCTAATGAGAACAAATATGTCTTACAACTTGTCTTTTGATTTTTATGGCTTTTTGTTTTGATCTCTTCCCTTTCTTTCCTCCTCCAATTTCCTGTCACCTCTCCTTCTGTCATGTTAATGTCATATTCAGAGAATTAAGGCCCACTGTGCAATTTAGGAACATATTTCTAATGTCTTTTTTAAAAGAAGGCAGGCAGCTGTGTATCTGGCTTTAAATGATGCCTCTGTCACAGCAAGAATGAATATGTCGTAGGTCTGATTTTTTTTTTTTTGCATACACATGGACAGGTTTCTTCATTTATTCATCAGTGAATGGGCACAAGCAGGTATATGAACGAGTGTGGGCACAGTTCTTGGTTTAGATATGAATACCACTGCACTTATTAATAGCACTCGCAATGTGGATGCAAATAAGTAATATTTTTACATTCTTCACCCTCCAGCGAGTCTCAGTGGGAGACGGAGAGTGAGTGTTGGACCGCCTACACCGCAGCCAGGCTGCCAAAAGCGGTGCATAAAGGTGCAGTGATTTCATTTGTTCATCATTACATTTAGCCATGGGTTGTTAGTTTTGAATTCCCCCACCCCTCCCCCCAATACAAAATTAACATGTCTTGATATTGATGTGCTTCAGTGAAATCTATGTGCACGTCTCTGCATATATGTGATTTTTGTGCAACCTATTTCATCCAGACACATTAAATGGCACGCGTACCTGAGGTTTGGATAAGTGTACAAGAATTCCATTGATCCAGCAGCCACCAGCCTTATGCACTCCTCTGTAACAATAATTCAGAGTTTTTTTGAGTTGTGGCTGCACTATTATAACTCCAGGGTACAATTGCTCATATAACTACAGAAGAACTGGCTTTTGAGAAGGGAAAGTGTTGGGGTGCTGTAATCAAAGTATGATTTACTGTGACAATAACGAATGGCACTCCCGTCCTGTGTTAAACTCATTACAATTATCGATTAAAAACAGCAGAAGGAGCAGCTATATATATCTATATATAATATTAGTAATATTTCTGAAGTAACAATGTTATTCCTGATGAAGACCACTTTTTTACCTGGATGGAGCACTAGTGAAAGATGAATCACTGCAATGCACATTTATATTCTTGCACAGGTGCATATGGACAGAAAATGTAATTATTGTTCGTTATGGAACAGCCACAAATCCACTCATATATATGGGAAAAAGGGGTGTTTTCTGCACACACAACATGCTGATCTGATGCTGAAGTCAAGCTGGGGAAGTAACTGCATGCAGAGGGCAGGATTCCTGATTTAAGACTCAAACCCACAGTCCCTGGGTTTTTTTTTTCCCATGAGAGAACCAAAGCTTTACCCCAGTTCTAATACCAGCTGTGTGAGCAGAGTGTAAGCATTGCTGAACCTTTGCTTTACATTTCAGGGTTATGTTAACAGATTAGAAGCAGCCACACGCTGCTCATGTGCGGCTGCAGTAGCACCTTATTTAGAGATTAGATGTCTTTTTTTTCCTTCTAAATAATCTAACCCTAACCCTTTTACATGAAGGCTGCCTGTGGTTTCCATCATGGATAGATGTGAAAATGATCCATTGATGGTCATATATATCATACCATCAACTTTACACATTTTACCACAGCTTTGATGTCTATAACTCTGGAATATATTAAAGATGTGACAAAACATAAAAATCTGGGGATGGATAGTATTTTTCAAAGGTGCGCTCTCTCAGAATGAGGGTAAAAACCCTTTTGTCACCATTATTTATGGCCACTTCTGAAAGCATCTCAGTGCAGATAGATAAGGCTGTCAGTAGCAGCGCAGCAGCAGCAATGTTGTGTGTGTGGACACCACAGGCCTGCAAGCTGCAGCAGTTCGGTGAGATACACGCACACGTGCTGCTCACACAGCCGGTGTGTGTCCCAGCAATAATCTGCTCTTACTTCAAGCTTTGGTGTGCTGAGCAGTAACTGATGATGCAGTTGACCCTGTGTTGTCGGAGTTAGTGAAATGTAATCTTGGAAGAATGGTGACACATTTCTCTGCTATACTGTGGCACCTTCAAAGGGGCTAATCTTTTTTAACTATAACAGGAGGACAGAAGATCTGACATGGGAACATTTTATTTGCTCCGTTGACTCAGGGTCAAACCAACACTTTTGCAATAAAAGTCCTAGATTTCAGATTTAATACCATTTTTCTTGGACCCAAAGTCTTGCACTTAGTGTAGCGTACAGAAAGATATTGATAAACAGACAGTAGTTAATCTTTTTCAAAGTGAAAATAGTGACATAGCAGCTGTTTAGCCATTAACATCCATCATGTGCATATGGAGAAGGTTGTTAAAGTTCTGTGGATCAATCACCAAACTTTCTTTTTGAACACTGAGGTTCAAGTCTTGTGTGAAGCAAAAAGCCAAAGCTGACTTTTCATCATTAGACTAAATGACTCGTCACTTTTAATTTCGCTCATTTTCTTTTAAATGTATTTAACAAAACTACTTAAATAGGTTTAGGAAAAGAACATTGCATTTGTTGCAGAGGTCTGGCTGCAAATATCATTGGCCTTTATCTATTGTAGCCAATAAATTTAAATCAATTTTCCACATTTAATTTGATAAAGCCCCCGTGTACCTCTTTGTTGCTAGTACACGCTTGCTGTTTTCACACTATGAACCCTAATTTTTGATTGAATGGTTTGAAAGATTTTGTCCACTGTGCAGATCAGGCTCAGTGACCTTGGGTGGGTAAAGAGGTAATTTTCCAGGGAGAAGCAGATTTTGTCCTGCCTGTGCCTGTTTTGTAATTTCCATGGCTCTGTGACATTGCACAAGGGACTGGAGTCACACAAAACTGGGTTGCACAGTTTATTTATGGTCTACAAAATATAGCTTTGCATTTAGATGTTCAGATTATATTCAATGCATGCAGAGATGTTGCCACTGACGTAATTTAGAAAGTTATAAGAGCTTTTTCTGTTTTTTATTGGTGGAAAGAGACCAGAACTTCTAAATCAGGTAAATAGTTTGTAGCTGCTTTGTATATATAAATTGTCATAATACTAATTTCTTTGTAATCAGTTTTGTAATACTCTGCTAATTTATGTACAGCAGATTTACAGAGGTCATTTCACTTTGTCAGCTTGTTCTTCAGTTTTAGTGTAACACATGCAGTACTTAGCCTTGTCTGCTGGCTCTCCGTAATTGATATGTGTGTCTTTTAAAGCTCTGGCTTGGCTACACAGTAATTCCTACTCAAAAGGGACACAATCCTGCTAAGCGACTAATTTGTCTTGGTACTTCACACTTCACCTTTTTATAGACTCCCATTGCCAAGTTATCACCAGTAACCTGGGGTCCATTACTTTGTCGCACATGTTTGCACTTCTCTAATGCATCCTTTTATTGATTAACCAACCACGACTATTATCTCCTGCTGGGTTTCTTGAATTCTCCTGTCACTCTTTCTTTTGCCTTTAGAGGGTCTTTTATGTGTTTGTGTGTGTGAGCTTGTGTAGTGAGTCAGACATTTTCCTTTAAACCTCCTTGGGGTCCCACACTCCCTCCCCTGCCTGTCTGAGCAGCCCACACAGAGCAGCCCCCCACCCCCAGCTCCAGCCTTAGTGGAGCAGAGTGGCAGAGGAGGAGCATAACACCAGGATCTCTTTGCAGAACCTGGAGGGCAGGGTCCGAAGACTGGCCAGAGTCCTGTAGAGTTATGGCTCTATTCCATGTTATTGTGTGCTTGTTCAAAGTTTTCATAGGTTATATTATTACACAGTTTGCTGGAGAGACAGCAATAAACAAACCCTCTCTTCTCCTCCTCTCCCCTCCCTCCTCTGGATATCTGTGCCCTCATTCCTCTTGTGCTCTGGTGCAGTTGGCCACGTTAGAGCTGCTGTACCTGAAACAGCATTTTCTCCAACTCCTGCTTAACTGATCCTTTTGTGTTCCCACTGACATAACCAATGCCTCCTGCTGCACCAGGAAGCACCTGGTGGGTGAGAGGCTCTCTAAGGGATTACCTATAGGAGACATAGCTGCTTTCAAGACTATTTAGACACCATCTTTTAGAGTGTCCCTACCTTCTGAAGTAAATATATTTCAAAACAAAGCAAAGAGGGGTGGTGGGAGTTCAGCAAGGCAGTTAAAATAAGCAAGCTATTCTGTATGCATATGCATTTATAAAGTAACCTCTACAGTGCATGTAAATATATTACCTGTTATTTGCATAACCTGGTTGCATAAGTGCATCACCAACAAAGAGACTCTTTCCCCTGGCTGGTACATTACATGTCTGTAACCCCGTAGTGATATATAATGTTAACTTTGCTCCTTTTATCAACAATCTAACAGAGGGGAAATAGCCCTGAACAAACAAGAAACTCACTAGAAGTGCAATAATCTGCAAAAATCCAAAGAATAAATCATATCATTGTTGTTGCTGACTGTTTTGTTGGAGGAGATCTCCATGCATTCTTCCTCTATTCTGTGAACGTGCTGTTTATTTAGACTCCTGTGTTACATCTCTGAGTCTCTCTTTAGCATGAAAAATGAGCTGTATGAAAAGCCAGCGTGCGATTAGTCACTGGGTTTTTGAGGCTGGGACAGGGCAGTCTGTGTATACCACAGCTATGTGCCATGATGATTAATTTGCTATGGGGCTCTTGTATACATTTGTTTTTGTTGTGGCCATCTGACGGCATGTTTGTGCGTCTGTGTGAGGCTGGCAGCATGTTAGAGTGTGTTTACCTGTTTGGATGAGTGTATGAGCATAATCTTTTTTTATATCCTTATTTTCTTCTCTGTGTATATACCAGCCTCTACATTTTGTGCAATACTCAATACACACACATATATATATATATGATATATGATAAATGATCTGCTATGGCATGTTCATAAAGATTATTCAATTTTTCCCTTTGAATGATGATGTGGAAGAGGAAATCAGCAAACCTGATGGTAATATAGTACATGTTCCAGTCAGAGAGAAAATCAATCAATCAGTCCCCTCATTCAGCCAGCTATCCGTCTCTATCCGTCTCTATCTATCTATCTATCTATCTATCTATCTATCTATCTATCTATCTATCTATCTATCTATCTATCTATCTAT
>JAPZDZ010000024.1:12649399-12660094 GCA_029783805.1 Acanthurus tennentii | reverse complement strand
GTAGCATTTAGCTCACTTTAAAATGCCGAGCTTTAATCTGTGTTTTGGTCATTTAACACTGAATTACCAATTGATTGTTTCAATGATGTGGAAAATCAATTTGCAATTCGTTAATAAAACAAGCCTGATAACTGCTCTTGCTGCTGCCTGTAAGCTAACTTATTATTGTTGTTGCCATTTGTAAGCTAACTCTTATTGCCGTTGCTATCTGTAAGCTAACTCTTATCTTACACCACATTCAGAGGTGAAAAACTGACACTTTGCCTTTCCTCAGTGCTCTGAGCTCGGATGTGAGGAAATGCCTCTATTTCCTTTTTTCACACTCTAACTCCTTTGAACTCCCTTTATCTCTGCAGTTTTTGAGGATTATTCTACTCTGGATGAAAAAGAAACTCATTTTTGTCCCCTCTCTCCTCCCTTATGGCTCTCCCTTCCCTCTTCTCTTTCCAACTCCCGGCTAATCCCATCGTCTCTCCTTCTCCTCTCCTCTGCATTTTCCTCTTTTCCTTTTCTTCTCTTCTACATTACTGTCCCATCTCATTCTCTATTTTCTCCAATCCTCACCTCCCTTCTTATCCCCTTTTCTCCTTGACTCCCCCTCCCTTCTCCTAATGTCCTCTTTCCTCATCTCCTCCTCTCTGCCTCCCTCTCCCATTTTTTGCTTTGATCCCTCAGCAGTCGCTCCTCTTATTTCCTCTCCAGTCTTCACTCTTCCTTCACTCCTCTGCCTTTCTCAGCCGTCACTATGGTTAAACTGTGGCTCCTCTTCTCCTTTGTTACTGTATTCTGCTCCATCTGCTCCCCTTGTATGCCTCTGTGACTCCTAATATATTTCATATTTCTCTTACCTCTCCTTGCACCTCTTCTCCTCCTCTTATTCCCCTCCATTTTTTCCCCTCTCAACCTTTTTTTTACTTCTCGGCTTCACTTATCTGACTCAGTCTCCCGTCCCAAAGCGACACGTCTCTAAACAGAGAAGTGGAGAAGCAAAATCTAGAGAAAGCCCAGGGATCTGCCCCGCCAGTCCCTTCCGTCTGCTCGTCCATTCATTTGTTTGTGTTCCCCCATTCCTCCCCTCCCTCCGACTCTGGTGTGTGTCTAACTGTCCCCCCCGGCTCGCTTGCAACACACACACACACACTCACACACGTACACATGCAAGCATACACACTCGTGCATACACACACAGGCTCTGATTGCGACCTGACGGAGCGTTAAATTACAGCCTCACCAACACTGCTGTGAGGGAATTGCTGTGTGCTCTGCTTGCTGTCTCTTATCCTCTCCTCCTCCTCCCTTTTTTCTCCTCTATCTGCAGAGATCTTCCTCTCCACTTTGAGTGAGCTCTTCTCTCACCTGTTGTTTTCCACTTGAGACTTTCTGTTTGTGTTTTCTATCATTGCACATCATGTTTCTAACCCTTCTCCACTTTCACCTGTTGTCTCTCCTCTGATCTGCCCATGTCTCCTTTTGGGTTACTTGCGCCATCCTACTTATTGTTGCTTTTTCTCTCAACTCCTGGCATCAGTATTTCATCTCCCCAACCTCTGGTCCCCTTGGAAACATCTTCTTTTGTTAATTTTGCAGACACCACTGCCATCTGTGTTCCCTTCAGGTCACATCGGCCATCCTCACTCCTCCTCTTCTTTCTGTCTTTTTTTACCTTAAGTTACAATCTTCTGTAGCTGCTCTCTTTCCCTGAGTCCATGCCGTTTGCTTCCCTAATTCCCCTATCACTTTCTCTCCTTCTTGCGTTGCCAATAACCATTTTATTCTCTTCTTTTCTCCCTTCCCCTTTCCTCTCCCCTCCCAGGCCTCATTACTATGTGTGTGTATGTGTGTGTATGTCTGGTTTCATCCTGTCAGTGAAAGGTCAGCAGCAGGGATTTCCCTGGGCATCACAGCTAGCAGCTTTAGCACTCCGCATCACCAGCCTTATGCTCTGTATTAATAAAAGCGCCAGCAGCTGTACGTCTTAATGCTACCAGCCTGCATATAAAACAACTAACACCTAGCCCCAAGCTCAAGCAACAAAAGCCTTCCACACTTTAGCTTATTTAAAAGACTAGCGGCTATAGCACTTATTGTCATCAGCTAGTGGCTATAGCATAGCTTAACACCAACAGCCTTTTGCTGCATATTTAAAAGGCTAGCAGCTGTGGCAAGGGGGTTAAGCACTAAGCCACCATCGTTTCACTTAGAAGGCAGGGCTCAGAGAGGTCAGGCAGCATTTGGCTCAGCGACTGCTATGCAGTGCATTTTCCAGGTGTGAGATCTAACATAATCACAAATGTTCCATACACAGTATTTGCAATGTCACATAAAATATATATAATTTCATACATTAATACTTAACCTTACTTTTGAGGGGATGCAAAATGCATCATACGTATCAACAGTATTCATTTTTACACGAACAGTATTATATTTTATGCAGGGAAATTCATGTTTTGAAGAAAGAAATAAACTCTACTCATCATATGTAGTTTTTTTATACAACATTACATAACCACGTATGTATATTCATACAGCATATATATATAATTTATTTTTGTACACAAAACACTCTCTTAGATTTACCGAATTACTTAGCCCATGCAACAATTTATTTAATTAGAAACAAACAATTGTTAGTTTACTTTGCCTTGTTAATCTTCTCCTTTTATGCATGGACAGTAACAGAACCGCTTGAATGAACGTGGGCACTTAATTTTGACTTCAAGACTGTTTTGTCTCACTTCTTTTCGTTGTTTGTTTGATTTGATTTACTAGCAGCACATTTTTTTTCTCTTTGCCACAAAGGTACATCAGAAGTAATTACACATAAAACACTATTTGATATGTGATACAGCAAATTCATATGCAATTTTCTAACATTTGCATGTGACAAAATGTTGCAAAGCAGACAGAGTTTTGAGACAGGTCCCATGGTAAACATCATAGTCACATGGGTTTTGGAGTCTTTTCATATAATTTCACATGTCCAAGGGATCGTGTGTGTCTTAAACTCCTTGATGCAGCCTGTCTGTATAATATGTCCATTGACTATTCTGTCTGTTGTTCAGTACAAAGTAAAAGCCACAAGGGAAACAACATGTAAAAAAAAGGTTTGCACTGTAAGTCTGACAGAGAAAATTAAAAACAGACCCAGTTCATCAGAAGTCTACTAAGGTGAGTGCATCACAGTAAAAGTTTAAGAGTTGGTGTTCGGTAAACGTCAGTGTGCAGTGGTGGCAGTATTCTAATTGCAAGAGTAGCAAACTTATAAATGAGAGTTTGCTGGCTCAGCTCCCAGCACTAATTGGAGAAATTCGGGTGTGAAAGAGAAGGAAAAATTCACTCGCTCAGTGCAACAAGTGTGAAACCATAGACAAAAACCCCAAATGCTCAGTGACCATTGTGGTAACAAAATAAAAAAAGAGAAAAAAAGAATACAACATAGACCATAGTTGCAGCTGTAAGGGAGGAAAAATTGAGGTGTTCCAAAAAAATTGTTTCATGCTTTATTATTATGAAAAGGTCTCATCAAGACCAACATAACAAATGAGAAAATGTGATGGAAAATAAAGTAAAACTTAATAATGATTTTCATGTACTCTTGCACAGCAGCAGTTAATCTGCTTAACTGAAGACCACCTGTGTGTTTTATTTGGTTTAAACTAATATTACATTTAGCCTAAACATTGTCTCAGCAGCCCTAATGACGGATCTCTCGAGATGCAATCAGTTTCCTCTGAGAGCATACGCGTTTGGGGTTAGATGGAGGGGGCTCCGGCCACCAAGGGAACATTCATTACTTTGATCTTGTCTCCACTACATCGGTTTGGGATAAGAGGTTGATGTGTCCCTGAATGCCCTCTGTCTTGTTAGCTGATATTTCATTTAGCACTCCCCTTCCAGAGAGCCTCACAAAGGCTGGGCACAGCGGTAATACATTACAGAACAAATCAAAGCAGCAGAATGCCACGCACGGCAAATGGAAATGGAAATGGAGGGAAAAAAAGTGTTTGTAATTTTGCATAGCTGTGTTTTTACATTAAGTTACTACATTATTAGGAGTGTAGTGGAAGCTGCTGGTAGTATAAAGATTGAAAATGAGATCAAGCTGAAGCAGAAACCCTCTTTTTACGGTTCTTTTCATGATGCAGTGGAAACTGCTTTTATTAGCATCGACCACAAGCGCTTTCTATGTGCGCATTTGTTTTCTGTCTCCTTTACTAGCAGCTGGGACTGTTTCTTGCTCTTCGAGCAGACTGCACAAGGTAGTGTGGGTGAAAGACTTTTTCAGAGGTCAGGTGAGGTCGGCTCTCCACACTTTTGTGATTCTCAGTAACAACAACAGAGTCTTCAGTTGTACACAGTGTTATTCACTGGGTTTGATGTGTCTTAGGTTGGTTGCAAAATGAATCAGAGTGCAACAACAGCTGGTTCCAGGAGCAACGGTCACTGAATCAGATAACTCACTCCAATCCATGCCTTCAGCAGAACTCCTCATAATGTGGCGTTTAACGGTAAAGATTTAGGATCAAAAGGTTGCTTATTTTAAAACACAACAGTATTGAACCCCTCTGTTCCGACTTGTACCTCTTAATATATTTGATGCCCAAAAAAGTAAGTGGATTACTTGGAAACAGCATTTGTATGAGAATGA
Organism: Acanthurus tennentii; assembly: GCA_029783805.1. Classification (NCBI taxonomy): domain Eukaryota; kingdom Metazoa; phylum Chordata; class Actinopteri; order Acanthuriformes; family Acanthuridae; genus Acanthurus; species Acanthurus tennentii. Next base: position 12,655,443 of record JAPZDZ010000024.1, on the reverse strand, counting down.
CTATGTACCAAGCTTATAAGTTAATACCAGCATTTTTCTCTGCTTTTTCATTTTCACCTGTTAGACCAATTTTAACTCAGTCCTGACATCTGCACAACTTGTTCAAACTCTGAAGGTAAAGCCTTTCATTCCCTGAAGGCAGAATTTGATTAAAACCATAGGATGGATTCAGATGAGTCTCATATTTTAAGACTTATGGAGAACAACTGCACATTTCAAAGTATCGGTCTTTTTTTTTCGCATATATAACATTTTTAATTTATATTAAAAAAGCCTTGAAAAGTTCAAATATCCTTCATTCGATTTTGAAGTAGAATGCTGTATGATTTTAGAAACTGTTGCATATTCCTCTGCTGAGATGGATTATCAGCCTTAAGTAACTCGCTGCTTGTCATTAGACTATTCATACAGTGTGTGTTGTGTCTAAGGAACCACATTTGCATTTTTGCGCCCCAGCAACACGTGTAATATATTAAAAGGTGATGGACTGTGAGGATACTTTGAGAGGAAGAGACAAGTACTGCTATTCCTGCATGATAAACATGAGCCCACATTGGCATCACTCAAAGACACTTAAATGCCCGTTAGCGATTCAAAAATGGATACATAAGCACAAGGGGCCACAGCCTAGGAGTGCACACCTCGATTAATTCACTCTCTCATATTAGAGCTGAAGAATTAGCTGCTGGGAAGCACTGGAAAGAGGCTGCACATTGATAAAATGCCTTTATAATGAGCTGGGGAATTATGAACCTGACCCGAGGTCAGCCTCTCGGCATTGTTCATCTCATTTAGCCTTAGGGTATCAAAAACAAAGACAGAGCTATTAATTATAAAGATAAAAGCTATGTAAAAGATACAAGGTAAAGGTGACAGGGCTAAATACAGAAAATAGTAGTGTGTGAAGAGGAATGGCATGCTTTTTATTAGATTGGTTATGTAATGGTCACACCAGCCCCTGAAGAAACTATTTGTGCCCCATTACTGAATGTGAACATCCCAGTGTGAAATCATCCCAGTGGCATAATGAGCAACACTGTGTTTGCTATTTGGATTTTATCCTAAAACTGACTCTCAGAGGGCTGTGAAGTGGAGCCAAACTTAAGTTGCTGTTTGTTTAAAATTATGATCTTGAACATAATAATCATTTTTTATCATAAACCTGTCAAAAAAAAACAAATCATCATGATGAATGATATGCTGCCCATGAGCAAAAACTAGCCTGTTTTCTTATGATTGGATGTTTTTATGCACCGGTTTGTGTTTTGATAATGAAAAGCATTTCCCCCGACAGCTGTGACTTGAAATGTGAATCCTTGTTTTGAGAAATGACCCTGGTTTATGTTTGAGAGTGGACCAAATCAAATTTACATCTGACACCTAATGACATAAAGCCACAATTTTAGTCTGAAGAAGCACTTATTTACACACACACATCTAGATTAAGGCGATCCAAAGCAGAGGAACTGCATACATCATAGCAATTGCAGCGCAGACTAGCCCTTTATATGAGATAAAATTGTCCACTTACTTGTGATACTTTGATTAACCCAGATAGCATGTTTGCTTTGCCAGCAGCCGCTTTTGTTGCAGCTACTGGGTGTTACCGCAGATTAGCATATCGCCTGTTTGTTTTCAGCTTATTGTTCACCTCTTTCATTTAGTTGTTCTAACAAGGATAACAGCCCCTGATTATAGGAGTCCACACTCATAATCACACACAAGCACACTACAAGGCACACATTCTTTGTGTGTACACAGCAGTGCACACACCAACATATAAGCACAAGCATGCAATTGTCCGTGTGCACACAAAACGCACACCTCTGCAGAACTCTCTTATCTTTTTCATCATTTCTAATTTTGTATGGATAACAGCAGCCTTGTCTAAAGAAGCATTTACTTTACTAAATATAATATCAAGATGACAAATGCATCATTTAATCATATATGCTGGTACTCAGTTGGGAGCGCTAGTTTAAGAGAGTGTGGGCACTGTGGAGGTGTGTGTGAGTGGATGAATGTCTGAGCGTGCAAAAAAAGAGGTCTTTGAATGCCTTTGTGTACAGTGTGTGTGTGCGTGCATACCTGCACTTTAGTGTGTATATGCCAGTGTGTACTTGCTTTAGCTTTACTGAAGCTATGCTTGCTGTCCTTGAAGCAGAGAAACTGCTGTCTACTGTATTCAAGACAGACATTAAAAGCAACTATTTACTGCTGGAGGAGGACTGAGGATTAGAGCCCTGTGCAGGACTGTTGTTTTAATCCTGCTCCCGATGGATTTCTCACAATTCCCACCCCAAAAAGAGTTCTATGGATTTTCTGCCTTTTCCTGTCCCGCAGGGAAAAAATGTTAATTTGGATGCAGAGTTTTTAAATAAATGCAAACTTCTTTGTAATGATATAGTGAAATTACGTTTTCTTCCTCTACTTATACAGGGGAGAACAAAGGAGGTATATGTCACCTCGACTCACAGGTATCACACAGGTATCACAGTTTTGCCTGTCATGGATCAATATTTTTGCACATTTGCAGCAACTATGAAATTGGATTTTTTTTTTTCCATCTTTGTTACTGTATTAACAGCTAAGACATCTGTCCTGATGACAGACCTGCCTTGCTTTGCTTTTACACTTTAATGATCTGCTCTTCTCAACTAAATATACTGCCTCCATCCTTCAGTTTTGCACTGAATTCAGCAGGTTGTTTTCATGACTCACTCTCGCCTATAGAAAAGTTAAAATTCTGTGCTTTCTCTGGACCTGCGTGATCTCAAACTCGTCTGTGTCCTCCACTGAGAATTCTCTTTTCTAAGTTAGAATTTCTAAACCTAAAAAATAAAGACCTGCATTTAAAAAAAAAAAAAAATCAGACAGTAAACCAAATAAAAACACATATTTGGCTGTTTAAAAGTTCTCTTTGTGCTCTTGTGTTTTGGGCAGTGTCTCTCTGTGTGTGTGTGTATGGGTGTTCACCTCTCCACCTCTTTCCTGTGGAAAGCTGTTCCAGATGGGGAGCTGCCAGCTGTATCTGTTATGGATGGGTGAAGGTGTACAATGTATTTATGTAAATATGATTCTCCACCAGGAAAGTAGCGGATATAAAAAAATGCAGCTACATAAATTGAACTCTAACATTCACCAGATGTGACATTAATGTCAGTGCACAACCTTGTGGTTTCCATACATCCAAGCGTGAGAAAAGGACATAATGAAATTGCGTAGCCCAAAACAGGCACCTTTTTTAGTTGCATTTGAACTACATAGCATCTTTCGCTGAATATTTTAAAATCAACAAAAGAAGAAAACAGTAATTCTAGTACATGAGAATAAAAGAAACAAGATTTTCTTCAAGGATGAAGGTTGAAACTGTACATAGCTGTACCCTGTTACCATAGCCACCTTACAGTTTGAATCCAATGGTGTTTCAAAGGACATGAGAATTTACACAACTGAGTTCATCAGTTGCAGGAGAGTTACTGTCAATTTTAGTTATGTAATATATTTACCTTCTATACACCCAATGCCAACTTTTGGGACATTCACCTAAATAATGTATGAAAATACATTATAGACACGTATGAACATATACAATACAAAACTATGCCAAACAACATGAGAACTGACTGCATACATTATGCATGTGTACAGTAGATATTCACTTCTGATGAAGTCCAAATATCTCAGCAGTAAATAGCCAGTAGTCTATTTGGTATGTAAGTGCTTTTGGTTGTCCCTTAGGATGCACTGGGACAAGAAGATAGGACAGATGGACAGAAGGATGGCTGGGACTTAGGAAAAGGAAGGCAGTGCAATGAGAAAAAGTGTATGTGAGTGTTTGTGTGTGCGTCTGTGTTAGTGTGTGTACATCAGTGCTATGAGACTGTGAATAAATTACAGGCCTAACTGAAGAGAGTTTAAGTGCCTGTTGACTTAATATGTTCCATGGCTCAGTTAGAAAGACATTAGATATATATATATATATATTAACTATCATCCCACTTGTGGAAATAGAACAGAAACTCCCAGCTAATTATATAACCGCACCTGATGCACGCACTGACAGAACAGCTGCAGAACAATGTTGTTCTATCTCAGGATACAGAGAAACAAGTACAGACCCACAGACAATACAAAGAATGCTGATTAATGAAATACTTAGAATGCATTTCTTTGTGATTCAAACCCGCACAGACATTAATTAGAGGACAGCACTGCACTAGTTTGTAAGCTGAAAACAGGGGTAATTTAAGTGTTAACTGTTACAGGATTACAAAAAAATCCTTGGGCTATAGTTATGGATATAGTTTATTTTATGTGCATTATACTATACAACCCTAACTTTAGATCAGACAGAATTGTTAACCACTTATACTGTTGCCATCTGTTGAATCTGTCAATTTAACTCAGTGGAGTGGGTGGATTCAAAGGACTGGAACCTGACAAGCACAATCCTGAAAAGGCTGGGAAGCTGTGTGAAACAGAAATGAAACAAAATGTGGCGACTTACTGATCCCATTTTAACATATGCTCATTTGAAAACATACAAAATGCAATACAGCCTCTGGAAAGTTCCCTTCTTGACATGTATGAGTATATACAATACAAAAATATGCCAAACAACATGAGAAGTCATTTAGAAGGGTTTTTAATTTTTTTTTTACTTTTGGCCACCTGATATGTTTGTCCAGTATCTCAAACTCCGGATCAACTCCTGAGAGATGTGGCTTTTAAATTGCTAAATGCTCCTTGGTGTTCACAGTACTTTCTATTTCTGTATTCTTGTTGCTTGTTGCTGGGCAAGTAAAGCATGGATTTACTTTATTAGAGTTTTTATCTATCACTTGAAACAGCTGCAAGATGTGGCTAGAAACACCACTGAAGGCCAGAAAAAAACAGAGAAACAGCGAGCTGAAACATGCTAAACTGCTCCCACAGAGCTAAGAGCAACTGCAGAGTCAGTTTCCTTCCTTTGATTTGTTGTAAATAGTGATTCCTTCAGTAACACACATGACCCACCGCTTCAAGTTGTTTAGTTATTGATTAAGGAAGACAAATTGATCAGTTTCCAGGGCTTTATTTTTGATACTATGGTACATTTGCTGTTATGTTTTTCATTTTAACACTGTCTTTATCCCTCTCTGACTGTCTCTTTTACTCCACTGCTCTCTCACCTTCAGGTGATGTGTGGTTTTTGAACATGTCAGGAGGAAACCTACAACCATCTTCATAAATTTCCTGTCAGGAGGGTTCACACAGCTATTTGGCAAGCCCATAAAAACAGACCCAAGGGCAGGAGTCAACAGACCCTCGGATAGTTTTGAATGCACTGCTGCACATCTCACTTGGGGCCCAACATTAATAAAAAAAAAAAATTAGATACCCGACAACACTGATCTTTTTTTTACATGTGGAGGGTCTTTATTATTTTATGTTCACACAGCCATCTGTTCTCATCAATATCCCTGACTCAAAAATGATATTTTTTTTTCAGAGTGAGGGAAAAGGATTCTGGTTTTGACTTTGAGAATTCCCCGTCTGACTCTCTGTTTGACTTTTTCTGGTTGTCACCACAAAATGTATAATTTGATTTATTTTATTTTTTTTAAAACATTTTTTTTATAATTTCTTTTTTGTCAGTCACTTAGATTATAGATTATAAGTGAAATGTGTGAGCGAAAGCAAAGCACTTGGAGTAAACCCACAGAGATGTAGTTGAATCATAAAAACTCAACAGAGGAGGAACTGGGCTGAACCCAGAACCTTTAGCGTGGCCACCATGTTGTTGTGCTGCATGGCGCCACTCAGATGTTTCATTTTGATGTTGTCTTGAGTTGAGGGGCAGTGAAGATCATTTCTCCTGAAGATGGTTCATGACTGAAGAGGAGTTCTAGATGTCCACGACAGTGAGATCATCCACCTCTTTACTCTGTCTGAATTCAATGTTGAGTATATGTGGCAGCTCCAGTGAAACTGTCTCCATCTCTGTGCGTTCTTGTGGACCTGAGGTGTCAGCATGTTCATTTACAGAGGCTTCTTGACTT
>JAPZDZ010000024.1:12638927-12649299 GCA_029783805.1 Acanthurus tennentii | reverse complement strand
GTGAAACTGTCTCCATCTCTGTGCGTTCTTGTGGACCTGAGGTGTCAGCATGTTCATTTACAGAGGCTTCTTGACTTCTTGACTTGGTGCCTGGTGGCACCAAGTCATCTGGGTGATGTGCGACTGGTTCCTCAGGGACAACTGGAGTCATGTGAAGGACCTTTTTTGTGACCCAAGATTTAATCTTCTGTGCCACTGGCTTTTTTGCCTTTCTCAGCTCCTTTTCTAAGCATTGGATTTTTTTCAAACTGCTTATTTAACTCTGAAATGTATTGGCATTTTGCCTCACTCACATCAAGAGCCATTCTTCAAGCCGCTCCTGCATAGTCTTGACTCTCTTCTGATCCTTCAGGTGGATCCTCTCAGAAGCAGCCACCTTTGCTTTCAGAGTTTCAATCACAGATTTAAGCATCGACTTGGAGTAATCATTTCCATGCACCTTCTCATTTTTGTCCAAGTAACGCTTTTTGAGAGCGATGACTCTTTGTTTCAGCCCCTTTGGCTCATAGAGGGCCTCTGCACATGCATGCAGGTCCTCCAGAAGTCTTTGTTGTTGACTTGATGGTCTTGAATCTGCTCCTTCAGAGATTTTAAGTCAGGTCCAGTGGCCCTCAGTCTGTGTTCGAGGTCAGGTTTTTTGTCTTTCAGATTACCTACTTTGTTCTTGACCTTGTGCAGTTCTCTCTCTTTCTTATCAAGTTTTCCGAGGAGCATTTTGTTTTTGCTCTCTGAGGCATCAAGTCTTTCTTCAGTGTCCCTCAGTTTCTCATTTTTTAATAGTGAGGTCCTGTTGTTCATCAATGAGACACTTCTGCAATTCCATCAGCTTGGCAATTCCATCAGCTATTTCCTGATGATTGTTTTTAATCTCTGTGTCTTTTTTTCTGATGACATCATTTAGTTCAGACACCTTATCAGGCAGATATCTATAACTGCTAAGCTGTGAAATCTGTGCCATCAAAGCTTGTTTCTCATTGTTGCAGTCTGTTTGTGCTGAGGCTATGTCAACTTTGGCAGACATCTGCATTTCTTTGATGGCCTCTTCATGTGACATCTGTAAGTCTTGCAGTTTTTCGAGAAGTGTCTGGTGCTCCTGTGCAGTACTTTTTAATTCGTTGTCCCATTCCAGGCATTCATTGTTCTTTTCTTCAATTTCTGCCTGGTGCCTTTTTTCCAGCTCTTGAATGAAAAGTCTTTTCCTTGTTGTTCTTGTCCAGAGCTTCAAAGTTGACTTGCATTTGGACTTTTTGTTCCTCGTGCTGCTTGTTCTGGATGGCTATTGTCTTTTTTGTAGTTTTCTCGACAATCAGCCAGCTCCTGCTTGAGTTCCTTCACCCTTGTCATGATTTTTTTTTTTTTGCTGTCTTGGGCAGATTTCTCCAGGGCAGCCTTGTCTTGTGCACTACTTCTCTCGCTGACCCTGCTGCTCCTTAATTTTCCTTGCAGCTCTTTCACCTTCTCCCTGCCTGCTTCTGCCTTGAGAGCCTTGTTTTTATTGGTCAGCCATTCTATTTCCCTGGTTTTCTTTACACGTCCTTCTTGCCAGGAGTCTATTTCTTCCAGGTAGCGTTGGTTGAGGATAGAAATCCTGTGCTCCAGTTGCTGTTCTGTGGTGACTAAGTTTTTGTTGTAAGTTAAGCGAGTGCTAAGTTCTGATAGATAAGTGTGTGTGTGTGTGTGTGTGTGTGTGCATGTGTATGTGTTTAGGTGCATTCTTTTGCTTGCTAAGTGAGGACCAGAACCAGTTTTAACCAACAAACTGGGGACATTTTTGTGAAGTGAGGACTTTATGGTTCTCACCTTTTTTTCTGCCTTTTAAAGGGTTAAAACTTGTTTCTTGGGTTATAATTAAGCTTAGGTTAGAGTGAGGGTAAGAGATGTGGCTATGCATTTAGTTTTTTATGGTTAAGGTTAAGGCAGGGGGCTAGGTGTGTGTAAATGTGTTTAAATGGTGAAAGTTGGTGTGTGCTGGTCTAAAGAAGGAGCGATACCCTCTCAGTAACAACACCACAGCCTGTCATGGTGCTCAAGTGAGAGACAGGGAGGCACGAAAACATCAGCTGATCAGAAGACAGTGTGTGTGTGAGAGCAAGAGAAGCCAGAGGGAGAGAAGAGAACTAAAGTTGTGATAAATTTTAGAAAATAGGGAAATCAACATGTTTTGGGTATTTAAAACAGATGGTTGATAATAATGTGAGCCATTAATTTAGAAACCTTCCCTCAGTCTGATGTTTCTGGAACATGTATTTACAATTTTATCAAGCAAGAAATCCACAGCTGAGTTCATGGTCAGAGCACTGATTTGTTCTTTAACTTATCTCCATCTGTTTTTCATATTTTGCATTTCTTCACAAATATTTTCTCCCTCTGCAACAATAAACTTCTTTGCTTTTCCTTCTTTCTTGTTTTATTTTTATCTCCTTCTTTTCCCTTCTACCTCTCAGCTCACTTTTCTGTCTTGCTCTGCCTCGGTCACTTATTTTATCCTCATACTTATTCATCCTCTCACACACACACAAGCAGACAGGGCATTGGAGCAGATGCAGTTGACATCCTGCACCAGCGAAGCATAACAGTGTAGTTTGCCTGCTTGGCATGAAACAGAACGCCTCAGCACGGAACGGAGCAGAGCACGGCAGGGCTGAGGGCTCCGAGAAACAGCAGGGATATCCAACATATTTATCACATTTTGATTTCAGGTCCAGAGTATCTCCTGTTGCTTTAGAGTTATCTTTTTCCCTACTAAAATCTATTAAAGTTGCTCTGTTATTTTAATTTCCTTTAAAAATCATCACAATATTTAGCTATTAGTTATTTTAGAAGTGTGACTGTAGGGGCCAGTTGCTCTGTCCACCACTTTGATACTGACTACAATGTCTCATCAGCAGTTGGATGGTCTGAAGTGTTGCACAAACATTTGTGGTTCACAGAGGAAGAATCTTCGGGGACTTTGCATGTCAAAGCATCTCAATGATCCCACTTATCTAATGAAATATTTACCTGATGGTTCAGGATTAAATTTTGCAGCATGTTTACAAATCTTCCAGTGCCACCAGTGAAATGTCTTAACATTTACATGATGGTTAAGCACAAAGTTTAAAAATAATGATTTCCAGATGATGAATCTCGATAACTTTGTTCCTCTAGAGGTAACATGAGGTTGACATTTATGCTGCACTCTGACTAAAATGTTTCAACAACTATTAGAAAGAATGTTCTGAAATAAGGATGAATAGGAGCCATACCGTTAAATGAGTAATATTATGAGCAAAATCTGCATGCTCATATTAGCTTTAAGCTCAAAGTACAGCCTTACAGAGCAGTTAGTGTGGCTGCAGACACATAATCCATTTTTACTGCAAATTGGCCTTGAAATGAACTATTAAAACAGGCGTTAGTAATATATAAATTTCTGGCTCATCATGTCTGAGGATGGGGACCTTGGGAGACTGGAGAGTATCCCAGCATGCCCTGAGTGAGAGGCATGGAACATACTGAACAGTCAGGATGTGCCAGTCTGTCACCGGGCTTTGCCCCTGCAGGCAAGTGAGAGTTCCCATAGTTTCTATAGGGAGTATTTTTTTTAGATTCCTGCCCAACTTGTGTGTCTGTAGGCTGAAAAGACACGATGTAGCCTGAGAAACCAATGTGCCAGCCCAGACTGCACTACTTCTTGATGCTATCCTAACTTGGTATTTAGTTATGTAGTTGCTATGCTATGCCGTGCCAGGCTGTAACATGTCCCGTGCAAGAGTCACATGGTCCTGTGAACTTAATCTAGAGACAAGCAGGCCTGATATCCTAATCTATGCTATGCTATACCTCACTGTACTGTACGGCTCTATGGTTTTTCATGCTATGTGGTACAGAGATGTGTCAACTTGAGCCGAAATGTAATTTTCTATGCAGTGCTGTGCCACTCCTCTGCCGTGCTGCGCCGTCCCATGCTATTGTCTCTCAGAGAACTGAGAATGATGGCATTGCTGCAGTGCTCAGCTCTGCATGCTTCACTGATCATAACAGTAAAAATCTTTAATTAGCAGTTTGGAGCCAAGCCTCAACCATCTGAGGGTCCTAAAAACGGTTTAACAGCACCTCTGAATCAGTGAACCATCTTTGGCATTGGTGCAATCAGTGGAAAATTGCTGTGAAGGTTGTATAATATACATTTTTTGTGTTTAACTGTAACCTTATCTGCAGAAAAAATAGCAAACAAAAACAACAATTAGTGATGTTACACCAGTTTCAGCTCTCTGGAGAGTTTAAGAGGAAACAGGTGACTGCAGGGGCAGACATTATTATTATTATTATTACACTAATGCTGTTTAACTGTTTGTTTTGCATGTTTGCTTTGCTTTGAGTGCCACATGATAAGTATTTCCAAGAGCACCACATCTCTCAGTAACAGTTGCTGACTCCACCTCCATCACTGAAATCCCAATTTTGACAAAGTGTATCTCGACAACTTATCTAAAACATGTTGATTTTAATTCTAGGATGTGGGGATTTTTTTGGCTTATTACTGTCTCTGATTATTCTTTTTTACCTTTATTATCATACAAAATAGAATACATATATATCTTTTTTTCCTAATATCTTCTCATCTTCTTTGTATATCTGTAATGTAGGATGATGCATTTGAGCTTTTCTCTTCATTTTTCTGTCCAGGCTTCTTCTAATAAATGAAAAGGGTTTCTTTTGCCTGTTTTCGTCCGTCTAATGGATTTGAGGAACAGCAGAGTGCTGGTACGCCTTCACTGAATCATCACTTTCTAATTTGGGAAGCAACACATCTGCTGCTAATTAACGAGACTGATTGAATCTGGGCTTTTACAGGAACACACACGCCAGCGTGTAGACGGATGTGAAAAACACATGCACGCACTCACACATATTATGATTTCAGAAAGGCAATAGACACTCTGGTTTGGGGACACAAAGGGGTTTTTTCACTGTCTGTGGCTTTGATGGTGAACAGACATGGATGTTGGGTCTTTGCCTCAGGTGGTTACATGCTGTATTCATGATGGTAACAGGAAGACAGTGATGTGCTTAGCTGCAGTAACGATATGTCTTATACCAATATTTATAAGTTTTATTCATTTATATAACCTCTAAATCTTTAAAAGGTAAATATTTTTTTAAGTTAAATCAAGATTGCAGGGATTTTAAAGTCCGTGTGGCACAAGAAATTGGATGCTATTCTAGTTTTGGATCTTTCAAATTTTCTAAGTTAAGCATTTTATTCAGGCAGCAATTTTCTAATAGCTTGAAAATCTGAAATAATTTTCAAGTGAAACACTTTTCAAAATTACGGTACATACTTTTTCTCTGGTAAGCTGAGGAGTTTGGTATTTGCCCTCACAATTTACAGTACCAGTGGTGTTTGTGTGATACAAACTTTCCATCTCAAGTAAATGAACATTTTGCTGCAGTGTGTCTCTCTGTCAGGTGTTTGCTCATGCCCATATTGAATACATTCTTAACTGACACACACGCGCGCACGCACACATTTTTATAGTTTGCTTTCAAGTAAAGCATTGAAACTTGACACATAAACAAACACTCTGGAAAGAACATCTTCAACATGCAGACCTTGATATCTGGCTTTACCTGACAACTTTCTGTCATATTCTGTGTAGATTTTTTATAAGTCTGAGTGCCGTATACACCAGGTACAATGTCAGGAGACTTTGCATCAATGTACAAGCAATCTACCTGCACACTGTTCTGTTAGTGTAATAAATCAAATTTCGAGTGTCCATCTTAAACTTTTCATTTTTCTTTCTCTCAGTATTTTATTCTTCACATGTCACTTCTTAGTTTTCATGGTGTGAGCACTCACTTTTCCCTCTTCTGTCCTTGTTTATCCTTTTTTCTCACTCAGTTTACTTTCCCCCTCAGTGTGTGTTATATGCATGCATAATTCTCCAACATAGCAAACAAGTGGTAAGTGAAGAATGACAAAAACTAAATCTAAGTAAATAAAAGATGGAGTCATTGTGATGGGCTATTTAAGGTCCAATTTGACTGCAATTTCAATGGAAGTTAGGGGTTAAGTGTGAAAATTTAATTATTACTTTCTCTGAGTGATTAGGTATGTTTTCTGAGGACACACTGACCTCACATATCTTATGTTTTCTTGCTTCAAATCTTTCATATCAAATATTCTGGTAAATTTATACATTTGTATCCGTGAAGGTGATGTAAGGTTAGAGTACGTCTCTCTGCACATTTACTCTACACTAAGTGTTTTATGCAGGATTCCCTCTTGGCAGTATGTTTAGAAGTCTATACACTGTTCACTGTTTTTATTTTTGGAGAATGGAAACTTAAACCTCTCTATTCCCCGAATGTCTAATTTTGGGTGTCACACTCGTCTCCATTCAGGCACACAGGGTTGATGACTGCACTGCTCTCAGAAAGAAATAACTTGCAAAGAGAACAGGAAAAGTCACTAACAGAGGAGAACAACCTGAGTTTCTTACACGTTTTCCAAATATAGAGTACAATAACATGTACACAGTAACCTGCACTGGAATTGACAGCACAGTGACCTATGCTGAACAACCTCCAGAGTTTAGAAAACAGGAGAAAAAAAAAAAAATCTTGTATTGTCTCTCTCTCCTCCTCTCTCTGACAGTCTTTCTCCACCTGTCACTCAGTCATGCTCTCTCTATTGACTTTTCCTCTCCTCCTTATCTTCTCTCCAGCCTGAGCCCCAGGAGATAGACATTCACTAACTCTTTATCTCTTTCCTCCATCTCTCCTGTCCTCTATTTGCTGATCTCCTTCAGTTTATCTCTACATCCAACTCAAGCAACCCCCCCCCCCCACCCCCACCCCCCACCCCCCCATTTCTCGCATTCAACATTTAATTTATATTTAACATCTCTTGAGAACGGTATAACTGAAGCGTTTTGGAAATGATTTGGATTGTAGGAACAGTAAATCTGAATTTTTCACCTTATACAAACACATAACTATTACTGTACTCTCACTCTGCTTCTGTCAACCCCATCCCTCTCTCTGCTTTTAGGAGTAATGGATGACCATGTTGTGCTGGTGTCAGGGCCTCTACCTCTCTTTCTCTGTCGCCGCACTCCCCCTCCATCTCTCCCTCTCTCTCTCTGCATCAGTGAAGTGATAGAGGGCTATGATTTTGCAGTCTGTGTTGCTGTCTCACTTTGTCCTTCTCTCTCTCCCTTTCACTCTCCACCTCTCTCTCTCTATCTCTCTCTGCCCTGCTACTAATAGATGGCCATGGTGGGGTGGATGTGTCAGGAGAGGCATTCGTGCTGGCTCCATTAAACTGTAACCTTGCTACTCTGAAGGACAATGCTGTAACATCTCTGTCTCTCTTACCCTCACTTTTATTCTCACACGGAAATAAACATGTTGTTCAAGAGCTGGTTTTAGCTTGTTACTGAAAACTTGCCGATGTAAAGCGTAATTTTATCCAGTAATTAATAAACGGCAAAAGTTTTACTATTTAAAGTACTTTTCTCCGACAGTCAAAGGAGTGTTTACTGAACAACAACAGCTAGCAAAGCACCTAAGTTAGCGCACCCTCTTTAGCCTGCATTTGGCTAACTGCTGAAAGCAGACTTACCAGGTATAAGCTGGGGATAAAAAAAAGAAAACTTTGGAGTTACTAAAACATGTTTTTCTCTTCTTTTGATTGAGACTAGCAGCTTTCCCCTGCCGGATCTGCTGTGACAAGCCAGCACAAGGTCTTCACATGCTGCAGAGTGAGAGTTAACAGCTCAGCAGAAGTTTCAGTCCCTCGTCAGTGTCCACACAGGACGAGTACAGGCACAGTACTGTAAGGCAGGTCTGGCAGCGTATAAAATTGGTAGAAAATTGAAACAAAGCATTGTTTGGGGTTTCGGTTTAACACAGCTGGGAAGACAAGCACTGACACACATGAGATAAAATGACAGAGAAAATGCAGCTCTTTTTTCCAGGTGCTGCTCTTCTAGACGATTCAGGACATCAGTGAGCATGTGAAGCTCAAACCATATGACCACTCTGGAACCTTATGAGAGAAAATACCACTCTGCATTTCGCAGATTGGAGGTGTGTCTTTCTTTTTTGGGTGGCTTGTATTCTTTTTTTTTTTTTTCAAGCCAGAGCTTTCTACCAATTTGTTCCAACCTAAATTTAGAACTGTGATGCTGCTGAAGAGAGGGCTGAGTGAAGTGTTGGGTCAATCCAGTGTACTTTTAAAAACCAAAGTAGTGCTTCAGACGTGGATGGATGTTGTCTCACTTACTGGTCAGCTGCCTTTGTTCTGTATTTCAATGATATGGGACACAGAGAATTGTACTGGACAAGACAGAGGGGAGGCAAGATGTCAATGTGTAAAAAAAACTGAAGCTATCAGTGCACTTTTGAGATGGATTGTGCTGGTAAAACACCTCAAATATCATTTCCCTGCAGGTTGAAGGGAAATGATATTTGTTTTAATCATGTTGAATCAAATTTAAGTCTGCCAAGTAGGAAACTGATATTCTTGTGAGACAAACTCTCCCTGTGATGAGGTCGAGTGCTGCCAAGTCAAACCAATTGATACTGGTGGTCAATCTAAAATGTATTACTAGACATCGGACCCTAAGGACTCTAAGAATTTAGATTTTGACCTTTTGTGCTGCTATACTCATTTTCCAAAGAGTTTCTTCTTCTATTCTTCACTGTCTGGGTAGTTTGTATGTATTATGAGAGCGATCTCTTTTTCAACACCATTCTGCATATATAGAGAGAAATGGCTTTGCATTTAATATAAATCAAGTGAGAAAATAGAGATAAGCGTGCACTTAAGTGTTTACTTCACCAGCAAAGTCGATGAACAGGCATCTGCTTCAATAATCACCTCGAATCCTCTCTTTGAAACATGCATGTAGGCTTTTTAATTAAGTCCTTACCTACAGCCTTAACTAATCAATATCAATCAATGACCTGATAGGGCGATGGATGATCTGTCAGTCTCAGGCACTGATCTCACGATCAGCTGATTGATTAATTGGTTCATTGACTGGTCGGCCAATGTTGAACCGACAAGGACAGAGAAGCTGTAGGGAAGGGACAGAGAACTGATGTCTCACTGTTACTTGGTAAAAACGGTGGGTGTCTTTGGCAAACAAAGTGTTTGAAGGCACATCAGAACAAAAATGTCCAGGTGTTGAGTCGGAACTAAGTGAAAAACAAACGGTTTAAAAAAGCTGCATATGAAAAAAGAAGAGGGGACTCAATGTTAAGCACAGCGACAAGGAGACACATGCTAATAAAAAATAAATATTTTCACAATAGCAGGGTTTTGTAAAAAGATTGACAAGTCAGAAATAACAAGCAAATGTCTGCCTTTACATAGTGTGAAACATTAATTCAGTGATGTTGTAGATGTATTGTTTACCTTAAAGCTTTCATAGCCAAAATGGACAAAACTCCTGTGTAAAATGTATACAATGTCAAAGATTTTTTGACTTGAAATGATGCATCCAACTACTTTACAGTGCTTTGAATGTACTGGCAGAGTCACGTGCACATGTGACTTTTTTTTTCATGGCTTTGCTATTTTTTTGCACAATTAATGTTTGGTCTTCTCTATCTTTGTCATGGTTTGTCCTTAGACTCCATTTTCCTGTAGCTCATTTCAGTTCAAACCCTTTGTCCTGATTATAAACCACTATTCATTTATAAATCACAGTGTACAGTTGTCTATGAAAAATTCCCCTCCTCACCCCCACCCCTCTATATTAAGTGACTTGGCAGAAAACTCCAAAAACATAACAGCTCACCAGGCTGAGTGACTTGTACACACATGCGTGCTTGACTTATTGTCAACTATTTTCTTCTGCTGATCCACAGAGAGAGCAGTACGACTGAGGAATGATAAGAAACAAACTGTGGAGGGTTCAGGAGGGATGCAGGCTCGGGGAGAGACAGTTACGATAGGAGTCTGTGTGTGTGTGAGGGGAAAGCAGGGAAAAGGAAAAGGAGGAAATACATAGCTGTGACATAAGTGTGTGTAAGAGAGCAAGAGAGTTAGAGTGAGAGAGATCAGAGCATGTTGAGAGGAGCTTTTGGCTTTTCTCTCCGAGGATAAAGCTTGTTCCGGCCTTGTGCTGCTGGATCCCGCTGCGGAGCTGTCCATGGTGCTGAATCGGCTGGAGGCTCTTACGTCTCTCTTTATCTCCCTCCCTCCCTGCCTCTTGTACATTCTCCCCCCTTCTCTCTCTCTCTGTCTTAAACTCTTGTGCCCTCTCATTGTCTTCTCTGTCTCTCCCTATCAACTTTATAGACACTTCATTTTTATAAGACACAGCCTGTTGCCAGAGCAATATCGAGTCAAATAGTGAAATGATACTGGCCA
>JAPZDZ010000024.1:12622712-12638827 GCA_029783805.1 Acanthurus tennentii | reverse complement strand
GTTGGTCATTTATTCAATTGCCTTAACCGAAACATGTTTTGGAAGTGCACTGTTCCCTTCACAGGGACCTTTTGTGGCCTTTTGTAAACTCTTCTGGCTGTTGTTTCTTGGAAGCAAAAGCAGAGTTAGTCATCTTACCACCACACAGGCCTTCAAGGAGGGGGGCCGAGGTGGATGACTGGGTCACACAAAGGCGACTATACGCATCTGTTTTTTGCCAAAGTCATTGTTGTTGTCTTTTGACCACAACCACAAGGTTCCAAATCCAATCAAGCAACTTTGAAATCTGTCATTTTGCTGATTAATATAACAAACTTTTAGTCTACAAAATATCAGATAACAAATAAAAAATGCTGATCGCTCTTCACAGGGTGACATTTTTCAAAAAGCTGCTTTTGTCCAACCAACTGTTCAAAAAAGAGAAAACACTCAAGTTCTCATATCAATCAATCTGCTTTTTACTGAACTAATTATTACAAAGATGGAACAAAAAAGAGGACACACACCAGGCCCTGCTCCTTGATCTTATTTAATGTGATGAAATCATTGTAAACACCATTGGCAGCAACGTTTCGTGTGACTCTTTTCTGGCACTTAAACTTCTGTCTGGCACCCAGTTTTTAACCCTTTTTGGATGTGTGAGCCTTAAAATATTATTTTTTTCATTAATAAGAGCATACTCTTAAATTTTGGAATGTACTTTTGTGTTTTCTAGAAAAAAGGAAATATTGACTTAAATAAGGGAAGATAAACGTATTTGACTCCTGCATGAAAACAGACTCCTCACCTTAACTCGGGAGCCCTGTGATCACAGCCTGTCGTCCACTTGTGTGTTCACTCAGTGTATTTTTTCAGCATTTTGCCTCGGGGATTATTAGTCATACCAGTCTGGTGGTCTGCCATCATGTAGACCTACTGTCTATTCAGGGAGGAATGTGTTTCTGGTTTGCATCAGGACTGTGTTTTTCTCCCTGTGTCTCCCTTTCTCATTGTCAGAATTCAGTTTGGGTGAACACAGTAAAAGAGTTGGCTTGAGTAAATAAAGCCTCAGGATCTGCTGGCTGATGAAACTGTTTCTGAGGGCAGTAAAGATTTGCAGAGTATTACAATCAACATCGCTCTGTCTCACATCAACAAAAGGACCTCACTGTTATGTAAAATAGTGGTTTGGTCCACAAATATCTTCAGCAATGTTTATACAGCTTTGATAACACAACTTGACAAGATCCTTTAGGTCAGTGATTATTTTTAAGTTGAGGCTCCCTAAATATTGTGTCTCCCTGAGGGATGCCCGGCCTAATTAAAACACTGTGGATGAAACAAACAAACAAACAAAAAATCTTTTCCTGACCAAATGATGAAGAAAGACAGGGCCTACTTCAACTGAGTGAGAACAGTCAAACAGCATGTAGTCATCTACAAAAGCTTTTGAAGAAGAATGAAAAGCAACAAAGTCTACATGAGGAGGAAGCAGCATTAAAGAGGTAATCAAATGTTGAAATTCACCAAAAAGACTTCAAGTCCTTTGTCAAAACCAAGTTAATGCAAACTTTCTGTTGTTTGACCAAGATAACTTTGTTTTTTTATTTGGTTTTCAGTTGTAGTTTGCTTAAGTTTCGACCACAACCTGACTTGATTAGATAAAGAATCAAACACCCTGTGAGCAAATAGCACAGTTGGCTCCAGACACCTGGATGCAAATAGCATCTGCAGACTTATTAAAATAACACTTCCTCCAAAGGCCACCAGAAGTGACTTTTATACATGTACTTTCCCAAAATAAGCTTCACACCTTGCATTTGTCTCTCACTCCCTCCCTCAAACCATCTCTCACACATGCACACATATTTATGTTTTTTTTATTAGACTGACCTTTAGCCCATATAGCCCCCAGGTTTTTCTATTTTGATTGAAGTTAGAGAACATGGAGCAAGAGCTTTCATTTTCCTTGCTCTTGTCTGATCTATGCCTATTCTCTTAATCCGTTGGCTATTTCCACTCTCCTCTGTTATTCTCTTATCTCTTTATTATCCCCTGACCCTCCCGGTGCCACTAACACCAATACCACCACCACCACCACCCCCAACAACCACAACATGAACTATTTTGTGTTCTGTCAGTAATTCGCCATCAAATTTTCGCCATCTCTTTGCTAATCAGATAACTTTAGCACACTCACACTTAATAATTCATGAAATCCAGCAGAATCTGTAAAGTGAGAACACTAATCTGCCTCCTGAATCGGCTGTTTCGCCCGTTTCTGATGGTAACATTCCTCACAACAGCTATGCAGTTACCCCACCATGCGATGCTTTGGTTTTTCTGTGTCAAAGAAGAAGTCACATACCTCTGCATCTAAACAGAAAAGGTCTGTGTGAAATGTCATGCTCATTTCTTGTATTTTACTTTTTTAAATTTAGAAATCAGTTGAAAGAACCCAACAACTCTTCTCCACCCCCTGGTGGTAACTATAAGTATAAATATGATTTTTTTTTTTTTTCAGGGAAAGGTCGCTTGTCATCACAAATTATGAATATGCATCAAAATAGGTAACATGGCAGGAAATCCGTGACATGCTGCCAGTACCTAATGATAAAGCATAGAAATAAAATGAGCTAAAATCTACTCAGTGGGTGTTATACATCAAACAACTCACTATCATTGTCTACCTACTGCCAGCAGCCCGTTAGCTAAGCCTAGCCTGGAGACTGGAAGAAAGAGATAAAGGTTTTGTGTTAAAAGGTGGCAAAATCAACCAAACAGCACCTTTAAAACTCACTAACATGTAATATCTCATTTGTTTAACATCTGTATAGTAATCAGAATGAATAAATAAAAGGTTGTGGCTTTACTGAATGTTCTGACCCAGCAACCTTTTGGAGTTTTGAAAACATTTGGGTTTTTTAAGCTGCCAAGATGGTGTCAATTTGTCATCTAATTAATTCTAAGCAAGTGAATTCATATATATTGCAAAACCCTTGAGAATTAAGAATCAAAATTTGACTGCACTGAGGTCCACTTAATGTCATTAGCCTAAAACCTCTATATTTTGAATACTGTCAAATAATTTAATCAATATTTGAAAAATGTCAAGTCTCACAGTATGTTACATCTAGGGTCTATTTAAGGCAGCTTAATAAGTATTATGTATGTATTATGTTTAGCCTTTATTTTCAGTGGAGAGAAATACGTTGCCTAATAACTTTCTGTGTTGCATGCCAGAACATGCATAGTGCGTAGTTTATTAATCAGCCTGGATGAAAAAAATTAAAGTCATAAAAAATAATAATTGAAACATAAAATGCAGTGGTGTATTTTTATATCTGCACGCGCACTTGCATTCCCACGGCCCCTCTGAGGTCCCCGTCCCTCCCTTTGAGCACCTCTCGCCTTGTCGGCGTCTCCCGTGTCTCCTGACGAACCAAAACTACATCGGTTACTTCTACCAGGCGAACGCCCCGCCGATGGCATCACGCGCAGTCGTCATAACGCATCCATGCGTTATTACCATCCTGTGATCCCGGAGCAGTAACTTGTGAATAGACGGAGCAGGACGCGGACACGGTGGGAGGGAGGCAGACAGCAGAGGAACTGGTAGGCGTATATCGCCGCCCGGGACAAACCGACGCACAGTGTGAAAGTAACTGCTAGAGGGGACGGAGACGCTTTTCGTGGCGGATCAGAGCGCTCACTAACGACGGAAAAAGGAAAAAGACATGATTACAGACTGGTTCACCAGCGGGATTTATCATTATTTTCTCCATCTGAAGCTTGCTTCTTTTCTCTGATCAATAACGCCTTAATCTGTAGGCTGCCGTCCGCCGGGCGACACGCACTGTAGTCCGGTGTCTCTCCTTTCTCCTTGGAGAGAAGAGAGAGGTCAAGACAAAGTCACGTCTGTGACAGAAAAGAAGGGGAGACCAACAAAGCGAGCTCCCCTGATTCTACAGTTTCTTTCCTACTCATTTGTGCTTTTATTTTTAATATTTCTTACCCTAGGGCGGGTAAACATCAACTGAGCATCAAGCAGAGAGGATTAATTTTCTGAAACCAAGTGCAGATCAAGTGCAAAAAAAAAAGCTGTGAATGAGTGAAATGGGATGTTGGGTGCAGGAATGACAGTTGCTGAATGGGGGAGCAAAAAACACCTATAGGGGAGCTTACTGTACGCGGAGACCGGCTGAGTAGGCTAGCCTAAAACCGACGGACGTGCCCGGCTTTCTGGAGACCAGAGACGTTTATTCACAGTCCCCTTTCACTGCTTTCCTCCACTCTTTAACCAGGCACCGGATTCCTGCGATACTAACACCCCGGCGGCTGTGTATTTTCCGTCAAATGACCGATTAAAGGAGTCTCAGAGGAAACGCTGGGAGCTCATGTGGAGACCAAATGAGTGCGCAACGCGGCGGTGCGCCGCTTTAACGGCGTTTTTTCCGCGCTCTCAGTTTTATCCCAGTGGAGCGGCGGCGGACACCGGATTGCTGTAGGTTGCAGGCTGCCACCGGTCGTGTACACTCGACGGGCTTTCCACGCAAACTCAACGGGAACTAAACTAAAAAACGCCTTGCTTGCCCCACCGCGACTCCAGGAGCCCAGCAGCGCTGCCAGCCTTTGCCCGGCACAAGACGCCTCCCCCCCAACCCCCAAACACACACACACACGCGCGCACAAAAAGTGGATATGATTTCTTATTTGGTTTGAAAATGTGTCTGACCAGGAGGAGGATTATTTAATGCATTTTCAACCCGGTGGAGTTCTTAAACTGGCTTGACAAGGAAATAACCGGAGGAGAAATAGCCTCTACCCTAACAGGCGGGGAGGAGAGCGAGACGCGCAGGTATGACAGTGTCTTCATCTACTTTTCTCATCCATCCGATTATCGCCCAGCTTTCCTCCCTCCTCTCCTCCCCCCATCACCTCCTGCTCTCTGCCTTTCCTCGCGTATTTGTGCCGCAACGTATTTGAGTGGTTGATTTGTAATTTTAGAAGAGCCGAGTTGAGCACACACACACATACACACACACACACACACACACACACACACAGTGAGAGAGAGAGAGAGAGAGAGAGAGAGAGAGAGAGGAGGGGTGAAGGCAGATGGGGAGATAATGGCGCTGGTGTTTTCTCTCCCTTACGATTTGGAGATTGTGATACCCTTTCTCTAGATTAAAGACAGGAGGGAAGGAAAGAAAGAAGATTGGGTTGGTGGGTTAAAGAACAGTGAGTACTGAGACATAGATTTGAACAAGATGGGAGGATGAGATAAGGTAAGATATGAAATGAGATTGGATAAAATAGCAGGTGAATCAAGCTGCATACAGGAGCAGGAGAGCCGGAGATTAGTCTTGGGAGTTTAGATGAGAAGGGATGATGAGGGAAGAACTGATGGGCTGATATATAGAAAAAAACTGCAGAGAGGAGGTGAAGAATGCAATTAATTAATTGGGGGGGGGCAGACAGGGGCAGAAGTGAGACAGGAGGGATTTGTAAGGGGAAGAGGGCAGAGGAGTGAGAGCTGCGATTGAATACAGAAGAGGAGCAGATAAGAGAGGAGAGGTCGCCTGGGTGATAGGAGAGGAGTGTTAGGGGAGAGGAGAGGAGATAAAGGCAGGTGAGAGGGGGGACTGCTGGGAAGGTGAGACAAGAAAATAGGAGAGGACAGCAGAAGGTAATGGAATGAAATAGTTCATGGGGGTCAGCAGTTGTGGGGGGGGACTATGAGAAGGTAAAGACAGAGCAGGTTTTGCAGCTGGCATTGAAATGATCTCTGAAGAAAAGCTCTTACAATAGCATGCTGGAGGCCAAATGAAGAATACTCAAGCACCGCTATGCTGTAGCCACTGTGCGGTATTATCTGGTGGATTGCTGCGTAATGGTCGTTGCTGCACCATGGAGACAGAAAGAGAGACACAGAGCGAGAGAGAAAGAAGAGGGGAAACCACAAAAAGCTGCCCACAGCCAAATATTTAGTTCGCCCTGTCAGATCCTTTGCTCCTCTTTAGCTGGTAAAAGCTCTCATCCCCAACTGCCCCTAGTTGTATTTTGAGGGAGTTTTTCAGTGTCTCAAATCAAATGTAAATCACATGTAAACACACATGCAAGACTAAAGTGAATCAATGGCTGGTTTTCCTGTTTCTTGTCTCCAAACTTGCATACCCGAGGCTTAGCTGAAATCCCGTGTTGATATTTGAATCTTTCTAATCTAAATCTTGTCCTTCATCTTTGCTTGTACCTATTGGTGCAGTTTGTTTTAGTGTGGCTTGAAACACTTTCCAGGCAGAGTCATGGAGGATTTAAAAAACGGTTAGAGAGATGTTAATGATCTTAGTGTCAGTGCATGTTATCACAGTGAACAGTTAATGTGCTGCACCGTAATGGGGAAAAGCTGGAAGTAAATGGATTCATAAAGACCACTTGCTGTAGGCCTGTGTAAGCCTGTCTTATATCACCACCCCATTTGCAGCACAACATATGAAACTGGTGAAACTGAAACACGGACAGATGATTTGAATGAGATTCAGCTTAGAGGCTCAAGAATGACAAATATGCCTAAAGAAGGCCTTTTTTTTTCCTCCAAGCAACACAGACAAATGTCGATCATGCTTGTGCATAATTAGGAGTTTGTGTGCTGCTGTAATGAACTCAGCCTCGAGTCTCTAAAATCATCCTGGTTACTGACATGCGAGTTATAACTCATATTCTTGTCAAGCTCTTATTTGAGATGCACCTCTTATGCATCTTCATAACCCACTCATGAATACCATTACACATAAACAGAAACGCTCACACTGCCATGGAAACTGAGTTTTAAGAAAATAAATAAATAAAAAAATGAGTAAAAGCCTCAGGGAATTGTAATGGCCAGCTTTTTTTTATTTTAGTTTTTTCATGGTATAATATACAAGTGGGTTTACTTTTATTATAATTTGTGAGATTCAATTCAGAAACAAAACGCTCGAGTTTCCTGAGAATAATTGGATGTATTTGTGCATGCAAAAACAATAAGTAAAAAAGCAGTGTAGTTTTAAAGCAATAGCTCCGAGCATTTGTGGTGATGTCACGGTGAGGTGAGACATAAAACTGCATGAAGAGGTCATTAATGATTGTAGAAAGCCCAATTTGTGAAGTCAAAAAATCCACAACCCAACTCGTGACATTCATGTAGAGAAGCTTTTTGTGCTCATGACTGGAAAAACATCAAATTCAACTTATTTGAGTCATTTAAAAGAAAAATATGATGCATGTTAAACTAAAGTTCATCTAATGATGTTGGTAGACATTACTATTCAGGGTTAGAGTAGCACTATAATACCTTAAGCACATCCGTTTTCATGTTATCATACTTCTTTCTTGGCTTCATGGTAAAGAAGAGGCATTCACCAGCAGCAGATTAGCTTGGCTAGCCTCGTTCTGATCACAGGTGACAATATCCACCTACCAACATCTGTAAAGCTCACAATTTACCCTTTTTTTTGTTGTTTAATATGTACAAAAACTGAAGAAAAACTTTGTGGCCAGAGATTTCACAATGCCAATACTGACTAGTTTTTAGTACCAATACCAGATATGCACCATAATTCTTGAAACTCAGTTCAATACTTTTAAAAAAAACAAAACCAAACCACAAAATTAAAATAGTAGTTCCCATGGTTTGTTTAACAGCCTAACTCTTACCTGTGCCAACTGTCTCAATTTTCATTCAATGTGCTTTTAGTGCAACGCTAACAGAAATTGAAACTCATTAATGCTTAATTCTTTGATTAAATCTACTTGTTTCATTTTGTCTTGAAAAGTTTTCATTCTTTAGTCTGAAGTTTGATGTCATTGTTTGGCAAGTTGTTTTTGCATACATGTTATTAACCCTGAACTGTCTGTCTCAAACTTAAAGTACTTCTGTACATGACTCTTACTGTTTTGTCACTTGAGAAGTCAATGGGGAGATGCCACCAGCATGCCAGCTGTATTTATCACCTTTTTCTGCACGTAGTTGCTCCTCTGTGCTCATAGCCATCTATCTTTGGCTTTTAATGGCAGATTAGAACATTAGTAGGAGAGCATGCTGGTGTCATCAGGTGCCTCAGAATCGCATCCAGGGTATCTATGATACTGTTAAAACACAAGTATGTTTATGCTTTCTAAAGCATAAAATATGATTGTGCTTTGGTACTCACTTTTTTCCCTTGTTTACAGTCCTTATGCTAAATTAAGATAGTCCTTATGCCAAATTAAGCTAAGCTAAGATAACAGGCCTCTGGTCCAGTTGTTAAGTTTACAGAAGTGACAAAGGTATCTTTTAGTTCATCCTTGGAAATAAAGGCAATAAGTGTACCAATTAAACTATAGACCTTAAGAGACCTTAAGCCTACCTTTAAACATCAACTGTCATAATGGATCAAGAGAGGACCGTCCAGATTAGCAGACTCATATATACTGTAAAATCTCTTATGGTGAGTGCAGGAAAGGTGGAATTTCCAGCAGAGTAGAAGGCCAGAGACTCATTTGACCCTGATTTCCAGTATGAAAGCAGGGCGTGAAAGTGAAGCTTCACGATCCTCTGGCTTATAGGAGTTAAGGCTGAAGGTTGCAAAAAACCTACCAGAGGGATAACTGAGACCAGAGCATGCAAGAAAACTGCTGTCAAACCTTCTGATCATTTTGAACACCTCACTAATTCGGATGTAAACTGCAGTATTATCTCTCTGGTGATTATAACTCAGATTAGCAAATGGCTGGGTTGATTTCTCTGTGGTAATTGAGTGCAGCAGTGGTGCGAGATTGATGGGAGATGGCATGTGATGATGAAAGAGAGAGAGTTCCTTAACACTTTCCCTGCTTCTGCAAGAGCTGACAGTGCATGATACTTTGTCATGTTTGCAGTGTTTCCAAATGTGATGAGTCAAAGAAAGAGAGTGAAAGGCTGGGAGGAAGGAGAGTGTTTAGATTATTAAGAGGCATGGAATTTAATCAGTCTTCATTGTTTATTTTTTGATATGTATTACAATCACAATCTGGGGTTGTCTCTTTTTATCAAGTTATATAATAGAATAAACATTTTTAGGCTCAGAGAGGAAAAGGGCGATCTATCAGGGGGGGTCCTGACTTGTCAGTGTCCACAATTCCTCATGAAGTCTGATTAGCCAGAAAGGAGATCCCGGCAATTTTTTACACAAACTTTAAATGATGAAGCTATCTCTTTTTTGGCACAATCTTAAATTCCTTTCATCCCATCAACATCAGATTAAATAATGACACAGAGGAGAAGTGTAAAATTCTCGAGGAGTGTAATTCCAACTGATTGATGTGTCTGTATGGGCAAGAGGAGAGACGGAGCAGAAAAAGAAATGGAACTCACACAGAGCAACTCAATGAGTTTTAGAGAGAAAAGGAAAATGCAGTTTAATCTCTGCAGGGTGAGTGATACACATGTCTCCAGGTATAAGTGAAGCTCTCACAACGGTGTTTCAAACTCAGTAGATTTGACAGAATGAATATATTTAGAAAGTAGAGTGTAAATATTTGAACATATGTATTTCTTATCATGCACCCAGATGGGACGACTGCGGTAAAGGCCTAAACGTTTGCAAGAGGGAAAAAAAATGGAGAGATGAGGCAGTGATGAAAGACGTTCAAGGAAGGACTGGCTGCAAAAAAGCCAGATGAAAGAAAAGACAGATAAAATGGAGAAAGGCTGGAGGTAGGGAGAAGAGAGAAAAAGTGGAACATAAGAGGCTGTTGGGGGGGAACTGACCTTTATCCAACAAGGGGAGTCAATTAAGTACAAATTCTGCTTTTTGGTGAAGCTGGGAGAGAAGAGGAGGAAGAGAGGGGGATACATAGAGCAGTAAAGAGAGGAGAGGAAGGGCTGGTGAAGAGGGGAAGAAGCAGGGGAAAAATAAGCCAGAGAATGAAGGAAGAAGAAAAGAGGAATGAGAGATATTTAAGGGAGAAGGGGCATAAGGTGAGAATATTTCACCGTAAAGCTCTAGGTATTAAGACTATGATATGGCAACACACTGCTTTATAGTTTTAATGTTCAAAATATGTCATCATGATGTTTCAACATAGCCACATGCTGCCCACTACGGTGGGAGCTTAAAACGTCTACACAGTGTGTGTACATTTGTGTGTGTGTGTGCATGTGTGTACATGTGTTTGTTAACGGACGCTAGTTCAGTGGTGCAATCCCACCTCACCGGGGAAGATGCTGCTGAAAAGAGAGAGGTGAAGAGAAGGAGGCAGTGAAGGAGGGAGTGAAGGAGGGAGGGAAGGAGGAAGGGGAGGAGGGAGGGAGAAAGGGAGTGAAGGAGGAAGGGAAGGAGCGTGCAGCCTGCTGAATGCCAGGCACTGTGTTAGATTGATGCTGTGAGGAGCAGGCAGAGGGATACAACACTGCTTAGCTAAACTACATTATCTTAAAAGTTTCACATAACTTCATCTTGGGACCGATGGTTTAATTCTCTTCTGGTTTTCCATTTTTTTTAATAAATCAGTAATATTTTAAGCTGTTTTTAGACAGTGCACTTTTAAAATTTAAACCAGCAGTTACCTCAGAATTGTCAGAAGTAACACTAAGATCTATTTTTATCATCCATTGACCCATCTTCTTGCCCTAACTGTGTGAAATGTATTGGTGTGCAGCAGCAATTCTCTGCCTTTGTTCTCTTACTATTGACAAAACCAAGAGGATTTATTAGTCTTGATTTTTGCTGGTGGAAGTGCAGTGACACCCACAAAGCCACACCATCAATCCAATCAGCAGCTGATCAAGGGAAAGTATTTGTTGCAGAATAAAATATTTTCATCTGTTTCACCTTGGATTCTAATTTATAATCTTAATGGGATTTCATTTGTAAGTACATTTGTCAAGTTGCGCAAGTGTCCATCTCATAGTTTTATGAGCTTAATGGAGGCTGTCATCTCGACTATGTTCAGTTTCTCCCAGTTAATCATCTACAATAAGCAACTTTTGTAGTTTGGGTTTCTGGTATTTTGTGTTCTCAGTTGGATGTTTGAAGGCTGATACATGTGTGATAGCAAATGTCTCATCCGGTATGGATACCTCAATCATAGGCAGCCTCAAAAGTCTGCCCTCAGGAGTAAGACTGCTTCAAAGTGGGATAGTAAGTGCTGGACTGATTGTTAATGACATGTAAACATGGCGGTGCTAATCCTCTCTCTTTCACAACTACCACACAAACATGTCTGGTCACATTTTGGCTTGTTAATGAAGAGTTGCATTAACATCCTGATTACAGTATTAAAAGTTGCCCACTAGCACTTCCTGTTAATAATAAATGCCTTCCTGGGATTCTGGCATTAGAAGAGGCTATTTTAGTGTCACTGTGTACGTGGAGACTTATGGTTGTACCAAACTGCAGTAAGAACCTTCTGCACATTTCAACTAATTTACAGAGAAAAACTCTCCACAGAAAAACTAATTAAATGAGTTTAAATGTACAAAATGATTTGCTAGCCCCCGTTAAACCACAAAACTGAAGAGTCATGCTGTTTGTTTTGTAATATAAAACCTTCATCAATTAATTATGCTAGGTTTTTACAGTACTTTTACGGCATGGAAATAGTATTGCAGTTCAGATTAATCCTGCTTAATAAAGATATAAAACACACTCTAATTTTAATTTGGTGTTCGTTTAAAGGTGAAATGTATAACAAATATATGGGGCAGCATTTCATCAGAGTAACTGCTAATTGCTGCTAAATTTCTTGCTTTCTTTGATTGTAGCCAGTAGCTGCTGTTAGCTTACCAGCTTAGTTAGACTTGAAGCTAGTGGCCCTTAGCTGATCAGTGTAAACAAAAACTAGAGCTCTTCCCATAGAGAAATCTTTTCCATATGCCCTTAAATTATGGATTCAAATGCATAAATATGTTTGTGGAGATTATTAGAGACTAGTAGATATTATATTAATGAATCATTAGGTAATGATTAGCTCTTAACCATCCATGAATCAGAATAATGACCGATTTCTATGTGAGCAGTTTCTGATTAACTCTGAGCCAGCTACTGCACGCACAGACACATTAATTACTCATTACTGAATCATTAGTTACTCTTTCTGTGATACATCATACTGAGCAGTAAGTAAGTAGTTCCTCATTGCTTTGAAACTACTGTACCATTACTTTCTGTATTCGCTTTATATCAACTGTACTGTGAAGTTCGGACTCGGTTTCATAGTGTATTTAATGGTAGTCGGGAGTGTGTGTCTCTTCTATAGCCGCACTGATGGCTGATCACAAAGATCCCTCCCGCCATGTCCTCGTCTCCCATCTTCTCTCCACTTAAACAGCTGTTCTGTGTCTTGGTGTGTCTAATCCTCTTTGTATGTATCCATGTGTTTGTGTGTAACTGTACGTCTCTCCCCTCTCCTCTGTAATTGTCTTGGTCTGAGGTGACAGAGCAAACCTGACAAGCAAACTCGGATAGTGAGTGGAGATAGATTGAAGAGGAGTGTCTGCTCTCCCCTCTATCTCTCCTCATCTATTACTCGTGTCTGACAGAGGTAGCGCTGCATGATGGATGGATGCCCCGCTCCATCTCTATCCACTCACTCTGCTCCCTCTGTTTTGCTCTCACTCACTCATTTTTCTGCACTTGGTTTCTCTTCATCTTCCCATCACTTCCTGCCTGCACATTTTTGCAATTTGTCTTAATGCTTCTCTCTCTATCCTATATTTAATTCTGTCCTTGTCTCTCTTTTCCCATATTTTCTTTCTTAGACAGCATGTGCATAGGTAAGGTAATGTGTTTCTGTGTATGTGCAAGTGTTTAAATTATAGCGAATCTGTTATAAAGATCTGCACAACCCCATTTCAAATTACTGGGTAGAGTGATCTATCATTCAGTGTTTATTGCCATTTATCAGTCTGCTGTGTCTTAGAGGCACGAGTGTCTGCTATCTGTGCTTATATTCAACTCTCCACTCTCTCTAGCACTTATTGCTGTAGGCAGAGCTGCTGTTTTTTTTTTTTTTTTCAATTGTAAATGAACACAAAAAGAACAGGGCGTGCTTAGCCAAAAAGAAACTTAAATTAAAACACTGAAGCAAATGCAAATCTGGAAAATATGCTTGGGAAGTTTTGAGTAAAGAATATGCAATTAAGGCTTTCTTGATGATTTTCTTAAATAGACAATGCACATTGCTCAACAGAAAGTGTAGCAGAAATGTAAAATAGGCCAGACTTAACCGGAGGGACAATATTCATATGGTCTGCCTGCCAATGTTAATATGTATAATATCCAAAAACAGAGGAGTGCCAGTCTGTAATTGTTGTGGTAGAGCCAACAGCGCTTGGATGGGATTTGGACAGCCTCTCTTCATTTAGTACAATACTGAAGTTAATGTGCTTTCTCCAGCCAATAGCAGCACTATATCTGCAGAATGCTATTTAAGGCTATTGTTTTTTTTTACTTTACTCATCAATCTTCTCACTATATACGCCTTTCCACAAAACTGCCCTCTGCCAGTTATTTGTGCATGCCAGTCTGTGATCTGCTCACTTGGAAAGCTTAGTGTTTGGTGTTTTAGGGTTTTGAAACATTTTTGACGACTGCAGCCCTGCAGTGCAATGGGCAACTGTAGGTAAATGACTGGAAATAGACAAGGGTGCAAAACCTGTTTAAACTGATCTATAAATAAGTTTTCCTCATTGCCATTCCTGCAAGTTGGCCTAGTACATCCATAGCTGTGGCACACTCATTGCAACACTAACACAATCACACCAACTTGCAGCCTTTTTGATTTTAGGTTTAAGTGAGATGAGTACTAGCCCCAGCATCGACGTGTGAAACATATTCTGCGTAACTCTACTGCAGAATGAATGTAGAAGAGAGTGTGGCCTTGATCAAAATTGCCACATGAGATTGGTGAAATGGATGTACTTTGTCGATACTCTCTTAATTTTTTTAGTAAAAGGAAAGAGTATGAAAGAAATGCATTGACCGTCCTGTTTGAAGGTTGATTACTGCTATTTGTAATCTTGCCTCTTTGTATGTCTGAATAGAGCTCATTCTTTTTACAGTTTGCTCCACTGTGCTGATGAGTGTGCTGGCATGTTTGTGTTATAGCGCATGTAGGACTCATTTGGCAATTGAGACCACTGTAAATGTCAAACGTAAAATCATATTTTCATCAGGACTGAAATCAAAACGGGCAGTCTTTTGTTCTTGCTGTACAGACCTTGTATGGAACATGGCAGGCATTGTTGTGCAGGATGTGAATATGTTTGTATAACCGCAGACCTAAGTACTCAATGTTCGGAGAGACGTCACTCTATTGTGACCATGTCAGCATTGAGCAAAATGTTAGGAGTTAATTTTATGAAACACAAACAAAAGAATTCTGTGGAACTTTTTTTTTTTTCAATTTTGCTGTAGGGTAAATTGTAAAATAACACAATATCCTGAAGTAGATGACAGTTTTTAATATCATGTTTTAAATTTTATTTAGATTATACTGAGTTTTCATTGCTGGTAAGAGTAGGTTGTTTTGTAAAACTCCACCTTGTAACTCCCCAAATTACTGCCAGACAACCGCTGTGAAGTTTAATGCATAAACACTTTATGTCCTGCTGTGTGAATATACAAGGCTTCTATGGTACCACACACTGTGATTCTTTGCTTAACAAGTGTAGACTTGACACAAGGGAACACACAAATTAATGATCACACAGAGCTCAGCTTATAAAGAAGACTTACCACCCATGCCTCTCGACCTTGATCTAATCAGGGACTGGTTTCCATTATTTAGGGAGTGATGTAGGCTTTTTAGAACACTGTTTTATATGTTAAGGACAATAGGTGAGCGTATGTCACCCTGAACTAATTTGCGGCTAAGCCTATATCACAGCACTACAAGTGATAAATTCTAACCTTGTCATTGATTTTGAAAGCAGATGCTAAAGGGACAGTGAACCGCTCAGCCTCAGTGCAGCCCGCTCAGCAGTTCACAAAATGAGGGTTTATTAACACGGGCTAAAAGTACAGACCCTGCAGGGTTGAAATGGTCCACTTGACACTCCATGAGCCTGATAGTCTGCAAGATAGTCGGGAGAAATAATTAGACTTGAGAGAACAATCTACTGTAGATAATGGTGCTCTGAAGGACCTAGCAGGTAAGGTTATAAAGCTCAGTAGCTGTGCTGAGAACAGTGGTGCACCAAGATGCTAAAAAATCATTGTTTGTCAGTGTTTGTATCTTAAGTCTGATTTGAATCTTGGCATTCATATTACAAAGCTTCTATTTGTTTATCTGACCAGCGTGGCTTTGTTATTTAAATCGTCCATCCAGCACTGAGACTCAGTCACTAGACATGGTAGTATTGACTGTGCTGTCACTGCTAAGCTAGTTACGATTCCCTCATGAGACACTGGGGAAATTATCCCATAGCTGTTTTTTTTTTGGAAGCCTTGCAGTGTTTCCATATCAGGGACTGACTTTAAAATTTAGATTCTCGCTTCCCTGTCAAAGGTGCAGCTCTTTAAAAAATGCTCACTGTTCTTTATCTACAGAGCAGAAACCAGATGATAAAACCCCTTAAAGCAATTAACCATCAAATAACAGTCTCAAAAGAATTAAGATAATGTCACATTATCAGCAAATAGAAGAGAGAACAACATGTTAGCCTGTTAACTTTCTGTGTGTTTGAAAATACAGATTAAAATCAATAGCCGAACCAAATTGAGACAACAAAATTAAAGCATTAACAAAATTAAAGCATTAACAAAAATAGTGGTTTTTAAAATCTGGGTCTAAAATCTTTTTACCCACTCCATCTACAGTGTATTTTTCATGACTTTTTCTAGTTTTATTTTAGTTTTGAAAAAAACAAAACCAAAACAAAAAACAGTGGGATACAACAATCCCTCAGTCAATATGGGGGGCTGGGAGCTTTTATGAAAGTAGAATGTGGGTTAGATATTTCCTTTGAATATGGATGCGAGGTTGGCACAGCGGTAGCTCACTCTGCAGTTGCTGTTTAGCACACAGATCATAGAACATGTGCATTAAGGCATGTACCTCTCTCTCTCTCTCTCTCTTTCTCTCACACACACACATACACACACACACACACACACATACACAAAGGTACATAT
>JAPZDZ010000024.1:12602404-12612782 GCA_029783805.1 Acanthurus tennentii | reverse complement strand
CGTTACTTTGAAGAACACACATGTTAATGAGCTCATTTGACCTTCTTGTGTTCAGTAAAGGTGACAAGAAAGGGGAAAGACAAGTTAAAAAGATAAAGATGATGATGATGAAACAGTTTGCGTTTCCTGTCCGAGAGGACAGAAATGATGGGTAAAAGTCTAAAAGAGGCAGAAATGCAAGAAAAAACCTACTTGTCCTCATTATGAGGAGTCCTTTTGTTTTTTATGCAAGACATTCTGCCTTTTGTGTAACTTGCTCTCAGAACAGCCGAACAGAATACAATGGCCTCAACACCAAGGGAGTAGCTATTTCATTACTCTGCACTCTGCTCTTATGTTTTCTCTTTATTCGCCTCTGCCCTCTCCTTCCTTCCTCTCCCCTCCTTCTCATCTCCCTATCTCTCCTTCCTCTTCTTCTTCTTCTCCTTCTTCTTCCTCCTAAGCTTCTATCCCCTCTGCTCTCCTCCTTGGTTCCAGGTCGCCATGGTGACTCAGCTTTTTCCCGGCCAGCGACCAGAATCCCAATCAGACTCGTTGCCCTCGCGAACACACACACACACACAGACACACACATGCACGCAGAGCACCAGCGCGGCGGTGCCAGCGGCCTGATGACAGTAATGACAGATTAACGAGCGTCCATCGGCCACAGCTGACCTCTCCTTGGGCAGCTCATAAACAACTCATCTCTCTCCCCACTCGCTCTTCTTTTGTCTTCCTTGTCCTTTCATTTTGCCTCGTTCTTTGTCCCTTTCTCATCACCCTTTTCTTCCCATGTGTTCACTTCTTTTCTCTCCTCTTGTCAGAAGTAATTGGGTTTGTACAAGTTTGATTGCAGCTGCTAGGAGTGATATTATATTGGTCTGAGTCTGACTCACCTAAGGCTTACTGTCTACACTCCCATAATGCTATAAGGCACTTAAGATAAAGAAAATGGTAAGCAGATGCTTTGCCCCGGCTGCTGGGTAGTGACAGATTATACTACATTACAAATCTGTGAGGTCACTGAAATCATGCATCAATGTCCAGCTGTCAGTCAATGCAAGGCAGTTTTATTCATACAGCCCTGATATAACAAATCACAAAGAGCCTCAGGGGCTTTACAATCTGCACAGCATTTAACAGCCTCGCCCCGTAGACTCTCGGTGCTAATACACTGGCAGTTTAAACCTTAACAAGGAAACAAGGAAGCTCTATTTTACATCTATAAAGTGCATCAAATCGCTAAATATAGCTCTCATTTATGCCAATAATAAAGTCCACTAA
Organism: Acanthurus tennentii; assembly: GCA_029783805.1. Lineage (NCBI taxonomy): Eukaryota > Metazoa > Chordata > Actinopteri > Acanthuriformes > Acanthuridae > Acanthurus > Acanthurus tennentii. Next base: position 12,611,516 of record JAPZDZ010000024.1, on the reverse strand, counting down.
AATACCAGGGGCATAGCTATAAACTGGCACAGTACTGACAGGTTCGGCACGGGGCAGATTTTAGTCTAAGTTTCAGTCAGACTAACAAAAGACATACTTGCAGTTACTAATAATAAATGTATATTTAAACTATGGGGCTTTTTCAATTCTTTGGTGATTCAAATACCTCTTTCATTTTTTACTTATGACAAGAATCATTACTTAGTCTTTTAATAAATAAATCCACGCTGACCACAATACCAAGTGAACAGGCAAAAACATTACAGCCAGCAAATAAACACTGAACCCAAAAGTGCAGCCAAAAAAATCTGCATATATGTCCCAGTTATGGACGAAGCTATGACCCTAAATTAAAGCAGAAGGAGTCTTCTGTGCCACAGTCCCTCGGGTGGAGGTCAGGGCTCTCAGAATAGGACCCGGGCATGCGAAAGACAATTCAAGGGACTCATTAAACAGGTAGAGGCCAGAAAAAAAATCCTTGAGCACATGAACCATTGTAGGAAATTTGTTAGTAAAGTATTTCATTTTGACACACACTGCATCTTCCTTTATTTTAAAAATGCCCATCTGCTTCTTATAGTTAAGTGACACGTGTTCGGAATGAGTGAAGAAAAGACACAAGCTTTTTGCAACGATTAAAGTGGTCAGAATTGAGTCAGTGTATTCCTACACAATGGACACCAGTTTTGTAGTTTATTACCACTTTCTACTTAAAAACAGATGCTCAGTGGCTTGATAAGTAACTGAGAGTAGCAAGACACAAAGTACCAGCCCTCTTTTTACCACCACTGGACTGTTACTGGTTTAGTGAATAATCCTGCACTCAAAACTGAGTGTAAGTCTTGTATTTGTTTGACCCATCCATGGACCCCAAACACCACCCTGAACAGACTTTCTTGCTCTTTATACTACATCACACTCGTTTGGTACATGGACAAATGTGCTATAGTGGAGGGGATTGGTGTATTACCCGCATGCAAATTTTAACTTTTATCTATAAACTACGTGCCATGAAAGTTGTGTTATTTGTACACTGATTAAAATAACTGGTTTGATCATGCTTACGGTACACATGGGCAACGAGAACTATGTCAGCACTGTAATATATACAGTATACATAGTCATTTCTGTTTGTGTAGATGAGTTGAGTGTTTCATATAAATTATAAATACGTTTATTATGGTATGCGATTGTAACTACAGAGTATCGCTTATCTACAGCATGCTACAAATTTAACTCAGGACTCCGTTTCAGCAGCACAAATCTAAGGTTAATTTGCATATATTGTTTACATAAATGGTAAACCTCTATTGCACTGCTGTGTTCACAAGTTAATCTAAAATGGAAAAAGAAATAGATTCAGCTTGTGACTAACGACCAACCAGCACTGTTACAATGGGAGCACAGCAGCTGTTTTATTTAGACTATAACACACTGAGGGCCTTTTTTCAAGAAATGTTGAGCTACTCATCTGACACAATATCTTCATGTCTCTGACAGTTTATTATCTATAAACTTCCTCTTTGGGATTAACCGTGCAGCATGTCTTGTGTCTGCAAGCATCATTTCCTTAGAGGTATTACACATACACACAGAACAAGTGTCTCTATGGTATATAATAGTAGCAAAGTAAAAAATCAAAATTATTAAGTACTTTTACAAGTGAAAAAAGTATTAAATATTTGTGTCTAGAATTAAACACGAAGACTGCACCATCACTCTCTTGTTGTTTGGGGTTTTAGACGTGGTAACTGCTCACAAATGCCTCTTTACATGAGCAAAAGTGATTACGTTATTGCATTTCATCAGACCTTCAAGACACCAAAAACTCCCCAGTGATAGATTTGGCTTTTTTGGGGAATAAAAATGAGCACAAATGAAATTAATGCTGATGCTCTGGGTGTTTGAGATCAAACTAGGTTGGCCTTTTTATTATTCTGCAAGCATTGCTGTGTCATCTGGGATTTCAATGACAAAAAAAAAACCTCATTACAGGCTGCTCTGCAATTTATCTGATATAATTTATTGCAGTTGTTTTCATTCCATAACTGTACCCATCCCTGGGAATAGGAAACAATCAGTATATTATTTTACTTTGAGTTAAAGTATTAAAGAATCCCGTCGGAGAATGAAACAGTGGTCATCTCCGTGGCAATCAATGGCGGTCCTTTTGTTAAAATCCAAACTATTGACTACAGTAACACACTCTGAAAGTGACACGACATCATCAGCTTTAGGTCCATTAGCTGTAAAGATGCTGTCTGTCATCAGAATCAGCACAATGACCTCCAAAGCAGTAATGATAAAAAATAATATAAAATAATTAAATGCTTACTGCAGTAAGAAAAATACCAAATACCATGTATATTCTTGGACATTTCTGTGCTTTGATGGCCTTTAATGTTTGTTATCAGACTGAAATAATAATACCACATTTAGGACTTTGCTTGGTTGAAACAACAACAACAACAACAATAATTCCTACATAAACTGCAAATGGCAAAATATGGGATTGCATTGGATGTCATGGTGATGTCATGTTAAGCTCTGTGTCTTAACAATAAGAAGTTTATGATAAAGAAAATAGGCTAATTGACAGCTCCAAATTGCCTATAGGTATGAATGTAAGCGGCAGTGGTTGTCTATGTTTATTTATGCGTATGTCTTGTATCTTGTCTTGTTCACGTTTCCCTTGCTGCAAAACCAATTGCTCTTGGAGGACAAATGCATAAAGTTGAGTTGAGTTGAGTTTAGTTGATGTGTCCATCAAGCGAGGAACTGAATGACACACCCACATGCTGCCTAATGCCACCTGAGATCACCCCCACCCCCCATCCCCCAATGCATCCTTAAACAGGATGATCTGCTATAGATAATGCATGGATCGAACTATATAGCGTAATAAACAGCTTCCCTCAAGTCTTCAACATAAAACAAGATGTTTATAACCTTTCTCTCTTAAGTTTGTTCTCTAAGACTTTACTATACGACATTACTCATAACTACTTGTCAGTCACATATCACGCCTCACTGTACACTATTGTTTTGGTCCCTGTGACTCAGCCGTGGCTCACCACTGGCAGCACCTGCAGTAACATTTGTATTCCCAAAATACCCTGAGCATCACTGAAAAACCATTTTCAGGTACAATGGGAACACAGACATGCACTCACAGGGTCACAGGGGGACTGATGACGAGGCTCTGCATCATTCATTAAAATGCTATGTCAATGTAAAAGTTGGAGACTGTAGGTTTTAGTTTTTGTAGAATAAAACACAGCTTTGAAAAAAAGTGATCCACAACCAAAATCTGCCCATCACTTTCAGCCAAGAAACATATGCAGTGGATTCCTGTTTGTAAGAATTTTTAAGGGATGGGCTTGGAAATTATATGCTTTTTAAAAAGGTCTCCTTCACCATCCGTCTATAACTGGGAAAGGGAACAAACATTTTCCTGTGTGGCAGTAGCATGCTTTTAGAGCTTGTTGGGCTCTATCTTTAAAATGAATCAGAGGTACAAAAGAAATAATGTGTAAATACTTGTAGTTTTAAATTTATGGGGCTTAAACTGCAGCATGTTAGACCTGCCCGCTCACACCTGATTAGCTTCAGCAGCATTCAGAAAACATTTCATTCTTCAAAATATCCAATCAACTACACGCAAATGCAAATGGAAGGTAGTAAAACAGGAGAAAAAAAACAAAATGTGATGAGCCTTAATGTGCTATGTTAATGGTTTTCAGATGAGTCACTGCATGGCCAGAATGTCTAACCGCAAAATAAAAAATGGTTGCTTTATTGAATATTATCTTAATCCTTCTGAGTACTTTTGGCACACTAAAATGAGGAACTATGAACAGAATGGCCCATTTAATTTGAAATCATTATCTTACATTATGTGGTTCAATCCCAAAGTAACATTTGAAAGAAAACTAATATTGTGCATTGACTTATTTATGCACTATCAACATTCATTTTGACGGAGCTGGTTGGAATATGGCTTCATCTCAGGGGTGCTGATGCATTTTTAACTGCAGTTACCTGATCTGAATGCGACAGAGGTTTAGTTAATTAGTCCATTAGCTGTAGAGAAAGTCTGTCAGTCCTCCCAGAGTTTTCAAACAGAGTACATTTGCACCAGTGGATCAATATCAGCACATGGACACATATCACAGATGAAGACATCAGTGCCACTGGCTGTGAGACATTGCTCTTATTGCTTCCTCTTCTTTTCTTTCATCATCTTTTCTTTACACTATTTTTCTTTCCTGTCAGAGAGGCTATAAATAGCTGCTCTGTGTCACCATCTGGCCCCACAAAGGCTGCTCACCTCTGTGTGTGTTAGTCAGTGTGACTGCTGTGCACTATGTTAGCCTGTTGGCTCAGACACCGTATTACTGTGGCCTCTGTAAAATAGAGTCAAGCCAGCTGGCTGGTGGCAACAAGCAAAGATTCAGGATAGCCTGTCTCCTCTGCACTACCAGCAGTACAAAGCAGCCCCACCGCAGTCCTTTTGTCCACGCACTGCCGCGGTGCCCTGCAGTAACTTTCAGTAGTCCATTGTCCATTTTTTAACCAGTTGAGAACATCAGTTGTAGAATAAAGTTGTTTTTGCACCATTTAGCGAGAAGGTAAATGGAAAAGCCTGGAGCTGAAGCACTGTGACACTGCTAGTGTGTGCAATGGTAAGAATGGCTATGATAGAGCACATTTGTTTAATTTTTTTGCAACAGCAAAGAAAGGCAAGTTAACACAAAAGTGCCTATTAAAGTATTAGCAAATGACAGCAAGGAATGAAGAATGAAAGATGAGCTGATATATTCATTTGTATGATATACAATAACTACCTCAATGACATCCTGTCGTCTCCTAATGTAATTCAGCACTAGCAACAGTAAGATGTTGCAAATTCTGTGCTTTCTTGTGGTAAAAATACCCCATGAATGATAAAAATAATCAAATCTGTACCCATACAGTAAATATCGAATGAAAAAGTGATATGATCTGTAATAGAATCAGAGAGAGGCTTCATCGAGGATTAGTCCCCCCGCCAAAGTTAGTGTGTCAGAGAATGTGACTAACACAGGATTAATGCATGTGCACACGCACACACACGCCCAAACAACACATGTACACAAAACAGACATAACAGGTGGATGGATGGGGGATGAACCGGGCGGGGTTTGGGGGGGGGGGCACGACTGTGGGATTGTGTCAGGATTAAAGCAGGAACCGTCTGGGCCGTTTGCTCTCCATTGATCCATCCATTCATCCATTCATCCATTAATTCAGCAGCTCATTCAACCATGCTGCCTCTTTCCCCTAACAATTTTTTTTAAATGTAACATTTATGAGGTGTGCTGTGCAAATTTCCATGACACAGAAGTCAATAAGACTTATAAAACTCTGAGTTCATGAATAGTCATTTTTCAAACTCAAATCTTATTCCATTTTTCCTGCTGATTGCGGTGGCAGAAAAATGATCTGCATTATAAATATGCGCCTTAAGTGTCGAATACAAGATGAAAAGCACAAAAGAGGGTTATAGATTCCTCTCACCGGCCCTCCTTCACACCACCAACTGTTTAGCAAAAGAGATGCAGAAAGGCTGTGGGCTGGAGGACGTGAAGAGATGCAGACAGTGAGAGAGCCTGGCAGACAGAGAAGGGAGGCAGGGAGACAGTGAGAGAGAGAGAGAGAGAGAGAGAGAGAGAGAGAGGGAGAGAGAGAAAGGGCGGCAGGGAGACAGAGACGAGACAAGAAAAGAAGGTGGTTTGGTAGCCAGCTGTTACTTCATGATGATCTCCTGTCTGGCCGTGCTGTCATAGATACTCACAAACAGCATTTACGGCTGCTGGATTACAGGCCCTGTAGCAATATGAGGGAAGCTGCACAGAAATCATCGAGGTGACCAGAAAATGTCAGTCAAAATGACACGTGTGTAATACATAAACACGCTGTCTGTGTGACTCTTTGGTCTCTGCCTGTCCGTCTGTCTGTCTGTATGTGTGCACGTCTGTTTTCCTGTCTGTCACCCTTTCATTTGCTTTGTATTACTCTCTGTACTCTCTCAGATTTGTGCTCCCAAGAAAGGAGTCAGCTTTTGTGGAGCCTGGAGAAAGATCTCATTTTGCCAGTTCTGCTCTATTTCTCAGTATCTCTGTGGTGCTTTATGTTGTCTTTAGAGCCCTACAGGACAGAGAGAACAGCAGCAACCTGAAACTCTGCCACACACACATGAATGAGATTGTTAGATTTTTCACACTTTAGGTGAAGACCCAAAATAGGTCGTGGACCTTTCTCTTGTGATGCTCCACATGACACGATGCAGTATGTTTTAATGAACCTTGTTTTCAAGGCAAGAGACTAAACCTCCTAATTGGATTCTTCGCTGAAAGATTTCTGTGTGAGAAACATGGCAGTTCTGTTTCTTGGGTGTTGTCTGTGGAGTTTACAAAAAATATTAAAATGATCCATGGCAGCAGGCTGAGGGTTGTTCAGAAAGTACAGTGTTTGTTGTAACTATTCAATATGCATTTAATGGCTTTGAGTTTGAAGCACCAAGTGCAGCTCCTTCACTGGCTATCCTCTAAACACCTTTGTGATCAGATCTATAAAGAATCACAAATCTCATACAGTTTGTACATGGGGTTTATGATTTTTACTAAACGGTTATTTTAGCCGAAGAAATCACAGTGACAGTATTACTGCAATATTTATAACGCTTAAAAAGAGCTAGCTGTCAAAATCCCCTTTAACATCATTAAATGTGTTTTTAATCTCTTCTTTGGCACATGAATGAAATTTAAAATAAATAGTATAGAAAGATAAAGAGAGTTCATAACCATAACTTTACAAAAGCATACAAAAAGACCAATGACACGTAAAGATTTTTTCCATTATTGGTTGATGGCAACTATGTCTGGGGTTTATTTTTGCAGTCTGTTATGGAAGAGTGAAAAAGAAAATCAATGGCAATGATTTAGTGGATTTTTTAAAATTTTTGAATATTGGTTAAACGGTCGGAAAATATACCTTTTTAAAAATAATGGCAGCAGTACAACTGCATTTTCATGTGACAATCCTTAGATTTTGCAATCATTCAGAGGTTAACATACCAGTCGAAACCAGTGATGGAGGAATTCGTACAGATCTCAGATCACCTATGTTTCGTTACACCAGTAGGAGTCATGGATTCGTCGAGGTGCCAGAGATGTTTCTAAAGGATCTCTTATACCTCCAGACTCAGTGATGTCAGCCTGTTCGTTTGGAATATTCTGACAGCATAATGATATCGTGGTTATGCTTCCTCACTCCATCCCAATGATGTTCTGTTGCCCTGAGATCTGGTGAATAGGGGTGTCACAATGCATCGCAGCGAATCATATCCTCCAACACAAGGCTTTAAATTCAGGCAATTGGTGAGCTGAAAGACCAACAGCATGTTTTGTTCGCAATCCAATTAACAATGTAATGCTGTGGTTGTTCAAATCCGCTGTTTGTGTCCCCACATTTTGTGTGTAACACAGTCGATTTAAAGGGACTGAACTGAATAAATGAGTGGAGAAACATAATGATATAATACAGGTGCTTTCACACAGGACAGGACACAGGACAGAATGGCTGGGTGGGTCTAAAAACATCGTGAATCATATGCAATGGCCCTCACATTCACATGATTTCAAGCCAGTTTAACACATATGGAATATTTTGAACCAACAGCATCTCTTGAAGAACAATGGTAAAGAAGCATTGAAGGCTTGGGACAGCCTGAGCCTTGAGTCACATATGTTGGACAAGGTTTCATTTATTTTTCTGACATCTTATGTGTTTGAATATATAATAAATGGAAACAGTGAGGACACTTTAACCCTATGTTTTCTAATCCTGAAGTAAGTGCATCAAAATCAAGTCCTCCAAACATCGTTTCTGATGCTGTATGTCAATGGCTCCGAGGCTAAAAAGTTTTTCTTCTCTCAGAGGAAAATTCTTAATGACCTCTTATTTTACACTGATGGTCAGCCAGCTTTGTCAGACTGTGGCTGAACCTGCTTGCTTTAATATGACAATACCATTTTAATGAAATTCTACATACCGCTGGCAGTTTAGCAAAACAAATGCTGATTGGCCGCTGGATATCCCAGAGTGAATGTTGTTAATGTTGTTTTAGTTTCAACAACCACACACATCTACTTTAATAATCAGAAGAACCCCCCAACACACACACACACACACACACACACACAGACTCACACACACCCATTACATACACATATGTTACATTTATGTTTTATTCCTGTAGATGTGAGTCACTGTGTGGGGAACCTTCACATTTGCATAAATGAAAAGCCGTGCTCTATAAAGTGCATACAGAATTGTGTGTGTGTGTGTGTGTGTGTGTTTGAGTGCATGTAGGACGGTGCAGATGGAGAAGCCTTTGGACTGATGATCATAACCTTACACCTTGTCTAAGAAAAGACTATGACAATATAAACTGTCAGAATAAACTCTCTAAGGGGATTATTTATTTTAACGCTGTATATTTAACTCTTGAATAGGGAGCAAGGACTTTTTCTGCATAATTTATGTTATTTCAGTCAGTGTTTGTTACTGAAGAAACTACTGGAAACAGGCAGAGGTAAATTTTAAGTGTACTTCTCCCCCTCAAAAACTAGAATGTTTGTTTGTTGTTTGTGTTCACAGTGTTAGGCTCAGCTGATGTCCTCAGTTTTAGAAAAAAACAACTGGAAGCAGCGCTGGTCGGGACCTTGCACTCTGGCCTGTTGGTCATGGCATCCAGTGCATTAAAGTGTTGACAAAAAAAACAATTTTGAAGGTTTTTAGGATCATTGTGTAAATGTACAGCTTTTATTTTGAAAGTGTTATGGGCTTTTACTTTGAAAGCCTGAGCCATGACCTCGTTAGCTGGTCAAAGTGTAATAGACATGTGCACTGGCAGCTGTGTGGGGATCCGTCCTATACGCAGGCGGACAGAAATCTACAAATCAAAGTTCCAAATGAGTGAAAAGATTTTGACCTATAAATCTTACAACTTTTTGCTATCTTTTACTGTTTTGAGATAATCAGCTTTAGTTTGATAGTTTTCTTTGCT
>JAPZDZ010000024.1:12586376-12602304 GCA_029783805.1 Acanthurus tennentii | reverse complement strand
AGAAAAGGCTTTGGAACGACAGTTGTTGCAGTGAGACTGTTATGAATATGTCTTTATGTCTGCAGGGAAACGGGTCATTTTTTACCAGCCCTCACTGTGTTAACAGCTGTACTGTAGAAGCCCTTTTAGAGCTTTCTCATTTCTATCACAGGCTTAAATAGGCAGAGAAAGAGCTAGACAGCAAGCCTGCCTAGACTTGTAGTCATTATGAATGAGCCTGAAGCTGCTTGTCTGCATGTTGTTTTGATAATCAAGAGATGTTCTGCACCAGAGAAATGTGTGGTTTGGCAGCCACTGTCACTGTTCAGTGTTAGGTTAAAACACATATGGCCCTTGGGGAGCCTGCCATAGTCTCCTCGGATGAGCAGCAATACACGTCAATTTGTGTAAAGTTCTTTCTCGGAGTGTGCCACATTAATATGACAACAGACATGGTGTGTAAATGCTAATGGTTACCCTAGCTGCAGCTGAAATGCTCAGAGCAGCAATAATTCAACTCAAAAGCAAATTAAATATTCAACATGAAACAATTTATGGAAGCAAACAGTAGTCTGCTAAGGACTTTTCTGCTCATGTAAAAACAGTTATTTTAAGGACATTTTACCCAAGTAAAAGAAAAATACTGAAAACATTTTTACATAAATATTAAAAGCCACTGAGTTGGCTAAATGATGATGATGATGATGATGTTGCATAATTTATTCTAATAACAATATAATATCCCAATCAAATAACATCTTAAGGCTACAAAATAAAGTGCATTTATATGTCCAAATCAACAATAAAATTCCTTTTTGATTAGCAGCATATCAATATAAGTTATAATCCTTATAGTACGGCTGCACCAAAAGTAACTGGTGAAGACAACAAACCTCACATAATTACACGAAACTGACATACAATAAATAAAAAGCGCTATTAAGAGATGTCCATAATAAACCTTCATAAAGTACTAACAGTTGCCACCAAACATCATACATCACCAAAGCAGACATACAGAGGTTCAAAAATAAAATAAATCCAGCAGCACATTATGCAGCATACACATTAAACATGTAGAAAGCTGCACAGTTTTGTGCAGATACACAATGTTGCGTAGCCAGGGACATTGTGGTTGCTAACATTCGTCTCTGAAGACAAAGCTTCATCCATTAGTTGTTTTATTGTTGTTCTCAGCTGTCTTACCCTTTTAAACAATGAAGTCATCCCAAGTTTGCTTAAGGTTCAGCTTGCCAGCTCATTCATACTTAATATATAATGTGATCAATCAATTCAACATCTCCTGTCCCACTGTAACCAGTTCACTCAGGCTCTTTATTTATTGAAGTGGAGTAGGGATAGCATGTTTATATACCACAACAGATTGAGCTACTGACTTCTCATAATCATGGCTGTTTTGCATTTGTATTAATATAAAATATAATTGGTCATATTCACCATTTAAGCAACAGATCAGAAAGCAATACACAGGAAAGCAGACAAGAGTGTAAGCACTGTGAACTTAGGCCTCATGGGAGAAAAAAAGCTGCAGCGTGTTGTGTTTGAGTCCAGTGGCAGCTTGTGGACATCAGCAAGCCCACTTACTCATCATGACTTCACTTGACAAGGATCTGCTTTTTTCACATGCGGGCTCAACTGGCAGTTACGTGGACTTAGGACTCAGGAGTGTAAAGGGTGAAAGTCTGGGCGTGATTCAGACATTTCTGTTCACACTTACAGCTCGGTCAGTGGGTAATAGCCAAATGTAAGGTTAGGAGATGAAGTGTGAAAGGAGCTGAATGAGCGCTCTGCAGTCACAACTGTGACAGAAAGGTGGTGCACACCTCAGGAAATAGAGAAGTCCAACATTAATGTGTCAGCCAGATCCAGCATGCATATGTTGGCCTTGCAACGTTCTCAATATAGATAGATAGATAGATAGATAGATAGATAGATAGATAGATAGATAGATAGATAGATAGATAGATCTCAAATTCTTCCTTCCCTTGTAATAAATTTATTTATGTAAGTTTTATGTATTTATTAATTTACCTGCTATCTTAGGGGTCTATGAGTGATGATTTGACCCTGCTGTTGTTAAACTCAAACACACTGTTAATGAAGAGGACTCCTTAACTTTGTGGATCACTTCGTTTATAGTTAAATAATGTTTATTTAAGTCAATAGCAGAAGTCAAGGGCCCTTGTCTGTGTCAAGTTTTTTGAGTGCTAGCAAACAGCTTCTTTCTGGAGTAAGTACCCAACTCAAAAAAAAAAAAACAAAACAAAACAAACAAACCCTGAATGTTTGTTTGTTTTTTGTTTTTTTGTCAGTGATACAGTTTTTTTTTTTTTTTTTTTTCCGTTTGGATTTCCATACTGAACTTTACAAAATGAAAAATAATGTCTGGACTTGCTAGTTTGATGGCTTGTTTGAGTTTTGCCAACAAGGCTACTCAGCTATTTTTTTTATTATTTGATCTATAACAATAATTGAATTTAATCTATAATCTTAGCTCACTCACTTGAGTTACTTATTATCGGCACTTTAAGCCTTGGATTCTTGTAACACATGTTTTAAGCGTTGCGATTGACACTTGAACATTTTGCCGTTGCACTGTGAGTCCATGGATGAGAATGACACATTCATCCTAAAACTGCTCACTGAGCTTCAAAGGCTTTTCAGCAGCACGTTCATCATATGAATTATAGGAGCTTATACAAGTGCAGGCTGTAAGCTTCATGCTTATCTCCCTGTAATTTAATGTATGTTAATGGTCCCTCTTAATATTTAAAAAAAAAACCAACACGTTTTTCCACGAAGGACTAAACGCTGGGAGACTTCATTCCTGTCCTCTCCTTTTCTGTCGGCCCATCTCATCCTTTCTAAGCATTTATATTGTTATGTGAAGTGTTTTATCCAAAAGTGTCAGCTCTCAATACTCTTAGGCTTAGCAACACTTTGCGGGTAGCCTGTTACACACATATACATATGCACGCACGCAATTATACACACACAACACATTTTCAACTTGCAGTGTTATGCTGCTGTGTAAATGTAAGTGGTTTTATAAGTAATCAAGACAGTCGAAGTCAGGCTCAAAACACGGGCGCTGATAAGTGATGTATTAAAGTGGGCTTTTAAGCTGTCATCTCTCTCTCTCTCTCTGTATGTCTGTCTCTCTATCTCGCCACACTCTCCATTAGTATAATGCTGTTTAATGTTTTAAAATGTAATAATCAGAGCTGAGACAAATACACATTATTGTCATAATCATAGCAACAGCACTACGTTGCAATAAGTTTACTACAAAACACGAATGATCACACACTGAGAAAGTCCTCCGGTTTATTCCATTGACATGATTTACACAGCTGCTCTAATTGTTACACTGCAATTAACTTTCATCTCCTCCCTTTCTGTGCCTCCATCCACCCATCCATCCAATTAATTACAATAGCAAAAATGTGGCCAGTACAGTTAATGTTGACCTGACAAAAGGATTGTAATATAATGCAGGTGGTATTATTGGGTTTCTTGATGGGGGTGTAAACAGCTAGAGTCCTTGGCTTGGGGATTGATCTCTGCAGTTTTCATTAGCCGCCCACAGCAGCCTCTTGGCTATGGCTTTCTACACTATTTTAAACTGCCTGTCTTACCGGGGCAATGTCACAGAGGGCAATTATAAACAAAACTATTTGGATCTTGAATGGCCATTAGGTGAAAGCTGGAGCAAAAGAGCTGCATTGCACTTTGAGAATATTGTGACTGAAACAGAGGAAGAGGGTTCTTTTTTAGTGTTTGCTGGTCCATTATTTTCTGATATATTACTTATAAGCTATATATGTGAGTTATGCAAGTCTCTTTATGATGTTAACCCTTAAGATTATTCAAATAGTTACCTGTCACAACATAATATTACAGAGTTAAAGTAGCATGAGTGAAGAGGAGCCATAAAGTTGTAGAACTGACTCTGATAATGTATTATAATATAACATCGCCAACAATAAAGCAAAGCCTGCACTTTTTTGGAAATATTAGCTGACATTAGCTACTGCTACTGCTACTGCTAGCCTTAGACTAGACCAGATAAGGCTGTTACACCAAAACCCCTGTGTGTATATCAAGTTCAACAAGGTTTCAAATCATTACTTATAAATTTAGCATTCTTTAGCAATGCGGTGTTAATGTTATTTCCTTTTTAAAAGCTTCATTGTCTCACATTACACGATTTTAGCAGCACCCAGGCTTTTAGACCTGGTCAGATCTCCAAGGAAGCATCCATTTTTTTGTTTACTTATGTTTACCAAGTATGAAGAAAATGCTGCACAAGTATATTTAGCGCTAAACTAGAGTGGTATAACATATAGCATGGCCAGTTCACTGTAAGAGGAGAATACTGAGCTGTTCAAACTTGCATGAATCCATCATGTTCGAGCTGCTGGCATCATCGTGGCATTTTCAGCCTCCTTCTGCAGGAAAAAAAAATTTTGCCTATTCAATGTACGGTCGGGATTTAGTATGTACTTAGCAGATTTTGCACAGATGAAGGGTAATGCCGGCTGCTTGAGTGAGCGGCCCATCAGTTCCAGTGTGACCTTATGCAGTGGGAGCTTAGACGAGCAGAGAGGAAGATGGAGCTCTCAGCTTATGTAAGTGGTGTCACATTCTGACTTGCAAACTGGACTGGCATGGTCTGGTCCCCCCTGATAGATGAGCCCACCACCCCATCTGTCTGTCTATGTGTGTGTGTGTGTGTGTGCTTGTCTGCTTGTCCATGTGTTTGTGTGTGTGTGTCCCACAAACAAACAGTGAGTTCTGTTTAACCGGGTAGGATTGTGTGAGTAATTGTTCATGTGTAGGAAAAAAGAAAGAGACTAATAAGGGAATAAGAAAGGTGCATGCGTGTTTGTGTGGTTCATTAATTGCTTTGCCAGAGATACATGTGTCTCGGGGCTGCCCACAGACATCAAGGGAGAGAAAAAGATGTTAAGGAATGGGAGAGGAGAGGGGCAGATAGGAGGAGGGTGACAGTGGGTGGAGAGAGATCAAACATCCAGTGTGATTTATTTGTGGTTATGAAATCGCTTCCATATACCAACACATTTCATTGGTATTTCCCCGCTGAGTTTGGGGTCAGAATTTTTTTCGGCTGCAGCTCAGATAACCCTTCAGTGTGTGGATGTGTATGCGTCAATGGATGTGTATGTGGCCAGTGCTGGTTACGGTTGACTTTAATGTTAGGAGAGTTAAAATTAGCTTTGCTGATTTTTTTTTTTTTTCTCTCTAGCAGCTAACATCTTGATTTTGGTCGTCTGTCGTGCAGCTTTATTGGACTTAATTAATTTGTTCATGGCGTTAAATAAAAGTGATCAAAGTTCCAAAATTGCTAACTAAAAAAAGACCTCAAAATGTTCATTTTTCAGCACCAGGGGCATTGTCAATCTGTCAGAAAATGTACAGTGTAAGCACAAGATGTCAGAAAGTAGTCATCAGATCCTGTGACTGATGGGATTTGGCTGTCTTGTTTTGACAACATAAACTTTGATAGAGAGAGTTGTTAAAGGAAAAAATAGTATCTGTTATTATCACTCATCCAATCATGACTAAAGGGTTTCTCTGATGTCTCTGTTTTAATTATAACACATATGCAACCCGAGACTTTGTGATTAACTCTGCTTTTTTAAAGTGAAACTGTCACTTTTTTGTGTGTTTTGCATATATTTATTCATATTGGCTTGTCAGCAGCTAGGTAAACATAAATAATGTATGTGGTAGGATGTGACCTGCTGATGTCTTGAAATGATCTTGTTCTATGGGCTGACCCGAGTCAAGGTCACAGAAAAGTGACTGACCAGATTTTAATCTATGCAAATTGAAGTCTTTAAAATGCCATCAGGTTTGCATGCAGTTGCAAGCAGCAGCTTCATCAAATAGCCTGCGTAGGATGAAAAACACCAATATATAATCATTTAGGACCATAAAGGCATAACAGAGGGTATTAATTCTGCCTACTTTCCCACCTACTGAAGTGGCAAGAAATACGAGCCATTTCCATTTTCCAGTCACTAGAGCTTTATTTTGCTAAGCCTGTATTTTATATGTATTACACAACACATTTTCTGACAAGGATAGTCAAAAATCAAACTTGTAACATCCTTGTGGCCAGAAAGATGTTCCACAATATGATTGAGAAACAGCATTTTTTTAAATCCAATTTTGCTCTAAAATGGAGCTGCTAGACACAAACACTAACGGATGTGGTTGTAATGCAGCGCTGAGACTGCATGGAAGATAACATTTTTGTCTTGTTTGGGTTTATTCCTGTCATCTTTATTCCCAAGAAGAGTCTCAATCTAACACAAACCACCCTAGTATCTTCTATCCTTCATGAGGCAGACTCACTGTAGAAGGAAGCTAGCTGCGACTGTAGCAGGTTCATTGTCTAACGTCATTGTTCATTGCCATAAATGCTGAGAAAAAAAAAAGAATCTGAAACCATATCATTCTAATCTGTTGAGTCATCCTTTTATTTCTAACCACACAATGGTGTCCTAACATCAAGGACAAAAACACCTGCAGCAACAGCAAAATTGGAGGCCAAGCTCCAGATAAGACAGTACAGGTGTTACTGTGTTCAAAATGTGCTGTGTTTTAGTTCAAGCATTCTGGAACAAAATGCAAAAAAAGGCTGTTTAATTGACTACATCTGTTGTGACCATGGAACAGGCAGAACAGTCAGAAGCAGAGGACCTAAATACGCACTGAGCTCCAGTGTTGACTGCAGCATTAGTGCTTACCTACTGCATACATTTGTGACAAGCACGCAGTGCCGTTGTGTGATACAAAGTGTGTTTGTCTGCATGTGTGACCTAGAAATGCATCTGTTGCTGAACAGGGTTTTATTTAACCAGATAGCAGCAATGCCAAGAGTTGCCATTAGCAGGAAGTGTGTTGGGGGTGGCTATGTGGGTGAAGTCTGTGGTAAAGTCTTAATCATTATTTTCCATATTTCCCCACAGGAATTGTGTTTATAGCGAGATGAGCTATATATATTCTTTTTATGTGAAGAATGGGATAATAGGTTCTTGTAATTAGACAGTAGCACAAGTTTTTTCTTTTAAAAAAAAAGCAGGTTGTTAATTGGATTACAGCTCTACTTTCATACGGCATTTTTTTTTTCTAGCAACCATGACACACTGGGATCTCATCAAAATTATCTGCAAAATTTTAATTGATGTGATATACTCTCGGTAACTTTTGCACCGTCTGTATTTTAAAAAACACATATTCCCATGCCATCTTAACTAAAGAAAGTCTATTTTTACTTCTCTGTCTTTCATAAACAAGGACTTTAATGATTTAAAGAAGCGTATAATAGAAAGCTGCTAATGTCTCCAGTGATATCTCCAAATGTGTTTAAAAATGCATGTGGCAGAGACACACAGTCACACTAACAGTTTTTTTTTTTTTTTTTTCCCAATTATCTCCCTTCCACCGACTGTATGTAAGACCCAGTCACTTATGCAGACGCACAGCACTTCATATTCTTTAATATGGTAATGAGAATACCGCTTTTATTACATGGGTCATCTATTATGTTAATTGGATTTAGGCCTACAGTTCATATTCAGTTAAAAATGAGACTGATGCGTACAGGTTATTGTTTCTGTTGCAGCTGATATCACTTACAGGCAACACTATACCATACCATGCAGAGACTATAACACATGCAGTGTACGCATGCTGGGCCTGGGACATCTTACAGATAGTTCAGCACACAAATTCAATTACAGTTAACTTTATATGATAATTCTAGGTGTAAGATTCTCTGGAGGTTTGTCATCCTTGGATATGGTTTTAGGTTTTATGTTTTGCCATTTTTTGTTGCTTTGATTGTATTTTAGGCAGGATTTTATGGTGCAGAAAGGACTGAAGTCTGTCTATGTACTTTCCAGCTCTGAGCAGATGCAATTCTACATTCCTGTAGTGATTTAAAAAACACAAGTGATTTAAAAACAAGTGTGAAGCAGATAGGATAAGGGTTAACATCTGTAGCTCTGGCTTTCTTTTTGTTGGAAGAAAAATACAGATTATGCCTTTTGTTTATGAATTAACTTATGTCTCCAACAGAAGGAGTCAAAGTACTTCTAATCTAATTTACAAGCGAGTGTGTGACAGATCTGGTGATATGAAGTGTATCGGTGCATCAGCTGCTGTCATGTGGCAGCTGTACCATGATGTGTGGCTGAAATAATGCCTCTTTGTGGGGTGTCTAGTGTCTAAGAGACAAAGGTGAGGATCTTTGATCTTGGATGATGAAATGCATTAATGCCTTTCCTGTATTAACCTGAGCCAGCTGAGGTGGTCCGTTCAGAATGACTCTTCCCATCAACTGTATTCTGGTCACATTTGGGCAGAAGAAGACCCCCCAGTGATGCCTAGAAACACTGATGAAAGGAGTGAAAAATCCTAACTTGCCTAAGAACAATGTGCCATCCCTTGGCAGAACAGGAGGATGTGGCTGAAGGAACTCTCTGCTGTGGTTCACTTTGTACTGCCAACTGAAAGAGGCAGCATAAATACAATACTGTATGGACGGTTAGATTGACTGAATGATGGATGGCTGTTTATCGCCTTGGCTGAATTTCCAACCTGCAATGCATTGAAGAAACACCATCAGAGGGAGATTGAATGATTTATATGCACCAAGTTTCCCCCCGTAGTCATTCACACTAATGGACAAACCTATCTCATGTGCAGTCACTTTTGAGGCTGTTATTTTACTTTAAGCAAGCAAAGCAAGTCTCACCGGTGAGATACAGGTTTCCCAGTGGAGAATTGTAGCCTCACTATGTCTTGCGTAGGTCTCAGGGTGATTTCTAGAGCACTGCTATTGGTAGCAGCAGGGATGATCTTGGATCAGTGTCTCGAGCGCTTAGTCTAGCTGATCTCGTTCATCATTCAGAGTACAAACTGATCCTTTTTCAGCGGGCTGGGAGGCTTAGTGCCAGCTCCAGGCATAGCTAGGCAGCAGTGGACCCAGGTGCAAGGATGTTTCATGCCCCCCAACCCCGCTCCCCCCCGCTGCCCGTTTCACACAGGGAAGGCAGACTGAATTTTCTTTTTGGATGAGGTTCCCTGTAGGGTCCCACATGGCCGTGTGAACATGGACAGCTGAACTACGCTGCCACATTTCCATGATATCTCAATCGCTGGTGGAAGGAAGCCGAGGGGAAAATAAGGTGCAAATGCACTGAAAGTACAGCGAGGGGAAGTCAGGGATTAGAAGGACTGACTTGCAAGGTTGAGTGGCTTGTTCCTGTAGTGGCTCTTAATGTAAAATGCCTTAAACTATATAGATTGTACCCTTGTACCTGCTCTGAACTTGCATTTTTTTTTCTCTGCTCTGGACTCTTGCGTTAGCAGTTAGCAGAACTAGCAGAAAAACCTGAGTGATGTACTCTCAAGTTTCTCTTATCGTTGCTCGTGCTGCTTCGTTCATGCTCTTTCATCTGCATCTTCACACTCGCTTGGATCAGCTTGAAAACACTTTCCTCCTACCATCTCCCATCACACACAAAATGTCGCCCTCTTTTCTTGCAGCATATGTGGGGAGATGATATGCATAAACACATAAATGACAAAGTTTGCAAAGTTAACAGTCCCCCCCCCCACTATGCTACATCATGACACCGCCTTGTCAGGTGTGTAATTTTAAAGGTGCATGTGCTCTGTGTGTGTGTGTGTGTGTGTGTGTGGAAGGTGCTGGAGGAAATCTAAGATTGTGTGTGTGTGTGCATGCGTGTGTGTGCGTGTGTGTGAGTGTGTTCTCACATACAGAGGTGGCGACAGCTTGTCTTAACAGGAATTGAAAGATTTTCTGGATCACTAAGATGACAGATACTGTACAGCTGTCACAGACTCTCTCTTTCTGTCTCACACACACACACACACACACACACACGCACACACAGGTGTCATCCACTTTACACTGACAGGTGTTCATCCACACATTTTTCAAATACACACCTGGGAGAACACAGGTTTCATCATTCTGACAGCGACAGAAGCTGTTTGACCAGCAGGGGTCCTTGTACACTTTATCCCTCTCTTCCATCTTTCACACTCCTCCTCTTCTGATAACTTTTTTTTCTCTCAACCTCCTCTTCCCTGCTTTTTCATCTTTCTCTTTTTTATTCCCCCTCTATTTTTTCAAATCTCCAACTTCTCCTCTCTTGATCTTCCTCCTCCTCCCTCAGCTCCTACCAACTGATTTTCCCCTGCTCACATCTTTCCCCTGCACATCCTTTCCTCCCTCACTTCTGCATCCAGTAATCTGACAAAAATGACTCTGTCAACCATGACAGTTGTTATGTCGCCATGTCTGCAAAAGCGATGCTCTAAAGCTTGATAGTCTGTTTCAAAAAGTTGCAAAAGGTGCCTTTGAAATAAGTAATAAGTTTGGAGTAGTCTGTACTTGAATATATGAATAGTATTCCACCAAGTAAAAACAAATGTCTGAGAAAGCCAGGCATTGTTCATGACCATTAAATTGTATCGCTCTGCATGCATTCTTGTGGATATGTTGAAGAATAATAGAAAAAAAAACAAAACACTCAAACAAAGTTAAGGACCAATGCAAGCAGAAAGGAATACCATCAGAGCTCTGAGACACACCGAACAATATGAAAGCAGAAAGAGAGGCAGAACAAGCAAGAGGGAACATTGATGCACGCTGGAGATGAAGCTCCCTGTGATGGACAGGAGAGCAAACTCACTCAGCTGAGAAATGGGAAACAGTGAACAACAGGGAGAGAAATTGAAATCAAACCATCAGCACGGAGGATCCCTTCTTGTGAGAGGGGAACCTGAAACTCACAGCACTAAGGGAAATACAGCTATATACAAGCCTTTTTCGGCCGCATATATTAACAACTCTATCTGGGAACACCTGCAGCAGCACATTGTTATACTTGTTAAATGTTAAGGCCAAGGCTTATGAGCACTTGTAAGTACATATTATAAGTTAATTTCCATAGAATTGCAATAATCTTTAGTCACACGTTGAAGGCACTGTCTTTCATCTTGTGTTCCTCGTTGGTAACCTCGAAGAAGCAAAATTCTCACCTTTGCCCGACAGCAAACCATCTTCAAATTGTTGACCTTGGAGGGAGGAGAGAACAGAAGAGACTGTGCTGCACTGAGCACTTTTATTTAACCCTCTACTGCCTCGAGTATAAACAGCTTCACAGAAGAGGCAGAGAATGCAAACAGGAGAGTGAGACAGGAGCAGACAGTGCAAATACATGTACCTAAATAAACTGTGCTGGCTAGAATGCTATTTGTTAGCCTGCCAGCTGTAGTTCTCCAACCAGTCCTTTAAAAAAAGAGTGGATGAAATTTGTTCCACTTGATCCATTTGATCGGGTCTTTGGGGAAGCCTCGGTACTGAAATTGTCTTTTGATGTCCTTTTTAAATACTCTATTTTTATATAATATATCATGCCTGTTTAGAAAAAAGCCAAAGAATAATACAGCCAGGGTTTTTGGCCTGAGAAATGAAAACAAATCTGTTTATGACTAACTGAAAGAATTAAAATTGGATTGAAATGTTCATTGGTCAATGTACAGTTTTTGCAGTGGATGTTTTGAGGATTACAAAGCACAGTACTGATGTGCTGGTTACAGACTACAGTGTTTCTGCACTGTACAGCACTGCCTCTGTGACTTGTCTGTTGTAAAATAGCTCAGTATTTTCCCTTACGCAAGGCTCCTGAACACTGCGTAGCCTTAGCACTGCACACAATAAATCCCTTAACAGTCACACAACAAAAAGCATCAAACATTAGTGCACAAACAAATGAGTAAACAGAGATTGGCTCTAAGTACTCCTCCTAAGCCCCTAATAATGACTGCTAGGCAATAAAAAGATATACAGCAGAAGGCCATTACTGGATTTATGTCCCTGAGGATCACACAGAGGGAAAAGATCAGACATCACTTCCTGTGTAACACAAACTATTGAGGGATCATAGCACCTGAATAAAGAAACCTGCAAAGAAATATAAGCCAGCTGGGAAGGAAATAAAAAAGAAAGTAAGAGTGCAATGAGAGCAGCCTGAAACGGAGGGAGCGAGAACGATTCCAGAGGGCATGTGATGAGTATTGTGCAGTTATAGCAGTAATCGATATCTGGCGGAAACTGATCAGCAAGACCAAGTGATGAGGAATATAAATGAGGAGGAGGGGGGTTTAAGGGTGGAAGGGGGGGGGGGGGGGATGCTGAGATGGATGCTTCTCTTGTGTCTCTGTCATTGTTGTTCCATTAAATTCAGTCGGAGTGAGCTTGCCTTTGTCTTTCCCTTTGCTCTTCTTCCATTTTGTGGAATACTTCTTCCAGCCTGTGATTTCTTTTCTCCCCCCTAGTCACGGAATGGTGTGAAAGCGTTCATTTTGCTAACAGTGAGATGCTACATTGCACTGGTGGGTAAATGGGTGCCCTCAAGCACTGAGTTGTACAACAGAGTGGTTGCAAATGGTAGGAACTGAAGCTCAGTGTGTTTTTGTCCGGAGGCTGCTCTCACACACTGCTCTAACTAGCGCCACTTAAACTAAGAGGCATATAGATGATGCAATGTGATGCATGCTAACACATGCAAACAGATGCAAACCTGTGCTCAGACTGTGTTCATAAACTATGCATATGTTATGTTTCAAAATATATAAATCACACTGTTTTTCCAGATTCAACTTAAGCAATATTTACCCAGATAGTAATGATTTGATCATGCTGACAGTTTGAAAAGTACCCTAATAATGACTGTAGCCTGAAGAAAACAGCAACTCTGCATAAATGTGTTCTCTGCCTTCACAAAACAATGCATCTTAGCTCGCCTTGTCACATATTAAAACAATTGCGTGGTTGTTGAAATGGTACCTTCCTGAATTGACAAGTTTTATTGTGTTTCCAGTCATTGTTTGCACTGACTGGATATTTTGCAGGTGATCCTGATATTTGAAACTTTTGATATAAGGAAACAACCTCAATATAATTAATTTGTGTTAGCTTAAGACCACTTTTAGCACTTGCGCTTAAAAGGCTCTGCATGGCGTAAAACAAGCCAAACATGGATTATGGGGGGGGCAGTGAGGTACTATGAACAAGTCTGAGCTCTGCTTGTTTAACAGGAGTGTTATTATTTGATCACGCTGTCTCCTTCTTGTTGCACTTACAGATTGTCATGGTAGACTCCAGTAAAGTAAAATCCTAAAATACAGCTGTTAAACACCCTCCACTGTTGGCTCTGTTCTGACTCTTTGGTGCACAGTCTATGTGTAAGGAGCTCAGCCAAACAGCCCCACCCTCGTCGTGCTCACAAGCAGCGATGCGAACACAACAGGAAGCTGAAGCTGAGAGGCCAAAGCTGCTCTTCAGTTGCACTCATTATTTTTCTTTTTTTATCAGAGGAGAGTCACATTCACATCCACTTTCTTCACCAGTTGCTCAGTCAACGTTTAGTGGTAGGAAACAGGTGTGTTCTTACACATAAAAGATAAAAACTGTAGACTAAATGGCTGTTTTTGCATTTTTTCGTGCCATCTTATGGGGGATTTGATCAGTTCATATCATTGACTGTATAAAACACTGGACAAACCCTCCATGACGTCACCCATTGGTTTCTGCCTGAGTGAAAATGAAGCCTCAGAAATCTCGTCCTGGGCGCCACCATTTGCCTGCGCCTGACTCCACTAAGAGCCCGCCTAAACGACGAAAAACCAAATATGGGAAAAGAGGTGAACAGACAGCACTCGACTCAGCTAACAGGTTATACGTCAACAGGCTGTCAATCAATGAGGCCACGCCCTAATTTATCCAAAAATAGCCAAATTTTAAGCTTAAATATAAAATAAATGAGTTAGAAAAAAATTCACCACCCCAGAGTTTTCATGAAATGGTAAAGTAGCTGTAGACAAAAAAATGGTTTTTGAACCAGGCTGTAAATATGTTTATTTCTGCTCTGAAGTTGGCCATTTTAACATGGGCTCCAATGGGAATTTGCTCCCTTTTGGAGCCTCAAGCGGTCAGTTGAGGAATTTCAAGTTTTTGTACTTCCTGGTTGGCTTCAATGCGGAGGTTGGAAGTTTGCCCCTTGGTTCATATACAGTAATGGCATCCAAAACTTATCATCGTTATCCACCTAAATATTAGTGCGATCCCCTAATGAGACATTTTATCACCCAGCTCTAGAAACTGTTATTGGAAAGATAAAAATACCTGTCTTGACAATATGAAATTTAGAGACATTTTGCACACCTGTTCTCTCATTTAGAAGTGTTCTCATGTCCTTAAATGAATGCTTTTACACAGTTTGTCAAAGTGCACATGCGGTGGAAGCCATTACATCCTCAGGCCACCTATTTCAGCTATCCTCCATTAGCACTGTCTCCTCAAACACTGTAGAAGGAGCTCAAAAGACTAAATTTAAACGCCAAGTTTGATCTTTCAGTGGGCATGTTGTTATAATGAAGCATCAAATGCATACTGTCTGTATGAAAAACCAGGGCTGGGAATACAGCTTTGAGTATTGAAGAGTCTCTTAAAAGATTCACTAGGAAACTTAAATCTTTCATTCTGATGTTCAGAACTTTAGCATCAACAATGAAATGAGTCTTATGCATGAGATGTGCAAAACATTTACAAGTGACTTGTTTGGATGGCAGCATTGGGCAATTAGATAATAAAATATAAATCACAGTTGAGTTCGAACGAGGCTGAATAATATAGCAGGCAAGAATGGCTTTATTATCAAGTATGTAAAACCAGCAGAGAAACACATATTAATACTCACATGATGCAGAAATAAACACACGGACACACACAGGGTTTAAAATTAAAACCATGTGTTTCCTTCACTGAGAAAGTTACTCGTGTAGGATGCAGAGTGGGGTCATGTCAGGGTTTGTGAGTTCAATGTCAGGGTGAGCTCATGTGTAAGAGTTCAGTGAGTTCATGTGTGAGAGGGGACTGTTATGTGCTCTGTAAGTGTGTATGTGTGTATGCGTGTGTGTAAGCAATGTGAGACAGTCGCTGCCAATGGCGCTAAGTCATGAGTTATTTCTAGGTTCTGACAACCAATAGATTACTTTGGTTCTTGCGCTGCTCTGAGATGAAACGACTGTCTGAACATCTGAACATGGAAAAAACCCTCAGATGATCATTTTGAAGCCTTTTTTATTCATGTCATCCCCTCTTTTTCCCTTGTTCCTCTTGCTTGGTGAAAACAGAGATTATAACAGTGCTTCTAATAACCTATTAAACTCCCATTTATGCAATGTCACAGCCTCTGCCTCGGAGTACAGTGCTAATTAGCAGCTGTTTACAGCTGTCTGAAACTGCTAAAAGAAAAGTTAACTTTGGCTGAATGGAATACACAGTTTTAATAACGGATTAGATGGAAATTGCTGAAGTATTTTGTTTATCAGCGTTCCTCTCAAATTTGAATGCAGTCTCACTAACTGGAGTTTTAGCACAGAACAGTGGAAAACAGAAGCAGTATTGTTTGTTTGTTGTATATTTGACTAAAGCTTTTCAGTCGTTTGAGAGCCTTTTTCCATCCAAACCCCAGCTCTCATCACTCTGTGGTTAAATCTTTCATGAATTATAATTTTAATAAGATTAAACTAAAAATGTAAGTATGTCTCAGGTACTTTGTATTCTCAGAAAAAAAGGGGTTTTAGTTGAAATAGTGCATTGCTTGTTTTGGGAAATCTATAAAATAAGATGCATCTTGCTCAGATGTATTAATTTACCATTTAAAGTCAGTTAATACCTTCAATATATAGGAATTTGACAACCAGGTCAGTAACACGGTGTTTAGCAGTAAGATCTATCATGAGACCATGGTGATTTTCTACTTTCACACACACACACACACACACACACACA
>JAPZDZ010000024.1:12520595-12543162 GCA_029783805.1 Acanthurus tennentii | reverse complement strand
AACTGGATCCTGTTTGAATGTTTAAGAGCCCACAGATGTGACGAGGAGGGTAAAAACTTAAAATTAATGAAAAAACAATAAGAAAAACACAAAAACCTTACTGCCACATTTTTGTAAGGCTGCCCTCTACTTGTGTGTTATTTTGTTGAAACATTTATATTCAGTTATTGTTTTAATTTTTTTAAATTTTTTTTTGCAGAACTTTAGTGTTCCCTAATGGAAGCCTGGAGATCAATGTTACATCCCTGAAGGACACAGGAAACTTCACCTGCATCGCCTCCAATGCAGCAGGTGAATCCACAGGAAGGGTGGAGCTGGTTGTCACGGCCATGCCCCATCTGGCGAACAGCACAAGCCGCAGCCGAGACCCGTCTTCTGAACCTGCCCCCTCTGACATCCTGACCTCCTCTAAGGTTGCGCTGCCTAACAATGAGACAAGAGGGGTCGACCGGAGGGTCTCATTGGTGGAACTGACAGGGAACTCTGCCCTCATTAGATGGAGCAGTCAGACTCCCACATCTGGAGTCAGGATGTTCCAGGTCCAGTACAACAGCTCTGGGGATGACACGCTGGTTTACAGGTCTGTCTTTCTAAACTGTCAGTTTATGATGTCTGTCTGTGTAATTTAATTTTGCATGATGACTTCTGTGAATCCTTAAAGGCGTATGGGTAGAAACTGTTTCGGTGCCAGGATGAGTTTGTAAATGTGGCTGAGTGCGTGTGCCTGCAGTTGTGTGTAGGTTAATCAGGAGACATCAGCTGCAGCTATGAGAATGAGAGCAGATGATGGATGATGCAAGTGGAGATTAGCCAGTCATCCGGTCGTAAAAGTCTAATCAACTGAAATGATAAAGACATCTGTAGTGGATCAGAGCCATTGTCGGGCTGCGCTGAATGCAGGGAGGCCAGAGCCAAATGTGACAGCTTTGGATGTTGAACGCATTTAAATGCTTGTCTGTCAGTCCGCTTCCGTACTGAAATGATGTGCTGATGTTGTTCCTGCACTGATTCATTGATGGTATTCACATAATGGCTCTATAAAATCAGATATTTTTCCAAGTTTTGCCAGGTTTGACTTGACAAGGACATTTCATGATCCTTCAACGTTACAATGTCAAATCCGACTGATTAAACTGCTACAATATTTGGTAAAATGTAAAAGTTTCAGTGTAAAAAAAAACAACAGTCTAGTAACGTAGCTCCCTAAAAAGAGACAAGGGACTCTGTGGTTGCTGCACAAACAGCAACCTGTCATGCTAAGTGCAAACAGTACCAGTATGAAAACCAAGCTAAAAGACCAAGATATTTGCTCTTAATAATATAATGAGCCCTTTTTTCTTATTTAGATAAAGATAACTTTGTGGCAAATCCTGTTAGT
This sequence comes from Acanthurus tennentii, assembly GCA_029783805.1. Lineage (NCBI taxonomy): Eukaryota > Metazoa > Chordata > Actinopteri > Acanthuriformes > Acanthuridae > Acanthurus > Acanthurus tennentii. The sequence goes on along the minus strand of JAPZDZ010000024.1, from coordinate 12,541,784 downwards.
CACAGAAATAAAGTAAAGACTTAATAGACTTTCGTCGATCTGTGCATGAGACCAAAAAGCAACATTACTGCCTGAGTTTGTAGAGAACCTGTTTATGTTTAATTCTGTATGTAGCTCATTATGGAAACAGGTTAGAAACCTCCCCTAGATCTTGGTATGAGTGACAGGTGGCTTTAATGCTAACGCGGACAAGTTCTGTGGACTTTCTGTTTATTTCCTTATTTCAGAGGTGCAAGTGAAAATAGCCAAATGCATCTTTTTGTCTTCTGTCATTACAGGAGTAAATCAGAAATTTCCTCAAATCAGAAATGGCCGACACAGTGTTTGGATTATCAATTTAGTTCCTCTTGGCTTTTTTTAACTCTTGATCGACAGCTGAAATTGTCTCTCAGGGAAAATGATTGTTAAAGGAGGTCCTGTGATAGAATTAATCAAATCCATCCATACTGACATGAACATCAGACACTTCATCTTATTTTTTTGTGAGCAGTTCACACTTGTGAGATATGGAAATGTGGGTCTCTGCTGAAAAGCGATTATGAAGTTATTTCTAAGCCAGACAGGCCACTTGTTTACCCCAACAATCCAACTAACTGTGAGAGACGGGCTGCTTCTTACAATTCTGAGCATGCTGGTCTCTCGCACCTGCCCATTCAAGGTTGAATGCAGTTAGTAGGCTCAGTGGCTCTGCAGGCAGAAAAACACATCCCCTACTGGCCATTTATAGGTCTGTTATGATGTTTATGTAGATGATTTAGGTCTCTTGTTATCAAGAAGACTGTTTGGATGTTCATAATGATAAACAAAAATTGTTTATCTTGGGCCTTAAATGGTTTCTCACCTAAGGCACAACATTACACATTCATCATATATTTGCTATTTACTTACGCAGTCATGCGTGCAGACACAAACACAGATACTCACATTTTATCCAACTTTAATTTCTGCAAGGTATTCATGGGATGAGTAACCAAATTACTACTGCATACCTGTCTAGTTAGCATGACTGAAATCTGAGCCATCCACACCATTCACATACAAACACTGTATATGAAAAACAGACAACATCATAAACATCAAGCACCAATCCAAAAGCTGTTTAAAAAAGCCTCTAATGATAGAATTTTCATCATCAGCATAGGCTTGTGGTATGTAACCGACATGTGCTTGGTCAAACCATTATTAAGAATAACACGAACCCTAATGTGTTGGCCTGTTAGACTCTGTTTCTTTCTTTTGGGTTTGGTGTGTTAATTGTTAGAAAAGCATGAAAACATGAAACTAAGGGGAAAATCATTTGTCACATGTCAAGAGGGTGACAGTTAGGGACTGTTAAAAGCTATATGCACTGTAAAGGGCGTAAGATCAGAAAGGGATTTTCTTCTTTGTCAAATCACTGATTTTTTTGTTAAGTGTTTGCCACAGTGTTAAATCTGACCACGAGTATAAACACACAAAATACAAAACACCTTCCATCTCTGTCTCTGCTGCCTGGTGTCACTCCGCTAAGCCCCTCCCGCAAAACTCCCTTAAGCTCAGAGGAGTAGAACAAGCCGTGTCTTGTAACGCTCACTCTTCATGGCATGAACCCTTACAAAATCCTGGTCCTCACATCGTGACCCGTCCTCTTACAAGATGCCACTGGAGCACTACAGCGCCGAGGCAGAGCGCCACAGGCTTCAAAGTAAGCTGTGATCCGTCTAACAGTGGGATAAGAGAATAGTCCTTACAATCTCTTTTCAACTGCCTCAGCAACACTCTGCTGTGGTGGTGAGGGGCAAGAAACAGCAGAGGACCTGATTTCTCCTGGAACGTTGTTATTAAATTTGATATCACACCAAACTCTGGTAACAAAGGAAGAGGAAGTTGGACAAGATTAGTTTTGAGCCCACCAAAGCTGCAGGGGGGGTACACAACTCATACACATGTATACACACACAGCTGTTCCCCCTTAAAATTTTTGCCCTACTTTTGTTATCTTGCCTTGTTTGGCATGGAACGTAATGAGCCTGAAGCTTTGTGAGGCACCTGGATGTGATCATGCTTGTCATACTATATACTGCTTGAGACAAATGAGGTATTGATGGTATAGTGCAAGTTGCTGAAACTTCCACCATTGAAACAGGCTTCCAGCATCAGGAGAAATGTGCATGATCATCTGCTTTTTGTAGAACAACCAGTAGGAATGTGATGTGTCAGAAATGACCAGTGATTGGCAAAAATTTCCCAGCAAGTGCAAATTAAAAAAAAAAAAAAAAAAAAAAAAGACAGAATCAAGAGGAAATGAAGCAGACAAGATTTTCTTATCAGTCAACGATTCCAATAGAGATCATAAGTGGAATATATGAAGCCTACAGTACAATGTAAAATCCCATTCCCTGTGTCTATTACACTGACTTGTCCATCATGCTAATTAATTCACTACTCTTGATGTAGTTCTAGCGACAAAATTGATTGATAAATAAGTCTGCAGGTTCTCGTAAGGTATATTAACATTGACCTGGACCTGAGTTTTTAATGACATGAATATCTTGCATAGAATCATATGTCATCATGAGTTCAATATCCATCACTTTGTATAGAGTTCAGAGAAAAAGAAAAAAGAAAAACAGTGTGTCTGTGTGCATGTGTGTAAAGTGCCTCTCTTCTGTCTTTCTTTGGTCAATATCCATTAGGAGGGTGAGGCACAATGCTATGAAAAGAGGAAGAGAGGAGAGGTGGGGGAGGAGAAGGGGTAGAGGGTACAAAATGCTAAAGAGGGCATAAAACAGAGGGGTGGGAGAAAATAATGTAGTGGTGCCACAAAGAGAGGCAGCTTAAGCTCAACATATTATTTAGCTCTGCAGTTTTTTGGTTTGTGTATTGCTGTTTTAGTTCAGCTCAAGTCAAGAAGCAGATTTTAAAAACTAATCTGAATGATATTTTTAAAATCTTAGAAAATGTTACTGTGTAAAATTGTTAGAGAGAACATTTCTTTCTTTTGTAATTAGAAACTAGAAAGATTTCTAAACTGCATGAGCTGGTTTTACTTTCAACATGCACGCTGAGGCAGCACTTTGACAAGTGGATTTGCATATCATTAACATTTGGTCACCCAGTTGCTGCAGTTTAACCATGGTTTAATAAAAAAAAAAATACTTAAAGCACAGGATTTTACTGCATTCTTTTAAAAAGAAATAATTAAAATTTTCATTCGTTTTTATTTATTTATTATGTCTGAGCATTTAAACTAGATCAGCAAACATTTTAATTCACTTTTTTGCTGATTTAGGCACAAAAAGTACATTGCAAAATATTCTGTATAATAGTTTCTACAATTTTTTTCACTGAGTAAATTATTCCTGCCAGAGCATCCAGATCACAGCATCGTCTGATCTATACACTGCTCTTGGTGTCCTTTTTATTTAACTTCCATTTAAGCAGGCAGCTCAATTTAGAACCATTTCCACTTTAGAAAGACGACCAATAGCTCAGAGATTTTCTGAGAAGTACAGAGCATAGAGAGGGCTCTCTGACGCAGTCTCAAAACCCCCTGACTACTTACGATCAATGCCATTATAGCTCCAAGTGTGGGTGGGCGTGTGTGCATGTGCATGTGTGTGTATGTGCTTGGAACGCCATCGGTCGGCAGTGAATTAGTTAACCCAGTGTCTGAGACATGCTCTTCAAACCCCCTGACTAAAATAATCAATGCCCATTCAAGTGTGTGTCTGTGTGCACGTGTGCATGGGTGCTGAGTGTTTATGTGTGCATGCACGCTGGACCAGCTGGCAGCTGTGTATTGGCCAAAAACCAAGTGTCAGTTCTGGTGACATCACTGGTAACGGACCTCAGCAGGAGGCTTCGCTAAGTGTCTCTGGTGTCATTTGTGTGTGTGTTTGCATATGTGTGTGTGATCTTAATTGAGACTACACGGTGACCCTCATGCCCCTCGTGTACCTCAAACGTAGCTACAGAAGGCACAAAATATTTGATTCACACTTTTCAAATAAGAAAGAGTTTCTTTATTGATGTTTATTAATGTTTTCCAGGTGCTAAAAATTCATTATTTATATGATTTTTCCTAATTTTAAGCTGTTATTTTGCATGTTGATTTAAGCTGCTAGCTCTGGGAGCGACACTATATGTTATACATAAGACAGAAATATGGGCATTGAAAAAAGGCAAATGGAGTCAAGACTCATCACCAATCTTGCTCTTGCTGTTGCAGTGGATGACACTTGTAACCATGGTGATGTTTAGTAAAGAACAAGGACAAACTTCTGCAGCTTTAGGAAATAACTTTTATGCTAAAATGACCATTTCAAGAAGACAGAACATGTGCAATGTCCTTTTTATTGACAAAATTTTTCATAAGTTATTTTTTTTTTCATGGTTTAATCATCATTAAGGGGAGACATTAAATATGAAAGCATTCGAATAAGCATCGATAGCATATTCTCTCTGGCTTGATGATGATAAATGTCCTCAATTCCTTTGTAGTCTCCATTTGAAAGTCTGCTTGTCCACTAGAAAAGCAACCACCTTTTTTTAATATCCCCTAAAGCTTCAAAATTCAACTCTTAAACTTGTGACCCTACTTTATGGCATTTGACCAAAAACACATTTCAGAAAACACTCACTGACCTGGAAAGAAGAGAGGGGAAAGTGCAGAAATGCAAACTCGTTTCTGGCTTACAGGACTCGTTCCTGCAGCTCTCTTTAGTTTTTTAAAATTTATATATGCCTGATTAACATAATATGTAGGTCTATTTTTTTTCTCACTTTGATAAACTAAACTTGTGTGAGCCTCACCATTTAAATCTTATTCAGGAAACATCAGAGTTACACAGAGTCGAAATCGTAAAGCAGACTTGACCCCCTAATGGAGGCAGTGATGCTCAGCATTCAGCAGTCTGAGCAGAACATGAGCTGGCAGTGTTGAGACCTGCCAATCAGAGCATTCTGTTTAAAGATATTAAAATTGCGTTGACAGCTTCTGCTCTATGGCGACATGGCTGCATTTCATTGCAGACATACTGCAGTAGATTTCCACTCCATGTGGGACACACTTCCAGTGAAGCCTCCTGTGGGTTTTGATATGCATCTACATTACATAAACCTTTTACTATCAATGCATAGCCCCATCATACACACACTTTTTATGCTTGTCTGATGGTGTTTTGCATCAAACCGACACACACTAACATTTTTTGCTTGAAGACCTACTTCTAAACTTACACCTTTGATTATTCTCTAAATTCCCACCACTGTTTCTGTCTGGATCAGGTACAAGTAAACAGTTTGTTGAGTATCTAAGCATTTATTGTCATCAGAGCTGAGTATTTGTTTTTTCTCCACAGCTGAAGTGAAGAAGTGGGTTAAAGATAAGTATTCCCTGTGTTTAATCATCTTAAATTACCTTCAGTTCTCCTCTGAATAAATTTTACAGGCGTTGCACATACAGTAAAGAATGCTGGAACCCATTATGGTACTTATAGTAGATTATTAATAGTGTGTTGTCAAGCATCATTAGGCTGAAATATGAATAAACTAGTAGTATTTTTGTGTGTGTGAATTGATTTAACGTGTGGTGATGCGTGGTCGAAGGGTGTTGGCGGATAATGGGGAAGAAGCAGGTGATGAGCATCTGGAGCAGAGCTGGGTTGGCCGAGGTGCCTGTGTGTGGACTGTGTGTGAAGCAGAATGGAAAGCACACAAAGACACTGAGTGTGTGTGTGTGTGTTAGTGGGGGGGCATATGGGGCTGGGCAATACGGACCAACAAATTATATGTTTTTGTGTTTGCTTTCATTTTTTTTTTCCAGGCTAAATGGTAATTTTTTTCACATTTAAGATGTCACAAACACATTAATGAAAACAAACTGTGATCATATAAAATGCAGAGACAAGGTTTACTTTCCCATTTGGAAATATACAGATGAAAAACATGTGAATCAAAATATAAATCATAATAAAAAGCAGTATGGGGAGCTGAGCACGATGAAAAATATTTAATCTTCTTAACTTATCTTAATTTATTCTAAAATATAAATACATTGCAGATTTTGGAAAGTAATCATAAACAAAGCGTATACACAGGGCAAATATGACAAAAGATAGAGCAGTATGTTAATTCTAGAAAATTACATATTTTACTTGAATGCAGCCTTGAAACCAGGGAAAGACAACACTTAAGCCTTTTTTTAACGGCATAATGAAACTCAAAATCTCTCTGCAATTATGTAACTCAAGCAATTGTACAATCAAGCTTATCAGCCCACAACAGCGACAGAGTATTTACATTACACACAATTAAAACCAAGGATACCGTCTCTAACTTGCAGAACATGTCAAAGTTTTTACAGCACTGCTTATGACCCATTTAGCTAATTTTAGTTTCAAGAAGCAAGCTGGTGACCCAGTGACATTTTAGACTACAAGCATTGTGTTCGTTCACACACTTTTATTTCCACAAGCCACTGTTCTTCTTCAAACACTGTATGAATATAACGCCTACTTCACTTTATGAATCAAGAGACTACATATAAAATTTCTTATTGATGCAGGATTTAATCCCATTATCAGTGAATTTTGCTCACTATATCCAGGTAACAATAGCAATGCTCACTGCTCATTATATGCATATTTTAGTGAGAGCGTGAAGATGAATAAATGTATGATGTACAGTGCTTAACAAATTTATTAGACCACCTGTCCCTATTTGTCTCAGAGACTATCCAGCATCATGAAGTGCTTTAATGCAGACTCTTTCATTTTCAGTGAGCTCTTGACGTTTTACCATTTTGAACAGGAATGAGGAATTTCAAACTGAATCCACCTTTTTATACCCAAAGTTGAGCTGGCTCACTGGGCTTCTCTGAGAAGTCAGAAATTAATCAAGCATAACATTAAACCACTAAAACTAATTTTTCTGTTCAGGAATGCAAGTAAATAACTATAATTTGACGTATTAATCAAGAAATAATAATGTGCTTTACTGTTTTTTTCAGATTTTTTGTAAATCAGTATTTTGAAAATTCATTGATAACAATAATAATTATATTTTAGCATTTAAAATATCATTTCAGTTAAAGAGCTTCTACATATTGGTGCATTAACCATTACAGAAACATAAAAAATGATTTTGGTAATTACCAATGCTGTTAATTTAGGGCACCTGTGGCATAAACCTTACTTTGGTGGGTGGTCTAATAAATTTTTTAAGCACTGTATATGTATCCTTGTATAAGATCCATGTATGCCCAGAATGGAGAAATGTAGAGTTTAAGATGGCCAGTGTAAGATATGAAGGGATTTTTTTCACAGAAAAAGTTTCCAAATATCTAATTTTGAAGAACAGAAATCATCTTTTAGGGGTTGAATCAATGCCTGAAGAGGAACTTTAATTTATGTTTATTTTTGTTAATTGGGCCCCCTTGCCGGATGAACATACAGCTTAAGTTCAGAAGGACCATCTGTTAATTTTAAACTCCTGCAGTTTAGCTGGTAATCAGCTCTGCTGAAAAACGAATAATCGGAAACTTTTGTGGTTAATTGAGTGATATGGATAATGAGTTAATCTCGGTTACCCCCGTTGCGCTCTAAATGACAATTTAATGAGTGTGCATTGGTCTTGTGTTTGACCTTGCAATGGGATATAATATATGTCTCATAAAAACACAGGGGCCAACAGACCGTTTTTCCTTCGCCGTAGTGTGTGGCAGCGGCTTGCTTTGATAACATCTACTTTTGACACAGTGACAGTTCTGATGAATTTAGCATGGCTGCTGATAAGTCGGTTAGAAAGGCTCACTGAAACGCACTGCTTATACAGGCTGTTCTGGTGGACGCTTACATGCTTGTACGCACATCAAAAGAGGGTTTGATGTATGACTCGCTAAAGGCACGGTTCAATGTTTTATTCAACTTGCCAAGTGGGAGGTGGGTTAGAAATCTACTGGCCTCAAGTCATTTCTTATTTATTTGTTGCCCCTATACAAACTGTTTTATTTATAAGTGGTTTTTGGTTTCTTGTAAACTTTATTGTTTTAGGAAATGACCATGTTTGATCCACCTTGCTCGCATGCATTGTGCGGAAATTTGCCTACAACTCTTGTTTTAGGGATAACTGAAATGTTTGCTAGTTCTTCAGCTCATAAAAGGCCTTACCCTCTGTCATTTTCTCACAACTGTGCAGCTCTCAACAGAAATGAAAAGGAAGGAAGGTCCTGAAAGGCCATGCCAGCATTTTCAGACTGAAGCTGGTAATAGTGGTTGTTCTGCACTGATAATTTTGCCGTGTTCAAGTCAGACGTGTAACTAATACGTCATAAAACGAAAATCAAAATTTTAGAATCACTCCAGGCTTCTTGAACTGTTTACAACATTCGGAACTAATATTTATATTCACAACAAATATTATGACTACTGAAACTATGAATTTGTGGACTTACAGTAGAATATTGATATAACAGTATGTTATCCAACAGGCTTCATATCATGTTCTTCACACAGGCTATTAAGGCACCAAAAACAGGATGTTCAGGCTCATCTTAGCGTAACATGATGCCTCTAAACTGATTTATCTGCTTGATCATATCCTTACACACACACACATACACGCACTCAGTCATGCATGCTCATGTGCATATCCCAGCATCCACTGGTGGCAGTGAGCAGTCAGCTCGCTGTAGGTCACTGTCATTTAATTGAATGATTCACTGCAAATGCAGTAATGAGCTTAAGGGACTAATGACAAATGAATGTCCATGCACACTCACTCATCCACACACACTAATTTGCACACTCTCTCTCTCACACACACACACACATCCTTGCATTACTCGTACCTGCTGTATTTGTGCCAATTAAATGCAGAACTAATGAGTCAGATCAGAGAGGTTAAGTTCAAAGGCGCTGACGAGTTGCTCTGTTTAGTCTCCTTCTTTCCCTCCATCGGCTCTGCAGTCTTGTTTTCTTGCATCTTTTTTAAACTTCTGCAAAGATTGCAGTATTTCGCACATCCATTTTTATATTTTATGTCACTTTCACTCCCTTTGCCTTTTTTCTACATTTTTCCTCCTTTTCTATCTGAACCACTTTATAACCCAATTTTTCTCTCTCTGCTCTACCCCTTTTTTTTGCTGCCTCATTCTCTTTTGCTCCTTCCTCCATCTTTACTCTCTGTTCTTATGCATTCTGTCCTTCTTTTTTCTCATTACTTGTTACTCCCATCCTCACTCTTCCTCCTCTGTACTAGCAGCCTCGCCCTCCCTCTTACTTGCATCTCTTTACTCTCCTCTTCTGGATATTTGTGCAGCTCAGCAAAAACGCTGCTGGCTGCTGCCCGACCCATAATCCCCTTCTTTGGCGTCTTGTTGCCGTTTTTATCAACGTCCCAAATCGATGTTTAATTATCCTTCGACACACCCCCACCCCGAATACCTCCTCCCCTCCAGTTCCCTTCTCTCTGCCATCAGTCCACTTCCCTCCTTCCTCTTCAGCGCCACAGTCACCCTTCAAAATCTTGATGGATGGAGGGAAGAGTAATTAAAAAGACACACGACACACCATGAGAGAAGAGGAGTAAGAGGGTGACTAAGTGAAAAGTAGTAAGTGAGAGGGGGAGATGGAGCAAAGAAGAAGGGAGGACGAAAGGAAGGAGGCAGCGGGTTAGAGGAGGTGACTGCGGGGCAGAAGGGGGAGGAGCAGAGCAAAGAGATACAGGAGAGAGGATGAGGGGGAAGGAGGAGAGGGGATTTGGATGCTAAGTAGGGATAAGAGATGAGAGATGCTGGATAGATAGCATCCCTCAACACTCAGTGATATATGATTAAACAAACTCTTCATTAATGATTGAGTTTCCATCATGTGCTTACACAAGCTTAATATTGAAGCTTATCCATGTTTTAAGCTGCCTGGTTGAATTCAGACTTCCTGCTGTGACAGCAGCTGTGACAGGCTCCATCACAACATAGTTCATAATGACAAATATCAATATTCAAGAAAAAGTCTTTCACTTATTTAGTAATTAACTTAGCCATGGACTCCCTCACATTATTGTTTTCAGGCTACATTAAATGATTAGATGGATCAATAGACATTAATTAAGCGGACTTGGGTTTTTAACTTAATATAAAAACCTCACTCTTGTGTTCTCAGGGCTCTAATGGAGATGAGCGGTGAGGTCTGTGCATGGTTGGAAAGAATTAAACTATTGTAACATTTCAGAACTTCAGATGTAAACCTGCCTGCTGTTATTGACACTAAGAAAGCAGCCGGGTGGAGCTCTCCACACGTTTCTTAAGTTTGCTTCCACAGTCAAAACCTGCACACACAGGTGAGCTAAATCTTATACTATTATTCCATATGTTTCACAAAGGGTCAATAATACACTTTTTTTCTCATCTAGCAAGAATCTAAATTAATTTGTAATTTTTGATTGGTTTGTCCATGTGGTTGAGATTAGAGTTCCATTACATCCATCTACAGTGAAGTGAAGTTTAGTAAATATGTACTAATTCTGGGCCAGATCATCCCTACTGATTTTCCATCCATCATATCGTGGACTGTTCAACCATGAGGCAGGTATTAAAGTGCCTTCAGAGTCCTAAATTAAACCTGGTGCAGATAGAAAATGCATTCATAGATGGTAAAAACATGGTACTACATGAACACACCTGTCAGTCTTGCTGTTTTCAAGACAAGGATCAATAGTAAACAAGAAAGGATAAGCAATTCCTGTCAGTGAAACCCAATCCAATATATTGAAAGTACTGCAGTCTAATTTAGTTCGGCAGTGAGCTAGGATGAGATTAACTAAGCATTAGGCATTTTTGTCCCTGTCCTATTTGCTACAGCTTTGCAGCCGACTTGGGTTAATGCCTGTACATATGAAATGCATGTTGTATCGGTTCATTTTTCTCCCTTGCTATGTTATGTTACTTACAATGATTACTTCTCACTCCCCACCCAGATTGAGGTCTTATCCTGTTATCCTTCATCCACTGGTGTGGGGCTGAGGGTTAATGTTAAGGGTTATTAGTGGCTATGTTTGGGATTAAGGACGGGATCCAGGGAGTTGGTGGCAAATCAATCCAGTGTCGTCAAGATTTAATAAAAAAAACTAAGTCTTAACATGGAATTTTCCAAAATGAGAGGAATAGGCAGAAATAACAGCCACCAAGAGATACAAGGGTTTAGTTATATGAAGGAAAAAGACACTGACTGTGCTACATTAGTGTTTTTGTTTATTTTTTGCAAACTGTGCATTCCTTGAATAAATGCAGCTTTCTTTGAACAAATTCTGAAACTAAAAATAATTTATTTTCTTTAAGATTTCACCTTTAGAATTCCATTTAAGTCACTTTTCTAATTAATTTCATCATAGAACAGAACTTTTCTTTACCTTTTCTTGCCAACAGAACAGCTTTTTTCCTGCAAAACCAAAGAAACAAAATGTTTGTAAAAACATTTTCCTGTATCTGTATCTCCTTATAATTTTGTTCAAAGTCGAAAGAAGCTTAGCAAAACTATGTTTTGTTTTTGTTGTGCATGTGTGACTGCTTGTGTGATACAGAACAAGGAGACGACATATGAACCCATAATGAGGAACATTTGTAGGTTATGTGAAACATGATTACAAAAAAGGTATTGATGTTTTGCTCCGTGGATGTGTGGGGTATCATGGAAAGATCCATTCTTTTCCTGTTCGTGTAGCCTTGAAACGTAACACTCTGATTGCCTCTCTTTCTCTCTTATACCTTCCCGCTCCCTGTCATTCGCTTGCCTGATCACTCCATTATTCATACCTTCGTTCTCTTATTCCTTTCTCCTGCGTCTTTTATTTCTTTCTATCTTCTAATTCAAGATTAGCTCTATAAATAAGCAAAAAGATGCCTCCACACATACGTACACAGTGATCCTGTGTTGGGTCATACTTTTCTATTTTTCAAACACTGCATGCTGTTATATTGATCCGCAGTATTGGCTGTTTGCAGCTATAGTCTGCATTGACAGCCTTTCTTCTGTACTTTTTTTTTTTCAGTCTTTATCTATCTCTGACCATTGCTTGTTTAATCCATATGACCCCATCAGGATTGTTTTGTTGTAAGACTGAACCCCTTGGAGGTTAAGCCGCATTAAATTAGTGTGTATTTAAGCATTTGATTGGTATAACTGCTGTGTATTTTATCTCCAATTATTAGACTACGACAGAATTAGCTGTACATTAAATACACTGATCCAGAGATACTGGGAGCTTTTTAAGGACTTCATTGTTGATAAATTGGTTTATTTGTTTAAGACTTGCAGTGTTTTATGATTTGATCCAAATAGTTACCATTTTATTTTAAAATCAATTAATTTGAAATACTTTTAATACGTAAAAATGTCTGCAAAAGCCCATTTATATTGTTTTTATTGCTCATTTGAAGTTCTTTCTTGCTCAGAATCGGAGCAACTTTGCTACCTGCCATTCTTTTTTCAGTCAGCGACTGAGAGTTTTCTCACTGAAATGCTGGTCAGCACATGGCAGCACTGAGCAGCCGTCCTCCTGTGTCGACTGCTGGGGGGTTTCCGTTGCTTTGCCAACAGCAGCGATATGACTGCTTCTGCAGACTCAGCTGGTTGCTGCTGTGGTAGTTTGCCAGCCTCTGCTTGGACGCTATGATCTAATTCATTCTCAAATCAATTTTCATGATCAAACTGCAATAAAAAATGCTTTATTTGAGATCAAGTTTATTACAGATGCATTAATTGATAAAGCAGATGGTCTGGAACACATACAAATGGCACAGCCTAAGTCACAGTAAATCAAGCAGAAGCTTTCAAGAATAAGTACCTCCATGTATTTCCATGCTCACACAAGTGCTACAAGGTCGCAGGTGCACGGAGTAACACAAATGTGAAAAGCAAAGGACTTTTTTAGAGAGAGAGAGAAGGGTGATAAGGAAGAAAGGAAGGAGTGTGTGTATGTGCTTGTGTGTGTGTTGCATCGTATGAAAGGCACCTGTGGGATTCATGAAACAGGCTTTTCTGATCATAAGATTTTCTACCCTACAAAGCTGCAGCGCCAGTCACTTTGTATGCACTTGGTTGTAACCATGGGACTCAGAAAACAAATGTGACCCACAAAAATGAGCCCCAAGTTCCTGCGCAGGCTTTAAGTGCTCCAAAGTGGTCCTTTAAACATTTAAATCTAATAAGCACTGATATCTTCTCATACATGGTTAATGACACGAAAGCATTTAAACCGTGTGTGCAGCTCCTTTACAAAAGACTATCTACAAGCGACCTTGATATAAATGTTTTATCGATAACTCCCCATAATTACTGCACAGTTTGACTGAGCTCTAATCAGTTATTTATAATATCTGCCTTAGAAACATGTAGACAGAGATTAAGGTTGCCATAGGCAGTGAACTGTTCCTACCAACGGGAACGTTAACACTTAATAAATTTGAGTGAAAGGTGGTGTTGCTGAGGAGATTCTGCATCGTGCTTCCAATTCAAACCCACACGTTCTCAGTTAGTCACCTGTGTTCAGCTGTTCTGCTCAGTTCTGAAGATAGTAACTCATAGGTCAGCGTGTTTAAAAGTGTGGTTAAAATAACTGGGCTGAGCAATCCTTTTATGGCACGTCACGTTCAGTAAGAAACACTTTCCAATTATAAAATTGACCTTTTCTGGCTCCTCCACTGCCATAACGTTGAATCGTGACCTTGTTAATTTGTTAAATGTGCTGTGATGATTCTGAGATAAAGTTTAATCTTCCATCCTCACATTATAACAGTTCAGCAACTCTCATACCATCTTAAGATTAGAAATACCTTTTTCAATTTTCAGTTTTCTCCAATCCTATAAACATGATCGTTAACAGCATTTATGATCCAGCCACTAATGTCAAAGTCCCTCTGACATTTAGATGTCAGTTATGATCTTCATTTCCACAAAAATCATCTTTCTTCCATCTAAATGACATCCAGCAAACAAAAATAGCTTTCAGTGTTCTTTGATCCTCCTTTACATAAACATTTTTTAAGCATTTGCTTAATGCTCTTATCAGTAGTGACTTACAATAACTTCAAAGAGGTGCACGCATTCGTTTTCATTTCCCTTAATTCATTCATTTTTATGTTATTGAGATGCAAGCGAAGAGAGGGGAAAATAGGGCAGGCCGTAATTGTGAAATGTGGAGAGGGAAGCATGAGGAGCAAGATGCAAGAAACACGGGCGGAGCTACATGTTACAGCTGAGCACAGAAGAAAAAGAAGAGAGGAGAGGTGCAGAGGGAAGAGAGGAGAAGAGAGTGAGATTGACTGGGGGGACAACAAAAAGGAAGCAGTGAAGGAGTGTGGAAGGGCAAGGAGCAAGATGAAACGATGGTTAGAGAGACAGAGGGCGGAAAGAGAGCCAAGTATAAAAGGAAGATGAAATAAAGGAGCAAAAGAGGAACCAGGAGGGGAGGGTGGGAAGAGGAAAACGATGCCTCATTAGGAGTGAGGACCCCGGCTCGGTACCACACAGAGGACCTGCTGTCAGGGGTCCTGCAGCACGTTCAGACACAACCGAGCCACCAGCCTCCTCAATGCACACATACACAAACACAAACACACACACAAACAGGATTATCTACAATATTTCAGACTACGAGAGGATAAAAACTCAGAAAAACTTACACACATCAAGAGTTCTGTCTAACTCTAAAAGACATACCTGAACAGAGTTGGTGCCGGTGGGAACTAATCAAAAGTTGATGACGGGCTGCTGAGCGTTCAGTTTTTGCTCAGCACTTAAAAATCAGCGCAGCTTATCTGTTTCTGCCTTTGTGCTACAGATACGTAACGATATGTGGCTTTTGTCCAGATTTCCTCTTGTTAGGAATAAACAAAGAAGAAGTCTAAATGTTTGTAAATAAACAGGATACGACGCACTTCTGGGTGACCAATGCTTTCACAGAACTGGCTTGCATGAGTCTGGAAACATGCCCAGACCATCGGCTGTCTGGGGCTCTAACAAGTCCTTTGCGCCTGGAAATATATTGGGTTTGTTTTGTTTTTCTTTTGAGAAGAGAAAAACAACAAGAAAACACTTTTTTTTTTTTGATTGGACAAAACATTTTAAGAGAGGTTGATGCCAAGTCAGAGTCAGAGTCAGAACTTGCTGTCCCAGAGATGGAGAAGAGGCTTTCAGCCAGCTGAGCAAAACTTGGTTGTTTTATAAAGAAGTGAAGGAAATGCAGCTTTTATTTCCATTTTTGAGATGCATCACAGAAGACAACAGAGTGAAAAAAATCACATGCAATTTACTAGAAGTCAAATTACTTTACTAATTACCGCCTTGTTTGTTCTAAGTTAAAAGGATAAATATGATATCATTGATATAAATTAAAAAGCAGTTGTCATATCACCGTTAACATTGGCTTAAGAGAAGGTGATATCCCTGTGACAGTCTACCTTTTTGGTCGAGATTAAAAATATCTTAAAAATATTTTAAAGAATTGACATAAAAAATTTGAGCATTAATTTTAGACATTGTGAAAATTCTAATTTGGCCACCATAAAAGGGTCATAACTCAATATCTATTAACTTTTGACTATGAATAAATGACATCACATTATTTTCAGCTGTACTTTGTGTATAATGCCTTTTTATAATGTGAGCACAGTAACACTTTGAACTAAGATGGTAATGTCGGTACAAACTTCAGAGTGCTAGCTTTCTCCCCGTGAACATGTTCTTTTATTAGTATTTAGTGTACAAATTTAGATAATGCTTTCGTTTCATAACATCAGCGTCATGAAGGTTACCTCTTAATTGTTGGGAATGGTAGTAGCTAGCACTTAAGAGCACTTGAGGTCCACCCCAGCATGTCAAAGCTACCCCTCCTAGAAGAAGAAGAACTTCAGTGATTTATCCTTTTTCTTTGTCGCCATCTCCTCAAATACTTAAGCAAACGGGGGAGAACTTGCTGTCATGCTGGTTTTGCATGGATGGCTCCTTTAATATTTCAGCTTTTATTCACGTGAAGGCGGACTGTATTTTACCACATCATTTTGCTTTATCAGCTGCTCATGACTTAAAGGCCCCTTTCATTCGTGAGCCTCCATCTTAAATGGAACATCTCTTGGTATTGCTGCTGAAAGGAGTGCCACTGTATATGACTTGCTCAAGATAAGAAAGGTCAGGCAGTCTTCAAGTTGATTTTGATTGTGTTGTTTCAAAGCTAAGCAGTTTATGCCTCTCTCGTGTTCTGGGCTAATGGGCTCACATGGGCACTGAGCAATCACTGTTAATAGTCGAAAACAGCGTCCCGTCACTGTTAATATGCCAAAGTCTCAGTAGCAGTCTCTTGTAATTGGCCTATTTGAGTTTGTTACACTCTGCTGGGCTGTGCACTGCATGTATGTGTGTGTGAGTGTGTGTGTGTGCACAGATAAGATCATGCATCCTCATGTGTGGGATCTGTCATTTATTAATGAGGGTAGTAACAAGTAATCCTGTCTTGCTGTCCTACACGCTGTAGTCCCCGTGTCTCTGTCTGTCTGTGTCTATTTGTTCCTCTTTCTTCCTTCGTCGCCCTTTGTTCTCTTCTGTTTTTAAGTCTCTCCGTTCCTCCCCTCTCATGACAGTCGCATGTCCGCCGCGTTGCTTCTTGCACAGCAGGAGCCAACAGTAAATAATCAGCACATACACAGATACACACAGGTATATGAGCGAAGCTCCAACTCACACACTGCGAAACGGGCTCACACGGAAAGGTGTGAGTACCTTTTATGAGGCTCATAAACAAGGAGATGGAGAGAGCGTGGATGGGGGGGGGTGTTCTGGATGTGGAGGCAGTAGTCTGCAGTGGTAAATAAGCACAACCCACTAAACTCCTCACTGCACTGCCTGTGCGAAATATTTACATTTGCGCATGTGTGTGTGTGTGTGTGTGTGTGTGTATGTTTTTGCATATATTATTGCAGTGCCACAGTGTGCTGTACACACAGAACGGCATGCAGCCAAGTCATGGTCTGATCTTGTCCTGTGTATGTGCATGTATGAGTCCCATAACAGATGCAATATGTATTAATTATGTAAAACCCAGCGTTTGCTTTTGAGGGTGTGTAGTTTTAAACATGTTTGTGCAGGAGGGTTTCTGGCTTTGTCTGTGTGTTTTTGATTTAATAATGTTGTTGGCTTCGCTGACACTGCACTTGCATGAGTCAAGTAGATCATTTGTGAGAATTGTGCATGAGAGTATAAACATGTAACCGTGCCAGCTCTTGTTGTTGCAACACAGCCGTATTAATATGTTTTGTTTTGTCTTGTGTAAAACATTCAGCCGACCGGAAAAGTCTCCCTTTCTCCTTCATTTTCACTTTATTCTCTTTGTTTCTGCTCTTCAAGTGTCCGTTTCTTCTTTCTCTCTTCTTCTCTACATCTTTTCAGCATGTCTCTGTCTCCTCTGTTCTACTTTATGCATGCTTTTTCCTTTCTTATGCATACTTACAGGAAGCCAGCGCCTCTGAATTCATTATGTTTTAATGCATGCGTTTCAATCCAGGGCAGAAATGGATAATCCAAATAAGAGCTTCATATTTCCCCAGTATGTGGTTCTATGTAGAGCTTTGAAACAAAAACAAATTCAATGCAGAAATCCAGCTCAAGTCACCGTCAGTGGCTCTGTCCTAAAAAACCTCAAAAATATGTGTGTGTGTTTGTGTGCTAATGCGAGCTACACAGACTGCAGGATTGTTTTGGCTTTAGGTTTTGCAGCCTCTAATCTTGGGTAAATAAATTAGGTGTCACAGTTTATCACAACTGACAGTATGTGGTTATTAAAGAAGATTGTGCATTGTATTTTGAGTGGGCTTTGCGAAGCCTTGGGTCAGGAGCCTTACTCAGCACATGAGGGACAGAGCATTCAATTAGAGCGAGATATCAAAACATAATCAAAAACCACAGTTATACAGTTTTTCATTTAGCACCAGCACTACATTACACCTGAAGGAATTTAAGCAGACCTGGGTCATCGTCCGCTTCACCGTATTGAGCTGAAAACATGTCTTTTCTTGAGCCCCTGAAACCTCCAGCGTGTATCAAGTACAACTTGTCATTGAACTCAAAGTCTATCCCAGCCCTTACAAGACTCTTAAGCCATTAACAAGCATCAGCCTCAGCCCCACTCTCTCCCCCTATGGCCCACTTAGATGGATGTAAAATTAGGCTTTAATCCGCCAGCTGAACTAAATACATGCTCCCCAGTGTCAACACCGCTCATTCCATAATATTTCATTTCTCCTTCTCACTTGCTTTCCCTTAATGTTCTCCCTTTTTCCCCCTTCTAGAGCCTAAACATTTCTCATCTTATATTTTCTCTCATCCCTCTTCTCTCTTTCTGTATTTCATCTATGATAGATGTGCTACATTTAGAACACGGCCCTCACTGTCAACACTGCATTTTAAATGAATATAATCTCCTCTTTCTCTCTTTGTATTCCCGTCTTTCTTTTGTGGTTTCTCTCTCTCTCTCTCTCTCTCTCTGTGGTTGATGGGCCATAGGCGGTTTGCGGATCAATAGATTTGATAAATGGGAGGAAATCTGGCGATAGCTCTTGGAAATCTAACCTATTACGGCTGGTTTAAGAGCAAACTGGTCAGCTATCTGTCTATGTGTTTATGTGCCAAAGAAAAAGGAAGAGAAGCAGAGAGACAAGCAGTTTTACTTGGTAGTTGGGCTGTGAGCGAGCTGAGAGATATGATGCATGTTCCCAGTGGATACCAGTGCCCTCTGGTCACTGTCCAGCAGGACAGAGAAGCTACTTGATATTCTTTATTCAGATTACTCTTGTATATTCACATTATCCAGCATTAGTGTGGCACTGTTGCACATTTCAAGCGTGCATTCCTTTCACGCTGGCAGGCAAAATCACCAAATTATAAAGGATGAGAGATGCGGTCCTTCCAATTACTTTACAAAAAGTACCAGCACCTTGCCGCCTGCTATCTTATTTGCATGCAACTCCCATTTTGTTCTTCAATCTTGTGTTCTTCAAGGTCAAAATAATAGTAACACGCTGTACGGCTGCTTGTGAAAAAGGAGCTCGCGAAGTTAATGGGACATGCAGAGTGAGATGGCTCATACACACACACACACACACACACAAAAATACAACAAAAAAACACAGATACGTTAGTGTCAATTGTGACATGAAGTGTTGCTTCAATGTATCCAGTATAAAAGTCTTGTTTCTATATTTTATCAGGATATACTTTTACCTGTGCAGTTTTTACTATTTTGTATATTGCTTCAAGCTGTCAAATAAGACAGGTGGCTAAAAAGCCTTCACTGTCCTCTTCAGCACCCTGGACAGCACAGTGGATAAACCCTTATTAGCTATGTTACTGCAGTCACTCTGTTTGAGAAATCATAGTTTATTTGATAAACTTGATCATTTGTTTCTTTGATCGTGTCTGTGAACAGTATGTTGTCTCCATTTCGACATGTCCATCTTAATCTGAGGAAGTCTCCTCCAGTTATGCACCTTCTGCATTCTCAGGTTTTTTTTCACAGCATATTTGTGTGAATCTTTGTACAAAATACAAATTGGATGTTTTAATTTGTCCTACTTTGGTCCTTGCCATCAGTTGTTAGTGCAAAATCAAAGTCAGTTAAAAGCTGATTAAAAGGTATGATAAATATCCCGGTCCGAGGATGTTTTGTTTGCTCACAGAAAACCCTGTTTACTTAAACTTTTACTAAATTAAGTCTAAAAAAGATATAAAACAGAGGTAAAGACTTTCTTCAGGCATATGAAGCTACTTTTTTGGAGCGTCTGCAGTTCCCATCAGCTAAGTGTGACCATGTGGCACATTGCTTAGTCTCGGCTCAGAGACGAGACCGATAGGGGATAAAAAAAAAGAATGAACTGGAACTTAATTTCAGGAGTTTTCTAACTGCGGTTATCTTAAAACTTTGACAAAGCTTTTTGCATATTGCTGATCCCACTGGGATGCTATTTACAGAGTATGTTTTTTTCTCATATTTAAATAATGCAGCTAAACTTTCTATTGTTTTTACATGCATATGAAATATTTTAAAAGATTTGTTCTATTTTACTGCAGTCAACATAATACTGGAAAGTGGTAAACAAAATGCCTCCTGGGACTTTAGCGGCTCACTTATAATTACTAAGAGAGGATATGGTTGAGTTCATTGTCCCATTCAGCTCAAACTGTTTTCCCTTTTGAACATTATGTTTTCATAAATTCATTCATAACTCTTTCTCTCAATTTATCTGTGGTACAGTGTGAATTGAAAAACAGATGAGAGGAGGACAGAGATGAAGAGAGATAAAGAAGAGGTTCTTTTTATAATTCAGCGCGGACAGAATGACGGAGATAACAACAGATAAGCCCGCCTGCACACTGTAATCCACTGCAGGTCTGTGCAGATTGCCGGTAGTTAACTTTACTTTCAGCGCTTTTGGAAATTGTCAGACAAAATGAAAAAAAAAAACAAAAAACAAAACCACACATCATCAGCCACTAAGGCACTCTTCCATTACAGATGAATTACTGTGAAAAACCAGCAGCAGCAAGCATTCCACGTCTCAGATGGACTGAACAAAGTGCTCAGCATACAATAATAGCACCAACAACAACTGCGTCATTCACACACACACACACACACAATACATATGTAATGCATTCAAAGCCAGATTCACTTTACTGTTTTCAAAAGTGACGATTTTCTCCCGGGTAAATGCCCCTGGAGTCTCTTGTTTTGGCCCTGTAACTGTCTCTGGGCTGCCAGTGCCTGCAAATTTGGCTATAATCAAGACTGAAAGGGATATCTCCCCTTGCTGGAGCTCTCTTCAAAGCTAGTGTCGGAAAGCCATTTTTCTACTAATGCTAATGTAGCCTACGAATCCACTGTATTGATACCAAAGCTGCTCTTTGAACGATGGACTTTGTGTGTGCGGCTTGGTGAGGACGGCTGAAGGAGGGATTAGGTTTTTGACTGTGTTTGTGTGGGTCTAAATCCCTAACAGAGCTAGCTGACCTTGGGGCGGATGGAGAGAAATGAGTTCATCCTCAAGATAAACACACACAGACACTCTCTGTAACGTACACAAATAGGCAACACACACACACACCCACTTCTTATCTGTCTGTCTCTCTCTTTAACATACACACAAACACACACAGTTTGGTTGAA
>JAPZDZ010000024.1:12487704-12504703 GCA_029783805.1 Acanthurus tennentii | reverse complement strand
GATTCCTCTGCTGCTCCTGGAACAAGGCGGCAAAGGTTGACCTGGAACCTCCCCTGAATTAATTTTTAACTTTCCCCTCCCAATGCGCCATTGACGCACGGCGCAAAGTGTACGATAGGGCCCTGAGTGTTTGGTCATGCACATAATGGAGAAGTAGCAGTTTCATGGCTGTGACTGTTCAGAGGCAAACAGGATCACTATTTAAATCATTTTCACTTCTACTGCAGCAGGAATGTGTAAAATCCAGGCAGTGTTTGGTTTCATTGCGCTATTAAAAGTAACAAAACAAAACAATTGGCCCTTACCAATGCCAAATAAGAAATAAAATAATTAAAGTTGGGCAAGGGGCTTGGGTAATTGTCAGTTTATGCAATAATTTAAACATATAAATCAGGCTATTATAATCCTTGCAGTATGACTGTGCCAGTGAAAAACACATGTCAAGTACTAATATGTTGAACTCAAACAGTGAGTTTATGTGTTTTTAATTGAGTTTTTCACTCTGGCTATATGTGTGTGTGGCCACATGTTCATCTGCATGTGTGTGTTTTTGTATGTGCTTGTGGGTGTGAGGATGAACCAAAGACCGACATACATAACTGACTGCTGATCTGTTTGTGTGTTGTGTGAGAGTGATTAGCAGAGTCAGACAAACCATTAGTTTTGTGCAGCAGCTGTGTGTGTCTTTGTGTGTTTGAATTTTGGAGGGAAGGAAATCATTAAGCTGTTGAACTCACTGTGTGTGTGTGTGTGTTTGTGTGTGGTGGTGGTGGGGGGGGTGTTTGTGTCAGTGGTGGTTGAACCCATTAACTGAATAAATCATCCAGTGTGATTGTGGTGTCAAATGGGCTTTCTGAAACACTTCTGCTTTGCCCAGCGGCCCCTGTCCTTCTTTATAAAGTCAAGACACATAAAGTTTATGAGACCCAAAACTGGCAGCATTAGCTAATTATTGATTAGTTGGAAATGTGACATCAGTCTTCACAAATCTGTATAATTGCTGATATGCAAAAAAACAAACAGATGCTAGCCAATAAGCAACTTAAATGCCATATGCTGTTGTCACAAGATATAAGTAAAGTTGATGACATCTGGCAACAGAACAGGGGTGTTACTGGGCAAAACTATAAAAATGTCTGTAAGCAAGAAATGACATCTTTCATTGTTCTACAATTGTTCTGCAACTGACCCTTTTCTTAAGTACATCTAAACCAGACAAGAAAGAAAAACAACTGTAGAACATCTGTAGAACAACACACGTACTCAAAAGTCAGAGATTTCATTGGGGTATAAAACTTTGTTCGGAACGTTTAGGGAACCTGCTGCTCAACAAATCTTACTCATTCAAGTTTGTCAAAGCAGATGGTAGTTTATGTTTTTAATAAGAGCCCCGGTAAAATTTCCCCCAACCTCATCCCCCCAACTCTCTTCTTGGCTCATGTGCAGCTGCCTTTTAGCAAGCCTGCGGCTGCTAGAAGTTTCCGGGTTTTACTTTAGAGAACAGGGCATTTGTGTGTGTGTGTGTGTGTGTGTGTGCGTGTGTGCGTGTGTGCGTGTGTGCGTGTGTGGTTGGGTACCACTGGGGAAAAATTTCAAGATGATTTCCACCAGATTTGCCCTTTTTGACTTAAGTAGGAAGAATTGTATTTGGAAGTGATGGTTGGCAAAGACTGTCTGGGTGCCATGAAGAGGTTCACTGACTCAGTCTCACCCCATTTGGTTGAATTGGATTAGACTGATTTGAGCCGCTTCAGTGACACCATAATTTATATTTATGACTTGACATCTGCCCTCATCAAGTCCAGCGATGTGTGGGGTTTACAAATTAATGCCAGGGGTAGACAATACCAGCTAATATAAGGAAAGTAAACAGGTGAAGGCCGAGATGACCCTCACATTAGGCTCTTTGTGTGCTTAGTCCTCCATAAATGAATCCAGCTATTCATGTCTTTACCCCCATCTCTTTTTATTATTTATTCTTAATGCATTTAACACTCTGTTATTGTACTCTGAATTAATTTGCAGATTGATTGATGATTGTGTTTGTGCTCCCACAAAAGGATGTTACTGTCATACTTTGCTCAGTGTAGCGTAGTCATTATGAAATAGAATAAAACTAATCAAATCGACATGACAAAGAGCTCACTGAACTGAAAACAACTGACAGCAAATCACCTCAAAGTGGTAAATGTCAAGGACTGGCTAAGAATATATTGCAATACACACTAAAGCTCCTTCATTAGTTCTTTTCTGGTGTTAAATGCTGAGAAAAAAGGTAATAATAAATACAATGTGCAATCAAAGAGTTCAGAGCAAAAAATCAGAACTGATCTTTGATCGATACTGTCATGGCAGAAGAATTCCTCATTTCAATATACAGTCATTACACCAGTTCTTCCTTCTATACTAACTCTACTTGTCCTAAATTACTAGCTGTAACTGTAGACATATTGTAAAAAGTGATGACCAATATGGAAAGTTGCTTCCACTGTCTGCATGATAAATTATCACAGTCACGACTTTTACATAACAGAATATTTAGCTCCTAAAAAGACTTTTGCACATCTCACTCTGCTTCATGAGACACACAGGTTGTGTTTGCGAAAAATGGCAAAAAATATGGTGTAAGCTTAAGCGCTAAGTTGCTTGTTAAAATGGATAGGAGAGTGTCAAACTGCAGATACTGGATTAGAAGCACACATGTGCCATGAGGATTTTGCTAAAGGACACTCCCAAACGCTGTTTTCTACTGAATTCTCTGAAGCTTTTCCCCCAATAAACTATGATTTAGATCATCAAACTGTAAAGATGAAAAGAAACAAACAACCACGGTATTATTTTGCTCAAACATTGAGACCTCACAGTCAGTACTTTTTTCTTTTTTTTTTTAAGTTTAATAAGGTGGTGGTTCTGTTTTCTTCAACTTTTCTTTCAGTACCCCTTTTGAAATTGCTTACAGGAGTCCCAGTACAGCTCTGCTCTCAAATCAAGCTGGTACCTTTCGGCAAGACATCAGGGCAGTTAAACTTTCCTGGTTTCCTTCTTATTAACAGCTCAGTTCAGGGATCCTTTCACACAGAATTTCACCACCACACAAGGTCACACACACACACACACACACACAGAACTATCTGCCAAGATATACTTCCTGGTGGAGGTTCAATGCCATCGATGAGTTTGGCACTGAGACTAGACCCTGCTGCCCACTGGCTCTCACAAACACACACACTCACTCACTAGCCTCCCATCATTTCTCTTTTTGTCCGACTATACTGAAAAGCTCGTCTGTCTCCGTGCAGAGGTGGAAATATATGTATGAGGGAGGGATGGGAATAGGAAGAAAGACCTAGAGTGCATTGGGGAAACTGTGAATGAAGCAGAAGGGAAATATGATTTAGATAAAATGCAGCAGTGACATAAGGGTGTTTGGCAATTCTTCTAGCTATCCTGAAGACCTCTCGAGAGAGCAGAGAGACAAGGAGAGAGGCAGGAAAGCAAAAATAGGGTAAGCTTAGGAGAAGCATTGCCTCCTGTTTACCTGGCTGATACTTTCCCCTGGATTTCCCCCAGGAAAGATACTGACAAGGAAAAACTGGAGGTTCAGTGTTTACCTTGGGCAAGACCAAGATAGAAGTCGACAATGGAGAGAATCAGGAAAGTATTTAATCACAGAACGACGAAATCTGCAGCTGTGGGGGATGGATCTGTGTGAGTGCTTGTCAGAAGGCAGGCTTATGAATTCAAACTCTGTGGGGAAATAAGAGCGATGAGGTGGCTGTTGTGCCACAGGCAGCACCACATGGAAATATACCAGTATGATGATAGCGCATGTGTCACTGCTGCAGATTTCATATAACTGCACATAGCAGAAAACAATGGGACAGTACCAAAAGATGTGAGGCAGCTTGAGTCTGGTTTGTTTTGTACAGTGTAGCTGTGGATGGATGGATGGATGGATGGATGGATGGATGGATGGAGTGGGTTTGTGCTGGCAGGTATTTTGGCTTTTTGATTCGGCTCTGTGCCAGTTATTAATCAATCAAACAGGCTTTTATTAGAGCGGGCCCACAGTGCAACGTCAGTAAAAGCACTCTTATGAGATTTTGTAAAATAATCTGGCAAGTAACTTTATGATTTGTCTTTTACTTTTACTGTTTACTTGGTAGTTTAAAGGAAATTAATACAGTTTAATTAACTCAAAGTGTAGCAGTTTAATTTGAATTCAAACCTAATTAGATACTGAAAAAAGAAAAGATTTACTCTAAACATACGGACCCATAAAATGAATAATAAATAATTTACTACATTAATATTCAGTTTTCTATCAAGTTGAATCATAACAAAATTACTTCTCCTTACACTAATATTTACATTTTGTGTTTGTCTTTTGCCTTGGCAGGATGATTCCATCCAGTAGCAATGACTTCCTGGTTCGGGACCTCGCCGCAGGACGCAGCTACGATCTCTGTGTCCTGGCTGTGTTTGATGATGTCGTCACATCGCTGACTGCGACTCGTCCTCTGGGCTGTCTGTCGTTCACCACAGACACTGAGTTCAGCCAGTGTCAAGCACTGCACAGCCACTTCCTGGGCGGCACGATGATCATCATCATTGGAGGGATTATTGTTGCCTCCGTTCTGGTTTTTATTATCATCTTAATGATACGATACAAAGTTTACAGCAACCAAGGGGCCGGCCATGGGAAAGCAGCCATTGCGGCAACTGCGTCAAGACCGCAGAGCAACGGACAAGGAGGGAGCGGACAGGTCCAAGTCCTCCCTCGCTCTGCCTCAAAAATGCCCGACAGTCAGGACGACCAAGTGCTATCACCGTCCAGGGCCATGTCGCCTAGCAACACTCTGAGAGACACTGTGGCATTGGTCGAGGAGGAGAGCAGTGGACGGAGCATAATGACAAGGACTGACTCCTCAGCCAATGAGGAGTTACTCTCGCCAACCAAGGCCCGTTTCTCCTCCAGGGTCGCCATTGAGATGAAAAGCAGACCGCCATCTGTCGCCAAAGAGCCCACCTCCCCCAAGGAACTGGCAGGTAGTAGAGAAAGAGAGAGAGAGAGAGAAAAGGAGGAGGAAAAAGGAGCAAGTAGACAAAGAGGGAGCTGTTTAGAGAGATGGAGAGAAAGACTAAAATAAGTTGACAGAGAAAGAGATTGAGGAGAGATACAAAAAAAACAAACAGGAGGAGACGGAGGATGAGAAGCAGACAATGTGCAATTGAAGGTGTGAAATTGAGCAAGACAATAACAGAAAGTGGAAAAGTGAAAAACCGAGTAAGTCTGAACGAGAGAATGAATACTGAGAAGACAGTGGGTGAGACAGAGGGCGTCTGCAGAGCTGAAGGAGTATCTGAAGGTGTAGTTAGCTCTCCTCTCTCATTCTTAAAATAAAGGTTGTTTATCTATTTATCATCACATTAATCAAAAAACAGTTTGTACCCTACAGTGTAGTGAAATTAACCTGCAACCTCATATTGACGATGCTCATTGATTCCCGTTCTCTTCTCCTGAAAATTCCCAGGATTAAATTCCGAACAGAACAAGGCAGAAACTTTTGGCTTTAAAAGTGCTAAGAAGTGTCAGACACTTAAAGGTTTTTTGGGTTTTTATTTGCCAAAGTGAGATGTGCCTGATGCCCTGAGCTTGTTGGCCTTATTTCAACAGACTGTGTCAGCAGGGAGGGAAATCTTTGTGGACTGATGTTTAAAGGGAGAGGGAATTGGATATACAGGTGGGATCACCCGATGCACCACAGCTAACATTACCCAGGTTAGCTTTCCTTGTGTATTGACCATTCTGGTGCTATGACCTATTAAAGTATAAGCACACTGAATGGGCTTTTTTGCTATTAGGAATGACATAAGTAGAAGGGTTGAAAATGAAAGAAGAAAGTTAGTACAGCACAAAAAGAAAGAATGTTGTAAATTGGCTGAAATGTAATACCAGACCGAGGAGCTCAAAAATCTTCATTTCCCCTTAAAAAAAAGGAAAAGAAAAAAAAAAGTCTCTTGGGGAATCAAAAAAATGCACATCTGTCTGTCTTCGTTGGTGGAAGAAACAGTTGTTACATGATGAAAGACCCTGTAAAGTCTTTGAAGGGCTTAAAAAGCATAAATAAGAGCTTAAAAAAACATCACACACTGGTTCAAATGTGCCTGTTATGTAACATTACACTTTTATTAACACATCTTTTTTATATATAGAATATAAATAACTAAAAATTAACCACAATACATTCTGACCGTTAGTAAACCTGTAGGTACAAATGTTCATACAACTTCTTATGCTCACAGTTTAGATTTAAGGCCAGCGTGCTCTCTTTTTAAATCCAGGCAACTTGTTTTAAATTCAGCCAGAGTGTAATAAAATGCCTCCAAATGAAACAGGACAGAATCCGGCAAATATATAATTTAAAATATCCTATGAATTATGCACAAGACAACTGATGCAGTCACAGCTATTATTAATCCATACGCTGTGGTTTAAGAAGAAACTGCAAGAAGACAAGTGTGTGGAAGTGGAAAAAATCAGCACAGCCACTGAAAGCACTGCATTTGGAGCAAAAGATACACAAGTGACATGAGTAAGAAAGCTTTGAAGAAGATTTTTTGTGTTTTTATTATTAAGGAAGGTCCACACAAAAGAAGAAGGATGACTTTGGATGGAGTTGCAGAGATCTGTGATAAAAACCTGCCACTCTGACACCTAGAAATTAGAAAGTCTGTGCTGTTACCAAAAAGACAGACTTCAGTTGAGCAGTCTGAGTCCAATATGCTGCACTGAAACTGGTTCATTTTCACCATCAGAATTATTGATACTAAATGAGCACAAACTGATCTTGTGTTTTTCTTTGTCTGATCATGAAAGACCTCTTATGCCGGCTTAGATTGAGTATATTAAGTTTCTGTAGTATTCACCACTGACAGAGAAAAGCTGCAGGACATTTAGCAAAAACAGAGAGATATACTGCCTTTACTGTTTACAGAAACATGTATCTGAAATAAAATGCAACAATTATTTAAGATTATCATTCTGCATTTAAAGTATCGTACAAGCAGTGCAAAAGCATGATGCTATAAGCACAATTCTGCATGATTATAATATAATGATATACCTTTTACTTACCATGCAAGGCACTGATGGAAAATTGCCTTTATGTAACTCAGTCACTGCCAGCAAAGGCTATTAGATAGGACCTACTTTTTACGTAATCAGGCCCTGCTTCTCTCAATTCAAGCTGTTGAAGTGACTTGCACATGCTCACAAAGGCCGCCTGAAATGCTCAGTAGTGCTATCATAGTGGGAATCCACAAGAGCATGTGATTTTTTTCTTTGCGGGTAGATTTTCTCCATGCTAAGCCCACTCCAGTGCTCTTCCCCTTTAACACTAATCCACTCAGGAAATTAGGATTTCATTAGGACGAATAAACGGAGAAACCATTTCACATGAGTGGCTCAAACAGCTGAGTCGAAATACTTTATCAGAGGCTGATATGTCATTCAATTGGCCTCCCTGAATGGCCTGAAATGAGGTGTCATCGAGCCCCGCGTTGATAGCAGGGAGGAGACGGGAGATCTGTGTAAAGCGCAGCAGCTTAGCAAGTTCAGGGAAAGTTTTCACCTTCAGAAACTCCAGTGGATAAGTGGTCAGTATGACATTTAAAAAGCAAAAAAAAAGCTCAATGTTCTGGACACATGCTCACATCATGCCCCATAGCTATTGCATGAAAGAAGATTTGCAGAGATTTCCGATGGTGTCAAGTGCATCATTAGCTAACAGACCAGCTAAGATATAAATACAGTAAAACGAGCTGTTTCCCAGTTGTTTTTTCCACCTCTGAAGGAGGAGAAGTTTTCGTGCACATGTGATTCGGCAAGTTCTCTGAGAGGTAGATGGCCATATTGGGGTTTGAAAGCAGAGGAGTCGATGGGTGCTCATTACGGCTGTAACAGGCTGGAATTTTTGCAAACTAGGATCAAAACCTTTTTCTTTGTTGTAGCACTGAGATGCCACCGTGTGCACCAACTCCAGCATTTCCCCAATGGGCCTAATTAACAACTCTAACCTCATCTCAACCTTCAGTGACTGAAGCGTGTCAGTCATGGGAGCTTTTCAGAAAAAAAAAAAAGGCATCCCAGACTACAACGAGACAGACAAACAAGACAATTATAAGAGGTTTTATTTTGACACTTCACCCAAGGAGGGGAAAAAAGTTACCGCTGGCCTTTGTGTTCTTTGTTTCCTCTCTTTGATTCCAGGATCGTTGGCACTTTGAGGGCAACCTGCAATGAGGGATAATGCTCATGTGTTTGTACAAAGACTGCTGGGGTTTCTCAGGGTGTAGTTGTGTCTGTGATGTGTTTCACTGGTTGCTGCATTGCAGTGAAAGGCAACATTGATCTGATCAGAGAGAGCCGCAGTGAGTTAGAGTGCCTGAGGAACAGAGCGACTGACAGATGCACGGAGAGACCCCATTAAAGGCCCACGGTTGTCAAAAGTGTAACCCGATATGAAAAAACTGGAACATTGTGGGTGAAATGTTCCTGTTGTTTATTTGCTTTTCATAGACTCGTGCTCCTCAGAAGAATGGAAACAGAATTTTGAATTTTAATATTTTAGTTCAACTTTATTTAATTCAAAAAGTGCTTTTTGGATTTTGATTTTGATTTTTCTTTCGAGGGAATATAGGTCCCCTTTAAAGTTGCATGATATAAATTGAAATTTTGCTGCATTTAGTCCAAATTTTGAAGTCTATCATAATGAGAGGCTTATATGTAACTAGATATTGCTTTCTGTAATTATTCCTACCGGTGCAAAAATGATTGCCTCCCAATTAATGCAAGAAAGAGGAGGAAAAATCCACTTTCCTTACTTTATTGCTGAACCGAACCTAAATGTTTAAGCATTTTAAATTAGACAAATCATGTACAGTTCTTCCAGAGTTCAACTCTATTTAGTACAAAATTTTGTGTTTATGTTTCTACTGTAGCCTTCTGCTGTGGCTCAGCAAAGATGAAAACTGTCCACGGAAGCACAAAGAGGGAACTAAAAAGACAAAAACCTTGGAAGATACATAACTAAACTTTTGCTGAACCTTCAAATGCAGCACAGGAGGAAGACTGCGATGCCCCTCCCCCACGCTCCACAGTGTCGTCACATTAGGAAGAAGTCATACAGGCGTGAATACAGCCACCAATAACTTGTACCTTTGGGCCTGATTAAGTATTATTAAAACAATTGAAACCCATCCTTTAATTGAAAATAAATAAATTAAACAGATAAGCATTTGTCACTCAGGGTGTCGCTTTGGAGCTTGAGATCTAGCTCTTGACAGGATGTTGCATGAGAGTTCATAGTCAGAAGTAGCTCTTTAACCTGAATACCAAGTGGGGAATTTCCTACCAGGATTAGCAGTAATTATATGCTTGACACAAACAAATTGTGGTTATGTAAAGCAAAGTGCTACTAGTTTAAGAACTGCCAAACGAACATTAAGTCTGAGTGCGTGTGTGATGTTTTAATTAGACTAAAATCTCTCTACACAGTCACATCGTAGGGTCCCTCCAGTTAAATCATTTGTTTTAAGGGGCTAAGAGGTGCATTCAGGCTGATTCCAGGGCTAGTCAATATGTTGTTCTCACAGTGCCACAAAGCATGTGTTTGCCTGTATGCTCAGGGTCAGCTTCCCGGTCCCTGATGGTCTCTGCATGCTCGTGTGTGATGTTATGTGCAAGGTTTGACATCGCCGAGCCGGTGCAAAAAAAAACTCCCCCAAGGTTAGGGCCAGACGGAAAAAGAAGTCGTGGTTAACACAAGGATGTGTGCAACCTTGTGTTAAGTGCAAGTTCCCCCCTCCCAGTGGCCCTGCCGTGACCCTGTAGCCTGTCTGTCCTCCGCGCATTTTAATCTATCATCACTCCTTCCGGTGTCACCCCGTATGCCTGGCCTCATTCTTCAACGTCATCTGTCTTTCTGAATTCATCTCTCAGGATCTCCCTCAGCTACCCCCCCCACCCCATCCCACCCTCATCCCACCCCTGCTGTGTTTCTCAAGCCCTCTCTGTCCCATTCTCTCATCTTTCGTACTTTTTTTGCTAGCTTTCCGACTTTCCGACAGTTTCTGACCCCCACCCCACCCCTCATTTTTAGAGCTGCTTTGCTCCATCTGTGTCAGTGTTTCTCACTGTTTCTCATTGTTTCTCTCTCCATGTCTCTCTCGTTCTTCTTGCTGTTTCTGACTGTGTTCGCTTTTCTCCATCTCCACTCTTCTTTCTCTCTGTCTTTCTCTCGGATGCCTCCAGCAGCAGACGTCAGGCGGCCTCATAGTGTCGAATGGAGAGACTTTAAGATCTGAGGGTCTCTTGGCCTCACAAAGAGAGCGCGCCAACGCTACACACACAGAGTAATGACTGGCATTTAAAACTTGAGCTCTCCCCGGATTTGTTTTCCGACAGTTTTCTCCCTTCTGCTACTCCCGTGCCTGCCCCGACTGCAGCCTCAATCCCATGTAGCATGCTGCCATCTATCCCTTCCTTTTGGATGCCTCTTGTTGTTGTTTTTTTGCCTCAGTTAGTTCACACACAACGAAAAAAAACAAAAATAAAACTGTTACTCTCCTGTAGTGGTGCTAAAGGTCTGAGGTACCCATCCTTAAAAATCCCTGCCTTCACCCCGATGCAGTTCTTTTTCAGTGCAATTTCTCTTTTCTAGGAACAACTTTATTTTATAAAGGTCGAGGCAGGTATCTTAAAATGGTTAATGGGCTGCTCTATAAAACCGCCCTTTCATTCACACAACACTCTCAACACTCTAAAACTGCCATGCAAAGAATCGGCAACATGCCGGTGTCTTTCCCGAAGACACTTTGATAAATTGACGGGAAAGGCAAAGAGTTGAACAACCAACCCAGAGATTTGTGAATGACCCATTCTGCCGCCTGAGTCAGCCACCAGACTTCCACATCTGAGCAAATTAAACCTCCCCTGTATTACAAAATTATCTGCGTGCTCAGATACCACTAGAGGAAATGACTTTTTATGTAACGTTGGAGAGCTGATCCTTTCATTCATTTCCTTTCTTTTCATCGCTAATTTTCGGTCTCTCTCACTGGTCTTGGAAACTTTCCCTGTCTTTTTGCCTCTTTTTTTCCCCCCATCCTTATTGATTATCTGTATATTTTGGGAATTGGAACATTTTCTTGTTGATGACATCTATCCTTGCATCATTTCCTTCTCACCTCTTTTCTCAATCCCTGGTCTTATTTCTGCAAGAACATCCCTTCTTTTCTCTGATGCTCTGTTTGCATATATTGTTTATTTTTAGTTCCTTAATAGCGCTTCTTTTCCATTCTGTTTCCAATTAATAACACCTCTGTCTGTGCAGTCATTTTTAAAATTTCTTTTATCCTGTCCATCCATCTCCTTACCGCTCACTCTGTATTACCGTCTTCGTCTCTCTCTCTCTCCTCCCATCTCCTTCATCCATCTGCATGGTCCCAAGAATGATGGAGGAGAAGCAAGGGGGGTGGGGGGAGAGGAGGATGATGGAGGAGAAGACTGGGGAGATGTGCAGTGCCTGTGATGGATGAATACAAGAGGCATTAAAAAGACTCTGCTTCATTCTTAAAGTGACACAATAAGCACTGGCTGTACATAAATGCAGTTAAGAAATATTCCTCCTGACAAATACATTTCAAAAAAAGCTCTCCTGACAAACATGCACATTACAAATAGCAGCTTCACCGATACACCACCGCAGCAAGTGCATCTTCATCACTCTCCGAGCTTTTTCTTCACTCTCCCCTGTCAGTGTGTCTGGCTCTTTCAGGCATTAGTTGCTGCATCTACCTACTATAAAGCAGTTACATTCTCACACAAACTCTCACAAGAGAACAAAAATAGCTTCTGTGAGGTTAAAAGTGAAGAGATGAGATATTTTAAACTTCATTGCTAGATAAGTAGTGAGTGGATTATATATCACCGCTTACATGGGATTGAATATAAGAGGATCTCACACAGTGGAATACCAGTGAATGGTTTGTACACAAAGAGATCAGAAATAGCTTCTGCTTCTTTTTTTAGTCATTCAATCAAAAACTGTTTTTTTGATCAAGAGTCATTTTGGATTATTTTGAAAGACTCCAGGAATCTTGATCAGATTAAGTTGCAAAATTCCCAGGGAATCACACCTCTTCATTTAACTCCATGTTTTCAACAGTATATGGATGTGACGACCAAAGAAAATGAAAACCTAAAAGAGTTCTAATCCAAAATGTAAGCCACTTTTAATCAGTTTATCTCCAAGACAAGCTGATCTCACTTCAGAGCTGTGAAAAACATGACATTTGATCCTTTTCTTCATCCGGTTTCATATTGTTTCATTTTCTTCTGTCTTCCTTTGGGAGGTCATATCACTCGCCAAAAAATACAAACATTTTCTGTAAAAATGACCTTTTTCCTAAACTTTTAATGCGTGATGGTTGTTATGATGACAAATCAAACAGAACCTCTCGAAGGATTTTTTTTTTAATTATGGGTCTGCAGGTCAGGAGTAATTCATATTGCAACAGAGACCAAGCAAAGTTAAAGCCAATTTAAGTTCTCTGCTGTCTGACACTTTCTGAAAGCTCTGATGCTCTTAATGTTCAGTGCTTAAACTTTCAGCCAATCTTTCCCAAATCTCACAAGTATTAAATTGTGTCTCCTAGATCTTCCCTAATTAAAATATATGTTTTTCTATCTTCCTCTCAAACTTGTGTCGTACACAAGTTGCACATTTGATCCCACCCTTTGTTCAGTTGTCTTTTTTTACCTCCTTGTTCTAAATATCCCCTTTAGAACACAGATGTTGCCCTTAATGTCTCTTTCCTTCTATTTTAATATCTTACTTCTAATGTTTTATATATTTTTTAATCCTTGCTGTTCTCATTCTCCCTTTTTTTCAGAACCCTGATGTTATTGTTCTGAGTGGCAAATGTGGAGAATGAACGTCACCACCAGGGAGAAGCTGGTGAAAACTGAAGAAAAAAGGCCCAAAAGCTCCTCTCCCATGTCTCCTGTTTACTGTTACCCATTGCTTTGTTTCCATGAATATCATGGGGTTATAGACCTGTACTGTCTGGTTTGCTTTTTACTGCTAATCTTGGTTCTCGTGTCTGAATTGGACAACAGTGTCAAAGCCCGGTGAGTGTTGATTGGCCAGTTGCGGCAGGATCCAGCTGTCAGCGTGATCATCATTGAATTTTCTGTTTTTAAACATGTGAATCAGCATGAAAACGGATACGGTGGATGCAGGACAACACAAAGAGGCATATGGATGCGTCTCGGAATGAAAATGGAAAAAATCTAAATGAAAACCTCACCATCTGGAGCAGCACAAACATGCACAGACAAGATCCCATATGGATTGTAAAAACAGACAAGCGGAGAAAGTTGGATGCATAGATAATCACGCTCTGCCTGGATATACAATATGTTAGACTGCACAAACAGGGAGGGTCTAATGTCTGGATGGGTCTGCTTTTGGATATGAACATGTGGTAACCACATTGACAATAAAGGTTCACTGTTTCTGCAACTAAAACAAAAGGAACCCTAAGTGACTCCACTTTATTAATCCATGTGGGACAATGAAACCCTGCTGAACTGACCTGAGCTGATCCCAGCTGAGCTGAACTGGAGCTGGATCGTAACCTTGTCTGAACTCTGTTTTCTCCCAGTCAGAAGTATGTTTCTGGAAAGCACATAAGAGTTTACAAGGGACCTTAACTGAACTGGTTTGACCCGGATAGACCTAAATAAAGCTAAATAAAGCTGGCCCAAGTGGAGCTCGAAGTGAAGTTGTACACTGCTGAATGATTCAGACTGTGCAGTGATCTGATGGAGACTAAAACCAGACAAGACAAGATAAACCAGTTATCTGTTCTAGTCTGTGTATCCCACTCCTTGGGTTCAAAACCTACCACTCTTCACCGGATGGGACCGGTTAGGACCTTGCTGACCTTTACCCCTCTCTTTCACATCTCATCCAGGCCCGTTTAAACAGGTGAGTAATCAGCTGATTAGCCCATGAACCCGACCAAACAAGCAGCTAAATGAAGAAGTTCTCACACTCAAAGATCCGGGCGGCTCGGTAATTAGTGTGACATATAGTAACCCGCCGGCAGTCACCTTGGCCATCCACCAATTCTGGGTCCTGCCCCATAGTTTAAGACAGCCTTGCACTTTGTAGTGTCTCCTCCTGCCGCGAGTGGTCTGCGCCCTAATGAGGGCAGTGCTTTAACGAGCAGCATCTAATTGCTGTCAGCTAGACAATTACAGAGCCACCTTGGCTAAACGATCCACTTCGTTACCACCCTCCACTGACAACATCACAACAGGCGACAGAAAATGCAATCCCCCCCTTCTGTTTGTTTCATGCTTTTTTTTCATGTCTGAGTCATCCCTTTTATCCTGCTCCCTTCTCTTCCTCCCTCCTGTTCCATCTCTCTTTCCATCGAATGTGTCTTTTTTTTTTTTTTTTTGTCCGTCTCCCTGCCTGAGGCTGTGATCAAATGCTGGTGAAAAATATTATATGCAGGAAAAGGATGTGATTATGAGTGAACACCATGGCCTCAGGGTTGGACTTTGCCTGTATGGTGTTCTGTCACCATGAAGCGACACATTTATTAGCGGTAATCAATAAATTCCAGCAATCTACTGTGGTTCTTGTGGTTATAAACCTTTTTTACAGTACAGTCGGTCTCAGGAACAAAAAGCATGATATGTTCCGTTCCAACCTGATTGCGGCTGTAGACTTAAAAGACTCAGCAGTGAGTCCGAACTCATAGTCCACATTGTTCTTCTCGTGTACAACTGCTATTTCAGGTTAAAATCAAGTTACAATTTAAAAACTTAGAACTGAACTTTAGTTGTAAATATATACGATGTTTAATTACTTTAGACTTATTTTATATTAAGGGACCACCATATTTACAGATGACACATAATAAGCTTTTCAAACCACGTTTTTGATAATAAGTGCTAAATGTGGTTATCATCAATCACTCTTATCGTGCATGGACATCATCCCTTTAATACAGCGATCATCAACTGGCGGCCTGCAGGCCAAATCCGGCCCGCCGAACCGTCCAATGCATCCCATGACTAGATTCCAAAATTGTGAGGATCAAAGAGAAGTTATCATGTGGTCCACACTATTAAAGCAAGTGAAAACAGCAACAACTGAGACTCTTACTATCAGTAATCCCCACCATTTATGACTCTATTTAGTGGGCATTCGTTCTGAAATGAGGACAGACTCGCTGCGCTGTTTGTTTGGTGTAGTGGTGACGGCGCAGATTATATTCTTTTGCAACAGCAACAGTTTCGTTGCAAATGAGGCATACAGGTGACTCATTTCGGAAGTTTGTCATAATAAATGCGTACTTTTCAGTCCGGTCATCATTAAAGGATCTGTTTTCCACGTCAATTTTTTGTTTCATGGCCTTTGAGAGTGCCATTTTACCTGTGTTAAGAGGCCTTTTCCTTTCCCTTCCGTGGTCTTTGTTTCTCAAGTGCTCTGTAAATAAAGTTGACTTGAATTGAGTTGAGGCAAAATATCTCTAACACTCCTGGTGGTTGACTGTGGTATAAGTGATAGGAGCCTGACTCATAAAGGCTAAAAACGCCTTTAGTTTTGTAATGAAATGAAAAAAAATATAAACAATAAACATCAAATAATAATTTTATGCCAAAATTTGATTTTTATTTAATTTTTTATTTGAGGGTCCGGCCCCCAAGGTGACTGTCCGGTAAAATTCTGGCCCTCTGACAAATATAGTTGGTGACCCCTGCTTTAAAAGCAGCAGTTGTGTCTAACAAAATTGGATATGCTAATTGTGCTGTAATTTATTTATTTTGTTTTGTTTTGTTTTTTCATCAAATTAATAATGACTTTTCTTGAAAATTCCAAAGTAATTTTCAGTTTGGCAAAGGATCATTTATTCAGCCTAACACTCTCAATACACACCCACATAAACAAACTGTGAGAATCATTTTAAATGAGGAAAAGAACAGAAAATGAGGACTCACACAGAGTTCCAGGTCTTTGAATTATCTCAAACGTACAAAACAGACAGAGTTAAGTCATAACCTGTTGTTATCATGCCTTTTTTTTAATTTGTTTGGTAATTTAATTTGATATCTGATATCAGCGACTCACACGTAACATCTAATTACGCTAACACATAATCTGTAACATTTAAAGTGCAGATAAAATAGTGATATGAATTATTTCTGCTGTGTTTTAACCAGACAGTAAAATAAATGTTATTTTATCCAGTGTTTAAGTGACTGATTTAAAATGCTCCCCCCCCAATGATGGCAACTGATTTCATTTTAACTTACATTTCAATAACAAGTGACACAGCACTTTAAGTATTTATTTAATAATTAGAAATTAATCAGTCAGTCTCTCTGGTATTATACACATAAGCAAGTGGATATTGAGGGCACCTCTACAATACTTGACTGTGACTGTGCATACACGTGTGTGTTGGTTCACTTGTGTGCGTCCTGTCAGGACAGCATGAACAGTATGAGTATGACTGCAGATGTCAGACAACAGAAGGTGTTTACACAAACAAACATTCACTCTCTCTTGTTGTTTCTGATTGTTTTGGCCATCTTGTTCATTTCTTGAAACAAAAACATACACGTCACACACAGATTGAGACAGTACAACATGGTCTAACATTAACATGTCAGTGGGACATTTTTCCTCATCTGGTTTTCAAAGGTTTGATAGTAATTATGCCTAAAATAACAAACTGATATATATATATATATATATTGATATGAAGGAAACCAAAGAATATTATTCTTTTCTTAAATAAACATTTTTTCTATTACCATTCAATAGTAGGTGGATAGAAAAGAAAAGAATAATAAAGGTTGTAAAATAATTTTATATATATATATATATATATATATATATATAAGTTTAGA
>JAPZDZ010000024.1:12472610-12487604 GCA_029783805.1 Acanthurus tennentii | reverse complement strand
TATATATATATGTTAGGCCAAATCACACTTGTAAAATAAAGCTTGATGAGAAAAATCTGTCTTGAAAGTTGATGTTCGGTCAAGTTTAGACACAGAATCACTTGGTTAGATTTAGAAAAAAAATCATGGTTTGTAAAAACATTAGTTGGCTGTTTACATCACTGAAGTTATGTACGTATGTTAGCTTACTTACATTACGCGCATAAGTAAAGTATGCTATTGGTTAACTTCCAAAGGTTTTCTTGAGTTAAATAAGTCACTGAATAATAATGTCACAGAATTTTGACCTCAGTGTTTCTCCTTCCTCTTTTCTTTGTACTATGTTTGTACTTTCCTTCCATCATTATCCTTCCACCTGATTATGCACCTTGATACAGGCTTCTGCTATCTGAGCCAAGGTGAGATAAACTGCAATAGTAACTAGTATGCGCTTTAGCTTGCAAAAAGGCTGCAAACACACACACACACAAACACACACATAGATATGTCAGAGGCATAGATACAACATAAAACAAAAACAATAACTAAAAGCTGTGTGTAAAAATAGATTCCATATGAAAAAAACCTCAACAAAGTGCCCTCAGCTGTGTTTCACAGTTAAAGGAGAATATAGGCCCATCTTTCATCATCATCATCTATTGATATGTCAGTCTTTAGATACTCTGGCTGCTGTTCTTTTTTTTTTCATTCACATAAAAAAGCTTTAATGGATCATTTGGCGCATTCTCAATTTTTCTTAGTTACAAGCTCATTGGCTCGTAGGTGCTGATATGAAATAAACAGATTTTGTTCTTTTGTATTTTGTTCGCTTAATAGGATCTTAAAGAGGAGTTGTTTTTTTGTTTGTTTTTTGTTAAGATAAGAACTAATTTATTGGTTATTGAACTGTGAAATTGTGTTAAGCACAGACTGAACAATAGACAGGGGGAAACTTCATATTTCAGATTGTGTTTTTAGTAAGTACTTGGTAGTTAGTGATTGCTAAGGAGCCGTGAACTGAAGGACACTGGTTCTTTGTAGGGTTGACAAGTATAAAACTATTTGATATTTATAAAATAACACTAAAACTTTTATCTTTGTCAGACTTGCACCCCAACTGGCACCACAGCTACCCAGTCTAACCCCTACAGCAACCCATGCTAGGCTATGAGATATTTTATGTGCAGACATAGCTCAAAATAAAGCCCATTAGTTTTTATTTTGGGCCAAAAGAGACGAGGAAGGGCTATCAATAATTGAATTGGAATGAGGAGTGTAATCCCACTCCTTCCGTGGACCGCTGGCTGACCTTTCAGAGTGCCAGACGGCCAACATTTAAAAGCAGCTGAGCTACCGATATCCTTTCAATCTAACAGGCACGGGCTAATTTAGACTTGGTATGTGCTTCTGAGCAGGTGTGTGTCTCTCATTTAATTACTATGATTCTCCTTTGTTAAAACTAATACGATTGCCAAGAGAGGGTGTATCCATTTCACTCCAACATTTAGAAAGTTTTAGAGGCTGAAATGAAGTAGCACCACCAAAACTTTTACATGCCTCTCTGAGTATCCCTAAGGAAAGGCCAATAATACTGATTTTCACCTTTGTTTCTCTAGTGTGTAAGATGACATAGGCTTATTGAGGAGAAAGGCAAAACTGTGGCTTAAGCTCTGTGACACTGACTTGCAGAGTCTCTCTAATACAGTATTACTAAGCCACTGTTATGTCGGTACCCTAAATGAGTAATGTGTGGCTACATGACAAAATTGAAATCTGTTGGTAGGTGATAAAAATCTGTCGCCACTAAGATTGAACCCTGGCTTCACCTTCCTTTCTTTGTCTCAGCCATAAAAGTGAATAAAACTTGCTGGATGCTCCATGGACACCTTCATAATTAAAAATGATGAATTAATCATGCAGTCCCCTCCACCCTGACACTGTTTTCTGCCATTCCTTCCTCCCCAAAGTCCGGTGGTCATGCGATATTAAGAGCTTGTTATCCTGACTTAAAAATGTCCATCTTGTATAAAAACAACTATGAGGAGTGTAAGGAGGCCAAATGTGCAGGAATTGCATTTTTATTAAACTTTCAGCTGCTTTGATCCTTTCTGCTCTAGTCTCTGGTGGGAAAAACCTTTGAGAGAATAGTTTGACATTTTCTTGCCAAGAGTAAGATGAGAAGGGCAATTCCACTGGCATACTTTTTTTTAATAAAAGACTACAGCCAGAGGTCGTTTATCATAGCTTATAAGACTAGGAAACAAAAGTATTTGTCTTTGCATCTGTATCTAGATAAAGACCAGAAAGTGGGCAAAGTGTAATTCATGTTAAATTTTCGCGAGTATTGTATTTTCTAATCTAATATTCCTCAGAAATGCAACCGTTGCGCCTTCAATTGATGTTCTGCTGCAGACAGATTTGCAGAGAGATGGAATTTTTTTTATCTCTTCGGTTTAACATCGCATGTGAACTGTAACATGGTCTTGTTTCACTTAATGTGACAGCTTCCATCTGTGGCCATTTGGCAGCATTACGAGTCCCTCCCAGCAGCCATTCACTTTCTTCCTTTAACGAAGGCTAGAACCGGCACAGTGAGCAACACAGACTGTAGTTGTCATTACAGCCTTAATGTAGAGGAGATGCAGTATGTGCATGTTCATGTGTGCATGCTATGACTTCACTTTAAGCGGCACGTCACATCTGGCAGCTGATGGGACATTGATGTAGCTAGACGTGGCCATGCATACATTATGGTATTTGAATAAAATCCTCAAAGACATACAGACAAACTCACACACTGAAGTATCTGAAAAAGACCGTGGTTTCTTCGACACATCACTGCGGGATCCTTCGCTTATTACACGGAGCTTTCCAGCTGTGAGTTAGAGAAATTCAAAAGACAAAAAAAAATTACCGGACACATATGAAAGCGGGTAACTTTAGAAATGTGTGAGCACCCCACTGTTATCTGACCTGTGGTGATATAAGATGAGATCCTTACAAGATCATGACAAGGTGAACGATGCCCGCGGGGAGAAGGAGGTGAGAGAAAAAACGTGAGGGAGTAAAAGGAAGGAAGGAAAAGCAAAGGAGGGAGGATGGGAAGTGGGGAGTGAAAACAGGGAGAGAGGGAGGGAAAGATGGAGCAGGGACAGGTTTCAGATATGGGGGGATGTTAAAAGTGAGAATATAGGATAAGAAATGTATAAAGTAGTTTACATAAAGGAGACAACAAAGCAGGAGGAGGAAGGCTTGGTGATGTTACTAGAAATTAGCATAAACTGGCTTGATTGTCAGTTGATATGGTCTTCCTTTAAGTACAGATGCTTCTGTGATGATCCTACTGTGCCAACAGCGCTGTGATAGGAAGAGGAGCAGCGGGGGGGAGAGGCCGTACAAAATAAGCAGCCAAGGGGAGGTAAAGGAGGAAGGGGGAAGACAAGGTTTAAAGAAAAAGTGGAGGAGGAGAGAAGATGTGATGACGACAGGCCAGAGTAAAGGAGGAGGAGGAGTCAGTAAAAAGGCAAGGAAAGGGAACAGAGAGGAGAAGCAGGAGAACAGCGAGTGGGATGAGTGTAGGATTACTCAGTGTGTATTGAGCTGCAGCTGCATTGTGATATGAGGTGTCTTTGGTTCCTCAGAAAGAAAAAAAATGGTAGCATGAATAATAGATGACACAACATATACACGTTCACACAGTGCATGTTTATTTCGATATGAATTTCTTAAGTGACTCCCCCACCTCCTTTTAAATGGTCGGGGGGTTAAAAAAAAAGATCTTGAAAGCGAGGGACATGATGCTCTTAGCTGAACAAATACGTCAGCACACGAACGCAAAGCCAGCGAGGCAAAAGAGATTTCTACGTTTAGATCCTGCGACCTCTCATTGATATGTGTGTGTTTGCGAGGAACGGGCTGATGCTTCTATGTGAATGAGTGTGTGTGCCAGTTATTCAGCGGATGCATTCATGTGTCAATCATGACTGAAAAAGTTGACATTTCTGTCAGTTGTCCACCCTGGAGAAAGCATCTGGAAAGCTTTTAATACTAATTTACCCTGAAGTAGCATAAAAAAGTTAAAAAAAAAAAAAAAAAAAAAGAGGCAGCTTTCCGGGCAGTGTTCAGCTCTAAAATGTGAGCACCGCCGGGATTTGTTCTGCAAAAGATCTTGCTCTCGGTGCTCCTGTGTGAGTTGGTGAAGGTCAGTAGCACAGCATATTCAGCTATTTTAAAAGCCCTTCTGTCAATTTGTGTATTTAAAAAGTCTACAGCCCACCACACTTATCCCATCAAATTGAGGGATTTCAGAATATGAATTTTAAAGCCAAACACATGAACTCAAATAACACCCACTTTATGATATTACTTCAGTGTAGCGACGGTTTTTAGCTTGAGTTCAGTATATTTGCACCATTTCTTGACAATGAAAACAACACTTACATGATGAAATGGTACTGAATCTATTGGATGGTTTTGGTGGCTGTGAACCTTTTTCTTTTCTTTTTGCCAGAGCACATTTCTTAGATACATGCACATTCTGCAGCACTGGAAGTGATTTAAACTTCTGGTTCAAGACAGCAGGATAATCGTTAATTGGCACTGAGAGCCTGCGATGCAAATGA
This sequence comes from Acanthurus tennentii, assembly GCA_029783805.1. Taxonomy (NCBI): domain Eukaryota; kingdom Metazoa; phylum Chordata; class Actinopteri; order Acanthuriformes; family Acanthuridae; genus Acanthurus; species Acanthurus tennentii. The sequence goes on along the minus strand of JAPZDZ010000024.1, from coordinate 12,483,003 downwards.
GGGAGCAGCGATTATATTTATAACCATTTCAAAAATTTAACGTGAAATTGGCTGACATTTAGTGATACACGGACCTGTAAAAGTCAATTGTGTTGCAACTCAGAGAGAGGGAGAGGGAGAGAACGGCAGCAGTGGGCTGCAGAAAGAGAAGCTATAATTGGATGCTGCAGATTTACCACTCAGCATTAGTTGATGTATTACATTCATATGAAAGTCTCTTCCTCTCTTTGCTTTCTGCCTTGGAAAAGCTTTACCTGCATCTCATCAGTGGCACAGAGCTGAACTGTTTGATGCACAGTGCACCTTCAGGATACAGAAGCAAGCACACACACACACACACACACACACAAAAAAGGAAAGAAACAAATGGGGTGGCACTTTTCAGCAGGTTACAAAATGCTACAGATAATACCTTTAGCAATTTACATATAAATGGCTGCAGCTGTGTTTTCCCTATGTATACTGTAAACTCTGTTTCAGGAATAAAAATGGTCATGGTTCCTACTGCACTGTCTGCTGAACTTTGCAGCAGAAGCATGCAGGGCAGCACACAGGGTTTAGAATAGCAGCCTGCACTACTGCAGTGCACAGTGAAAATGCACTGACATCAATCCACTGCATTTCTTTTTCACTAAAATAGGAATAATAATACAATAAATATTATAAAAAAGTATAAATAAAATACTAAAACAAAATACTGCAATAAAAAAAAATACTGTAAAAGGAAATGAAGTAAATCTTATTGCAACATGACATGATTTAACCTAGTTCACTTAATTCTAAGCAACATTACTCACTCTTTTTTATATAATTACTTTTTAAAGTTTCACAGTAACATCCAGGGCTTAACAAAAGCACATCTGCCAAATGCAGGTAGACTTTGGCAGATGCATACAAACTGAGTGTTCAACTGACCACAAACCAGAAAGCCAACTTTGCTGCCCTGCATGAGGTCAGGCAGCGCGACAGCAATCTGTTGGCTGCTCTGCAGCTCTCTGTCCCGGTTATGATGACTGGAGGCAGGACTGCCAACTGTCACAAATGACCAGGAGACTCGTGCAATGGACACACCGTCTCACTCCACACGTTCATTTTCTAACCTGGTGAAAAACTCATTTAAAACTAATAACAGCACAAAAAAAGGACAGTGACTGCACATGACCAGACAAGCCAGCAGCTCTTCTGTCTGTCAGCAGGGTCTCTGATTCTCTTTTCGTACTCTGTGCATGCAGGCAAGATTGGGACTAAGTTATAATGGTCATGGAGATGTTCTCTGTTACTTCAAAGCTTTCTCACAATTTACAATAAAAGATTTTTCAGGTTAATAATAATGTTATTAGATGGATCTCCTGATGCTGGTTAGGTTCCTTTGGCCATGATGTAACTTTGGAAAACCACAAGTCACATTGGCTCGTTTGCAAATAAGTTCATGTCAAGCGCTGATTACATCCTGGGCTTTTTATATCTCATGATGCCTCACAAGTGACACATTATATTTCACTTGTGAGGCACCCAGGAAATCGAGAGTGCAGCTCTCACACATCCATCGACCAACAGGGACCTTGAATGAACATCCCTCCATTTATCTCCCACTGCAGAAACTCATTTCCCCCTGCAGACAGGTGAGAAAATGGGACTGTTGTTGGATTATAATCTTGTGCAGGTTTAGGGGTTTAGCTTCAGAGCAGTCCTTGGGTTGTTATATTGGCAGCTTAAGACCAAAAATGCTGATGCAGTTTATTTGTTTTTGGAGTGAATGAGATGGTTTGATCCAAGTGTGTCGAATTTGTCTTTTAAGTGTCAGAAGTGCAAGTGCTCTGTACTGTCATTGGTTTGTCAGCAGATTCAAAGACAAAGGGATGTGTTTTTTGTTGCTGTTGAATGCTCAGTTAACTACAGTGTTACAGGAAAAGGTTGGGTTTGGTTTTCCACTTACAAAGATTTATTTTGTAAAGACCTTCTAAATGTTTATTGTGCATTGGATGTTAGGTTTATCACCTTGTTACAGGTTTTTGGGGGATTACTTTTGGTAATCTCCTAAATTTGTCACAAAAACCAGAATTGTTTTGTCCAAGTAGAGTACAGTTTGCACACTTAATGCATTACCAAATAACATCTTAAATAATAACTTAAATAATAAATAATAACTGTGGCTTGCACATGCACAACAATATGAACTACATGTAATTCAATGTATCGCTTTTGTGCTACATATCTTTGGGAGTGAGATACAGTAATTTGTTTTAACTTTAATTGAAGCCAAAGTTGTGTCTTTTTATCTCTTTCCAGACATTATAAGAATCAAATCAAATCAAATCAAAAGAATCAAATAATCAAAGGCATTTAATACAATTAAAATATGCCAGATATAGTTGTGCTTCACATTAATGTGTGGGGGTAATCACAGAGTGCTTTCAAGTCTATTTGTCAGCGTATTCAGTTGACATGTTGCAGTGTGTTAGAAAGGACTGACTGTGGTTTAATCACTTAGACCAGTATTAGTGAAATGTGCAATGACAGGTCATGTCAAGAAGAAAACCTGTGTTAGTCTTTCTTCTCAAAACCTCTGATTTAGTTGAAGTGCAAAGAGCAGAGCTGACGAGGTGTCGTAATATCACGATGTGTGCAGCACTGTGAGTGCCATATTAAAGGCTGAAGAACTGGGTGGGAAGGTGTAATGAACGATGGCTAATTAATACTTCTGCAGTCAATCTATTAATTAGGACAAGTTCTCACCTTTAAAATATATCTTTCTGTGGACCGCTGTGCAAGCTTAGAAGAGCAGTGATTCCAGCTGCTGAGCCTTAATAAATTTCCCTGAAAAGCCATTTGGACACTCACTGGCTATTCAGTCCAAAAATAACAAGATTGGTTGATTCAGGCAGAAGTTAAAACTTTTAATTACGGCAACAACAGTGTTTTGAGAATAACATAATCAATAAGTTATGTTCTTATTTGCAGTCAGGGCTTCCTTTGTGGTGTGTTGCAGCAGAAGTTGAGCCCTCTGGGTTTGTCTGAGCCCTCAAGATAGGCACTCACCATGCAAGCACAGTGGTCTTTTTGAAATTGATTAGCTGCTTGTGTTTTTTCCGCTCAAAAAAACTCAAAAAGCTAATGTTTGGCTAAAGATTACACAGGGCTCTGTTTACGTGCAGTATCTGCAGTGTGATATTTTGAGGCACTTTTTGTACGAAAAAATGCATATTTTCATTACAGCTGTTGTAATGCTGATTAATGTAAGACCGTAGTTTCATTCCATTCATCAGCAACCAAGAGCCAACAATCATGTGTGCTTCTGGCCCGAGTTTGCATTTCCTGCTAATGATGTTATCATTACTGTCTGTTTAATAGGCTTTTTTCAATACCTTTTCCAATTACTTGCCATCGCCGCACATTCTTTTCTCAATAAATGTCACATAGTGTCAAGACATTCTACCAACATGTTTTATTGAGGTACAAATAAATATTTTGTTGGTCATTTCTTTTAGATTGTGGAACTGCTGGCATTTGTTATAATCTTTTATTTCATTAACATTCAACTTTACTCTGTTTCTGCCAGCCACTCAATGAGCAATTTAAAGCCAGCAGCAGGTTTCCCTCAAGAGGACCACTTACAGTGACAGCTAATCATTTTAGCATGCTCACATTACACTACTAATGAGGCCAACAGTGGCAGAGTTTTTGGCATCTAACAAGGAGGGCGGTGGGCCGACCGATTGTTTTCCTTCACTTTTTTTTTTCATAAAGCTTGTCGCCTACCAGATTGTGTTTCGGAAATTATTTGAGCAGGGAGCCCCACAGCATGGAGGTGCAGTTTTTAACTGGCATTTTGATTCAGGGCTGATCCCCCGTGGACTCTGTGTTTTTAAAAACCATATTATTTTAAATGATTGTTTTACAAATTTGGTTCTGGTTTGATTCTAACCCTTATTAGTATCAACATCCACTCCAGACCATTGCAGGAGGAAGCTGGAATTTATTCTGCTCTTGGGTTTGACTGTCAATCACTGTAGTGGTCTTTTTTTAAAATTTTATAATAAAGAGCGGGATAAATTTGTCTTAATAACATGGCCTGTAGATGCGTGCTGATCAGAGTTGACCAGAAAGTAGCTGTCAGTCACGGCCATTCCTGTTGCATGTTCAGGTGGATGAAGTGCTCTTCATAATTTAAAGTGTAATAAGCTGCTGATTTGCTCTGGTCTGGTCCACAGAGATGTAACTGACTCTGGCTCTGTAGCCTTGTTTAGAAAATAAAATCAAACACACGCACACTCAAACACACACACACACAAACACAGCACAAATATTATCCAGACACCATATCACTTCCAGCACAACACATGTTTTTGCCCAAGGCTGCCCATAGGGTATAGTAGCTGTAACTAACAAGTGTTGATAACCCCTTCTCTGCATTTGGACATATTGACATATTAATTTTTAATTTCATTTATTATCATGCGTATATTTAGTTTCCTTTTTTTGATGTTTAAAACTGTATCTTATGGGGTTTATTTATTTATTTATGCCTCAAACTTCTTCAGCCCTTCGCCATGACTTACACACACATTGATGGCAAATGCTATTTTTTAAGGCGAAGACAAAACACATAAACTGAAAGGTTTTTGACTGTAAATCACAATGAGAGAAAAGCTAATATCTTTCTTTCTCTTTTTGTGTGTTTTTTTTCTTTCAGACCCAGTGTTCAGGAAGAAAGCCACACTTCTGACATCAAGAAGATACAAAGAGATTGAAAAAAAATTATAACAGCAGGGCATCGGCCAAAACGCAACAATTTCCGTCTGCCGCATCACTGCTATTATCAAACTTATGCTATCCGATCAAAGTCATCATCATCATCATCACTGCTGTTGGTGAATAAGTTTACAGGTGCCACAGGTCCCACTAACTGAAAATACTATCATGTGAAGAAAAATGCTGTATGGCTTTACCACCTGCATTATTAACCACTTTGAAATCATTCAGGACCTCTGAACATCCTCATAACCACCATGCAGTGCATTTACGTGCACACAGATTGATTGATATAATCTCACATATTCTGTTTATCAAGATGTTACATCTTCATGCGCGTCTGACAGACATCCCTTAATATATATCATCGGAGTAACACAAGGGATGTTCGAGCGTCTGTCTCATGATCTCATGCTTTGGGCCAGACACCATGCTGGTTATTGTAAATGAGATATGCGGCGCACAGGTTCCATCTCAGATATTTATTCGCCCATATGTGTGTGCACATAAATGCATTTACTTCCACTCCACAGTCTCATCATCTTCATTGTCATCATGATTGTTATGGATCCCTGCAGAGATGCAAGTTTGCAGGAGAGCAGATCAGACAGAGAACCTCAAACCTTTTGACCCAAACATGAAGAAACACACCCAGAAAAAAAAAAGAAAGAATACGAATGCTTTGTCTTCACTTTTCTCCTTCTGTGTTAACCCCTACTCTTCTTTTTTTGGGCTTTATCTTTTGTATGTGTACATAAAGCAATTTCAAATCTTATAGTTTTGTACATGTAATTTTTATGGTGTGTGGAAATTTTCTAATAAAATAAAACAAAAATGGACGACCTTCTCCGAGACTGGTTGCATTGTTTTTATTATATATATATTTTTTATTCTTGCAATCTTAATCTTCATCAGTTGTTATGCTCTTTAGTAATGATCTGCCAAAAAACATATAATTAACATGTTTTAAAACACCATGTAGATGTTATCAAAGTTAACAATTTTACAAATTTCTCACACATAGCTTAAAGGCAAATGAATTTATATTTTAAAAAGTGTTAATTGCCGCAGCCAAGGTGTCTGCTGTGGGCGGACTCAAGACCTGATTATACGGATAATTATAGAAATAATAGGCAAACTGTGAAAGTCTGTCACTAACAATCTGCAGTACTTTCTATGTATTACATACACAATTTTGCATGCCTCATCTGAGCTCATTTCTCTTTATTCAATCAAATGATGTTTTCTTTTTTTGCCAGATGAGTTGGTGATGAATTATACTATATGCATTCTAGGTTTTCCATTTTTCCTTTTAAGTGTTTGACAAATTAAATAAATCAAAATGAAAAGACTGCCACAATGTGCCGATAAAAGCTAAGTACAAAAGATAATTACTGTCATATGCAAAAGTCTAGTTAAAGCTGCTATATATATATATATATATATATATATATACTAACAATAGATTAAGTGGCAACAATGAAATCTTAAAGAGGTTCTACATAATCTGCAGTCCATCTCAGCACCACAGAGCTTTAAAGCTTCCTATAACATCAGTTTGAGTTCACTCTCACAGCTCTCATCAGGGTGGTTTTCAGCCTCTGCGGGGAGCTTTTCTCTGAAAAATAGCTGTGACACAAACCAACTGTACACTACCTGTTTAGCACCATGCTGTACACAGGCACAGTTAGAGACTAGCTGCAGCATAGTGGAGCATTTGGCAGCTAAAGAGCCTGATATTCCCCTCAGGAGCTGGTTAAGACCAAACCAGAGTAAATATTGGTCTTAAGTTCATCAGCTAGAAACACTACTCCATTTAAATGTTAATGCTGTTTCAGTGTGTTTCACTGTGTTTACAGTTTGTTTACATTTTACAGTCATTTCAAACAACAACAATATACATGCATTTACAAAGTAAGATTTACCTGAGTTCTTTGGCTAAAGCACAAAGTCTTGGTGCCATCAGTGATAGAAAAATTGAAATGACTGTTATTGATCTATACAATCAGAATTTAACCAGTTCTTGGTGATGACAGATGTTTTAGATTTGCGGAGACATCAGCATGAATTCCTTCCTGCACATGGATGCATGAAAGCATCGCTCACTGGGTCTTTGATTGTGATTTTCAAACTGGAAAATCAGCCCAGCTGCCCCTGAAATACAGTGAAATTTGTCCATAATCATTCACTAAAACCTGTAAATCCGCACTGTGCATGGATGCACTGATGTTATTCTGGCTGAGAACGTTACATGAGTAAAGATGTTTTCATTCAGCATTGGAGCCTTTTAAATGTCTCCTGTATTTGCTCTTGTTTCTTACTCCCAGTTGCTAATATTTCCTGTGAAGATAACCTAAATCTGTCTGCTTCCTCCTTTTCCTCCTCTCCCATTACTGAATCTCCTCTTATCACTGCACCCTCCCCCCAACCTTTTCCCCCTCAACTTGTCACCCCCATTTTCTCTTCACCTAACCTTCAATCCCCTCGTCTCTCCACCTTTTTTCTGCTCCGTTTTTTTTCCTTTCAACTTTAACACTCAATCTGCTCTACACAACTCCATTCTGCTTCCCAGATCTCCTACATCCCTCAGTTCTCTCCTCCTTAGTTCTTGGCAGGGGGGCGAGCTCCTCCACCATCTCTGTCTCCTCCTTCTCCTCTACTCTCATCACCACCTGTTAACTTTATTTCCCCTCCCTTCTTACGTTTTTTTTTCATAACACATGAAGCAGAAAGAATTAGAATGGATGAGGTATAATGAAAGGCAAAGTAGAATATATCTTTCCTAACAGAAAATCGAAAAAGGGGGAATGACTCCTCCAACGTTACGGCAGCACTGCCAAAGGCAGGGAAAGGGATGTAAAAAGGATGGAGGAGGATGAACACACAGTGGTCCCATGAGCTACTAGCAGCTGTAGAAAATGTGACACCTGGGGTCTCATTTTGAAAAAGATCGTAATATTGAAATTTGATTCATGTTTTACTCTCTGCTCTGTTGCCGGCAGCGAATATGATTATAATATGAATTCAGTGATGGGGAATAGAAAACAAAGGTGAAAACAACCTGATGAGTTATTATTGTCATTGTCAATGAATTATTAAATAGTCACCTTTGCAAGTGTACACGCTTAAAAGTTTTCTTCCTGAGGTATGAATAAAACAAGAGTCATTTGAGCTGACAACATCCCATCAAAATCACCATCGCACTGGATCGAAATAATCAGCTATGCTTCTGAATTCATTAATTAAGCCAAATATTTATGGCAGCATACTTCGAATGATATCAACATCAACTCCATCTTATGCCATTTAGGAGTTAAAGTAGTTTTAGGGAAATTATTTCACACTAATTAACATGTAAATCTATGCAGCAAGGTGCTCCAAATTTAATCAGGGCCAACTCTTTGGGTATGTATTGAATTCCTGTCATGTACCGTTCTCGAGTGTGTTCACCTAAAAATAAAAAGTAGACACAATGACAGACAAATGTCAGCATGTTGGTATTAAAAAGAAATACAAAGGGCACAAGAACTTTGTGTTCTTGACTTCTCTTAGTGGGAATCATCAGCATGCTTGGAATTAACATTTTGTTCTGCTGCTTGTTGAAAAAAGACCTTGAGAGGCAGAAAAGAAGTAATTTAAATTGGTGAAGGATTAACCTCAAGGCTGTGGTAGTTTTTATTTGTTAAAAAATCGTGAAGCCTTGAGTGAGAAACCTCGAAAATTCAAAAGATTTCACACAGAACATTTAAATATATGACGACCTAATGGCGTGCACACACACACACACACACACACACACAGGTGACCTCTCTAACACACTCCATTCATACTGACACACACAGAAAAACATGTATGTACTTGCATGAAACAAAGAGAGAATAAATCCACACAAAGACAGCTGCTTGTGGACACGTAGGTTTGTGGAGGACATTTTGTTTTTCAAGCTGCTCAAGTTCCAGAGTTTAACCTGAAATTACTGACATCCTCCAAGCTTGAGTAACTCCTTCACTGTTTGCTCTGCATACCTTTACTACTTGACTGACTGCTTCTAAGATGACTGCATGATTTATTTCTACACTGTGATTACATTAAATTTCCCTTTTTTCTCCCCCAGACATCATTTTCCTGTCTATGCAACACCAACAAACATTTACTGGTTGTTTTCTGCTTCTTTTGAACACAGTTTCTTCCTTCGGTACAGTGGAAGAGTTGCAGTGGACTGTTGGAGGAAAAACTGGAAAAAGAGAGAGCTGGAAGCCACTCGGGCCAACATACTGAGATAGATTTAAACCCAGGATGTCTAGCTGAATCTCATTTGCAAGTGTTTAACGTTCTCCTTATTCACACTCAGGGGAGTCCAGTGCTTCACCCAGATGTGTTTCACCTCAGGGTTTGTCATCTCTCTCGTGACGTCTACTTCTGGGGATGCTGGCCAACTTGATTTAAATTTCTTGTAATTTTAAGGTGTGAAAATGGTTTTTGGCGGATGGCAAATGTAAATGAAGGTAAAACTATTTCCAAATGTGAGTTAATTTAGGTTGATTCAGTGAAGTCTGAGGACCTTAAGGCTGCATTTACAGTTCTCATTTTAAGTGTCTAATATCCTGATGAAATCTAGCTGAAAGTCCAGACCACCTCTTAAGATCTTAGCCTGTCTTAAACGCCTCTTGGATGCTTCTGTACTTAGCTGCATCAGAGATTACCCTCTCCCATTCACGCTTGAGCTTCATCAAGGCTTCATTTCTTCTGTCCACATTTAAATTTCACAATAACTAAGATGAACAAAGACGACATCAAGAAGCAGGGTTGTATATTTAACAGGCTGTGACGACACTTCTGTAGATTGTCTCTTTGGGGACAAAAAATGAAATGAGGTCCACATTGTTCCATTTCTTTTTTTTTTTTTTTTTAATAATTCACTCTCCTCCTTTGTCCCTCCACGTGACACATATCACACATTGGCTGTCTCTCATAATGGAGTAAAGGTGACAGTCTGCTGAAATGAGATCCAGCTAGTGTCAGACGCTGCATGTGCCTGAACCAACGACTCCAACTCACAAAGGAAACCAATGACTCACTGAGTTAAGTAATATTTTTTCCAACTACCTGCCTACATTTTACCTGGCTAAGAATGGAGGCTTATTCACTGTATGACTCAATGCTAGATTAGTAGCTTTGTTAGTGCTCTTTCTGACCACTAAATACCAAAGATGAAGCATCAAAAAAGTACAGATGCTTCCTTGCTGCTGCTGCTAATTTTTTCATCCACAAGAGACATTATTCATAATATCCCTCTACACTCTTGCAAGAAAACTGGATGGACTCGCTAAGCAAAGGGAGCAGGGGTGATAAACTCAATTGTTTGTAATCAGCAGAGCTCAGTATTTTAATAACGGCACCTCATGGTGTTTTTCGTTTAATCTTCTAAAGACACCCGTCACATGTGTTTTAATGAGGACAGCTCACAGTGAGAGATAACTGAAAAACTCAGCTCTCCCCTGGTTTTATCTGAGGTTGGATGCACACCACAAGATCTCATCAAGTTTAGTTCAACTAATTAAACCCAGAGTTACCGTCCTCTCCCAGCCCAAATTTTCCAGATGAGGGAACTGCTGTGAGAGAGCCACAAAGGAAAAACATG
>JAPZDZ010000024.1:12443681-12455541 GCA_029783805.1 Acanthurus tennentii | reverse complement strand
TGTGTGTAAACTAAGATACTAAGTTCTAAGTTGTGTTGTGTGCCTCAGGTCTCTGCTCCTCTTTGAAGTGTGAGAGCTGTGTGCTTTTGATATGAAGGCATTTAATAAGCCTCACTCAGTCTGTCTGTTTCTGTGTGCATGCATGCTTGTGTGTGTGCATGCATGTGTTTGTGTGTGTGTGTGTATACGTGCATAAGGGTGTTTAACAACAAGACATCCAGTTTGCCTTGTTCTCTCAATGTGCAGTTGCATGTGTGCGTTATTTTGCAGACAATCAATCACCCCTGACTCCACATACTGTCATGCCTTGTGTCCTCGCATCATAGCACGCCTCCATGAGCTTCGTGGAAACAACAGACACACACAGTACAAACATGAACACAACGGGCTAACATCATGCAGTCTGTGGTGTTTGATGGAAACATATTTGCACGCACAGTGAGACAGGCAGACTGACAAACGGGCGGTCCAACACAAAGTGAGGCATGAGCGGACCTAACAAATAGACCAGTTTTTCTCTTTTGTTTGTATTAAGTGAATTAAAAATCAGGTTGCCTGCTAAAACCTTTGTTTTGCCCCCTTCGTTAGGACATGAAGGGATAAATTAAAACAATCTGGCACTCCCTTAACTCTTCATCTAGAACCATAGTCAGGTCAAAGTTTCCATCCATCTAAAACTATGGTCTATCTGACATTCCAATCAGCTTCTGCTGTACTTTATATTCAGTACTAATTTAGTCATTTAAAGCACGCTGTAAAGACAGCGATTCAGGAAAATATTTCTTGATGTTTGAACTTAACACTCATCGGTCCTCTTCCCCCTAATAATATTTTGTGGCACTTTGTTCTCTATTTGTATGTGTACAAAAAACAGAATGGAAAACTAATGGACTGTAAGGAAATACTCAATGAAAGCTTTTTTGGTTTTGGATCAATAAGCTCATCTCTATCCAGAAGTTAAAGACTGCTGATGTTTTCATTCAACCCAAAGCATTCTTGTTTAATATCATGAGAGTTAAAGTTTTAAAGTTTTATTCACTACAGTTCTAGGATTTTAAAAGGGGGAACATTGTAAGAAACTCAGTTTTTCAGAGCTTGTGAACAAACATTAAGGTATCTGAAGTGTCTACCAACCCGCAAACTGTGAAATAGGACAACACAGTCAGTTTTTTGTGGGCTCCTAGATCAGGAAACTTGAAAACTTGGAAACTTGACTTCAAATGATCATACTTAAGAAAACTATAACTGCTTTCTGCATACAAGCCAGCACATCAGATACCTGCGATAAGGGACACCAGACTGATCCCACTACAGAGACACAGGGGACAACAGAGGACTCCTCTTCAGCAGTAAAAGAGTTTTTGTACCCCAGTTTTTAGGGATTTCTTAAAACAAGAACTATTAGTTGATTCAGCATTTAGTGTTTGTACTTTAATGCAATCAGAGAACAAAGTTAATATTTTTGTTCTACAGCCAAATTGCCACTGTTTTTCTGGTTATTTTGGTCTAAAAAAATCCACCAGTTGTTGCATATTTTACCTGAAATAAGCAGGTGGCAAGAACTCTTTTTGTGCCCTGAATGAAATGTTGCTATGTATTTGTTTTTGGGTCTTGTCATTAGTCAAATTGGTGGTTATAAAGAAAAATAAAATTGTTCAGGCAACTATGTCCAGCAAAGACTTTGTTACTGGCAAATCGACTGTTCCCTATGCTGCCCCCCAGGCCTTTTTTAACATCCACAGCAATAAGAGAGACCCAGTCTGGACCTTGAAGAGGGAGGAGGGCTGGATGCTACCTACAACCCTACGGGCTCAGTCACAGCTTTGATAGAGTTCACAGACATGTGAGTTACTCAAATATCCTTACAAGAGTGTGTATATGTACATGTTGCTGGTTTATTTGCTGGAACGAATCCAATCAAATTCGGTGTCTGAGCCTTTTTTCTATAGTGTCGTTTTTAGGCTCAGAATTAATGCGTCCTCTCTGGGTGAAATGATGATGGTTGTGTTTGATGTGGTGCTTCTGGACCCACCAGACTCTTCTCACAGTATGACGCACCATCAGAGAAGGAAGATATTTACTGAACAGGTGTTATGTGTCAGCAAAGCAAAGGCCTGTAGGCAACACAGCGGCCGGCAGCATCATAAAGTCTGAGCCTCCACAGGAAGAGGCTTCAGGATGACCACTGGGAACTGAGAGCTCCGGGTGAAACAACCTCAGTACACCTGAAACCCTTTACACCCAGTGGAGAGCATGATCTGGACCTTTTACAATAAGGTCATGTGCGTCATATATATGAAGCTTAAAAAAAGGGCTTGTTTTTAAGGCGGGTTTTGCTCATTTTTAAATGCAGTAATAAAGGCCATTTGTGGTATTTTAACATTATTTTACTGTGTCCTCTTTAATATTCTGTGCATATGTAATTGTCCTGTGTACAAAATAAACTTGTGCCTTGCATTTCAATACCAGTGTACGAACTCACATTCTGGTCTTACATTCAGGCTTTTCTGTACAAAGTGGGTTGTTTTATGTCTGTGCTCTTGAGGCCACTAAATTAGATCTATCCTGCTACAACATTTGTTGTCTCCAAGCCCACTTTCTGTCTCTAAACTCTGTCTTTATTTATCTCCCAATTAGCGTTTCTTTTATTAGAGCGCTTTAGTTCGGGCCTCTCTAACAACTGACTTTCCCTCTTTCTCTTGCTCTCGTTTCTTCTTCCTCTTCTTACTGTTCAAGCCTCCTCTTCTCCTTCAGTGTCCCAGTACCACTTCCAGATTTTCTCCACTTGGTCTTTCATCTCGTTTCTGTTAGCTTTGCCTCTCATCTCCCACTAGATCACCTTCCTCTCTATCTATCTCTTTGTCTCACTCTCTCTCTCTCTCTCCTGCTGAGCACTTGCGCGGTAATCTTGTCGTTACACACTAAAAAACACCTTTCATCAAATGAGATTCCAACATAACACATCACCCCACGCTGTGAGTGCACCAGATTAACAGGAGCCACATACAGCACATGCCACATGCACTTAACACACACACAAAGACTCCAACTCGCAATAGATATCTGCTGTCATGGCTGCTTTTGCGCTGCACATTAATTAAAAAAAACACAGGTTCTGTCATATATCTGCAGTGCTGACACTGTAGTACACACACACACACACACACTACACACACAGACACATGTAAATCGTTTGTTATCCATTCTTGCCTCTCTCGTGTGTGTGTGTGTGTGTGTGTGTGATGTTTTCAATCAATACTGGAGAGGCTGCCTTAGAGGGAATTCAGTGTTTCTGCTGAAGGACTCTTGAGCAGGATGGATAGCCGCTGTCATACAGGATTGAGCACAATCCCTACAGCTAAAGGATGATTTCACTAGCACTCACTACCGTTCGTCACCGCCGCCGTCCGTCTGCTTCTGATTGTGTGTCAGTGAAGTGTAGCGAGGCCTGACAGCAGAGATAGACGGAGAGAGACGTGTGGGACAAAGGTTTGGAAACAGAATAACATGACATTTAAAGACACTGCAACGGATACAATTGCGAGCATGTGAGCTGCGTTCGTGTTCGGCAAATTCATTTATTTGTCATTTCTTTCTAATTAAGATTTTCGTTTCTAATTGTTTTGCAACCATTGGAGACTAATTTGCATGTATGTGTGTAAACTAATGCAATTAGCTTTTTTTTCCTCTTGGGGAGTCTGATTTTCACTTGGGAAAACAGTGACAGCACAGAGTAATGTGCCCAGTAATTATCGACAGATGTCTCAATACCAGGCTTTTTTATTTGGGGCCACCAAATGAGAGAGCAAGTCGACAGTGTCTGTATTTCTACGTGTGCTCACAAGGCTTTCTGTTGGTTAATCTTATTATTCTCTCCATCACAGTGGCTTTTTTGGCAGCTTAACACAGGAATGGGATCAGGCCGGATTTAGTTTCCCTTTTAGGATACGGAAAACAGGTTCCTCACTCAATTTGTAATTTTTTCTTCACTTATCTCACTTTACCCTACTTTTCTCTCTTTTGCTCTGCTTCTCTTTTTGCTCTCCAACGAGCCTTGTCTGTCTCTGTATCTTTCTCAATAATCAGAGCACTCGCTTCCTCTTTGTTGCCCTCCCATCCCTCCCTTTTCGCCTCCGTCTTCATCAAGCTTAACATCTCTGCTCTAACTGATTAAAACAGATGTTCCCCAACATTTTCCCAGCATGACTCCCTTCAGAGGTTCAAGCCCTCCCCATCCCACAAAAGGATCCTCATTCAGTTTTGTTATAAAAATGTAATTTATGTCATTAAATTGTTAAGTTTTCTTACAGAGATCATATTCTTTCGCTTTAAAGTCACTGAATATTTACTTCCTTGCCCTCTCTGGGCTGAGACCTTACAGGAGAAGGAACAAGGAGAAGAAGAACAAAGTTATCCAGAAACTTTGATGTCATGTGTCTTTATTTCAAACAGAACAACTGCTCAGTCAGTAATACATCTTCACTGTGCATCACCAAAGGGTGAAACTTACAACCTTAAACACAAAGGGCAAATCTTTTTAAGTCACCTTTCAATTAAGAAACTATAGCTGACAGAAGAAGGCAGAAAAGAAGAAGACGAAGGCTGAGGAGGAAAAACAGAAGATGGAAAAGAATGAAATGGAAGAAGATGAAGAAACAGAAAAAAGAAAAAGAAACTGTTGGGTTTTTTTTTACATTCTCTCTGATCTCTGTTTCTTAAACCTGTTTCTATTCACTTTCATATTTTGACGAGGAGCTGATGATTGGCTGCATTAGCACACATTAGCCACATCAAAAAGGTATTTTTAAATTACATAAGGGGGTAGACAATACACTTTTTAATTTCAATTAAATCTGTGTGCAGCGCTCTTGTGTGAACAGTGCTTTTAGGCTAATTAGACTCTGACTACATGATGAGCGGGACGCTGGACCTCATGTTGCTATATAGCCCTAAAGATCACTCTGCCTCCGTATCCACATAAACGCACCACTGCCAGCCGACACTCTGCTTTCTTCCTCTTCCTGTTTATTTAGCGTCTTTTTTCTTGTTCTAGTCTTGTTCTCTCCAACTCTTTCTCTCAGCTTGTCTGTTTCTGTGTCCGTGTGTGTGTGTTTGTGTGTGTGTGTAGTTTGATGAGGTTAAGCACATGATTAATGGATCTATCCAACAGCATTTACACTGCACTCATCTCCACTTAACTACACACAGGAGCACAGGCGTACGCACACACACACACACTCAACGGCGCACACATACGTACACGTCAGACTCACTTGCACCTCGTCACCCAGGGTAACGGTATGTAAATGATATGCAGATGACAGCGAGTCAATTAGGAGACCAGAGAGCGATGACTCTGCACAACTCCATTAGTGAGGCACTGATCAGCTCTCAGACTGAGTGTATCCATCTTTCCCTCCCTCTCTTTTCATCTATACGATCTATCTACATGTATCTGTTTGTGTGTTTGTGTGTGAGCGCAGAAATCCATTAGTGAAGCGCCAGTTGGTTTCTTAGTCAGAGCTGCGCTATGTGGCTGATGATGTTGTTACCCTCTTAGATAAAAACTGTCCTTAAAAAAATGGTAAATCAATTCCATATTTAATATTTTATAACTTGAAATTAAAAAAAAAAATCATTTAAACCAAGTCTGCTTGAATTAAGCATATTGCAAATGTTGTCAAATATATCTAAATATTCTCAAGTACAATAGACTAAAAAAAAAAGGTCCTCATGTTATAAATATAATAAGCTCTTAATCTCAGAGTAAATTGACAAAGTGGATGGGGAATATTTTTCAGAGCCTTTACGATGAGCAGTATTTAACCATGCAAAGCAAAATTATTTTTTTTAAGAGGTAATGAAACTAGTGAACCCAGATGCAGTAACAATCAGAAGGCAGTAGTTTAAGGGATTTATTGCCAAACGGAAAATGAATGAAGAAGCTGTTGGCATTTGACCAGAGCAGGAACTTCCAAAGGAACTGAGAGAGTGTGAATGACAGGGATTGTGGCGGAGCAGTAGACCCTAGCAGGTAGAGAAGTGGCTACAGAGCCCGAGTCCAGGGTGGCAGAACTGAGGGAACAAGGTAAGTCAGAGAACGGAAATGGAGAGAAGATTAGAAAAAGGAAAAAACAAAAAGCTAGCAAACAGGGAAAAAAACAAGAAACATAAAGAGTGTGACATCGCTAACTAGTCAACGAGACAACATCCTGGCAGGGAAAGTGATTACGGTGATGAGGTGCAGCTGGAGACTCCACCCTGACTACAGCACACCTGCAAATAATCATACACACAACCACACACACGTACACACACACACACACACACATAGAAGGGGAGAGGGAGGGGCCACTGCTACAGGGGAGATTTAGGGTTGTATTCAGACACTTAATTGGTCATAGGTGGGATTCGGGTGTTACATGTTTTTCTTCATGTTACCAGGACCTCGCATGCTCCAATTTAAGTGTCAGAATTAGGTAACGTCAGTTTCATTGTCAGTGTTTAAAATGCCAAGTGTACGCATGTTGCTGACCTGTATGTTGGCACATCTTACTATCTGAACAGTTTACCCTTTAAATAGCAAGAAAAAAATGCTGCACCATGACTTTAGACCAGCTTTTTGTTGGTCTATGGTGCAGATGCTCTCTGCTGCCTCAAGATAACAGTGCCCCATCAATGCACCATTGCTGATTAAGTTTCAGGAGTAGATGTGTGACGGATTTCCACAGTCCCTTTAATTAGTATCAATTCTGAAAGCCGTTTTCCAGTGGAACCTTCCATTTGTCTAAATATAAAATATATATTGATTTTTTTTCTCTCTCTCAAATCCATCAGAGCTTCAATATCTTCCTTAAGAACCTCATTTTAGCCTGTCTTCAAGACTTCACAGTTCTCCACAGTTAAGCAATTTTGGCTGTTTTATTTTTAATCATTTGATTAGAAAAATCTTAAGACACATATCAAAATGCACTGTTCAATAAACAACAATGTGCAGGCTTTTTTTCTGTTCGTTTGTTTGTTTTACCTCTGATTATGTTCAGTATATACAGAGAGCCGTTTGTGTTCTCAGAGGTCTAAGATGTTGTGTTGCTTCAGGATAAAAAATGCATTCAGAGATTTCAGTTTAACAAGCAAACTGTCCTTGATCTCATCCTGCTCCTTTGAGCTTACGCAAAACTGACAATTTTATAAGGAAATTTACATTTAATTGTCATATCTTTTGTACAAAAGAATGTAATTTGTTAAGCCAAAGCCAAAATAATTTGCTCAGATGGCATTTTTTTTTCCTCCAGGCAGGCCATGCTCAGCAACTCAGGAGTGGTTAATTTGTCAGGGGGATTGCCACTAGTTCTTATATAATAAATTGCTATCAAGATTAAAGACCTGTTAAGCTTATAGTGTTGTCCCTGTCAGATATGATAAAGAAAAGGTACTGTCCAATGTATTTTAAATTATTCAAGTACTTCTCAGGTGTAAATCCCGTAGACCTAAGGATAACAATGGAATATTTGGAAAATTCCTTGGAAAGCCTGGGCCAGGTAAGCAAACACCCAGACATGACTTTCTCCAAATAACCTCAAAAACCTGCACAGCCTAAGTTGAACCACAGACAACTTTCTGTACACCCTTCAACTTCACTTAAAAATTTGGGCCGCCAACTTGTGTCCCCAGTCCTCAATATGGCCCCCATGCACGTACCTGTCTGACCTCTTTTTCTTGACCCCCTTCTCTACTTTCAACTCTATCTGCAACAAATGTGAACTATTCATTTTATGAGGCCCAAGAAGCACAAATGCACAATTCCCCCAGTTCACCCAATGTCCTGTACTTTTCAAACTTATAACCTTTATCTAAAAACATCTCGTCTTAAATCATGCATGACTGTACCTTCCCAAGTCACCGTCAGTGCAAATGGGTTTGAGGGACTGAAGCACACCTGTGTCTGCTCTATTTTTCTTTCACCTCTTTCATCTTTCCATCCTGTTCTCTCTTCACTGTGTAGTAACCAAGTTAACCAAAGTGCTTCCTACCTTCACACTCGTTTCTTCTATCTGTGTACGCTCCATTTGGAGGGCTCTTTCTCTTTACCTTCTCCATCTTCCCCCTCTGCTTTTTATCTGTGTCCAGTCATGCAGCTAACAGCGAACCTGTCTTCATCTACGCTCCTTTCTTTCTCCATGTCTTCCTCTCTTCCTCTGTACTTCTTTTTCCATCAACCACCATCTTTTATTTTTAGCCTCTATCTTCTCTTTTCCCCCGTCTGTCGCCTCCCTCCTCATTTACTTCCCTCTCCCTCTATGTGATCGGTCATGCGGATAACAAGTAAGGCAAGCAGGTAGTTGCTGCACACCAGGTTGATTCACACGGTGCACTGAGTCCCCAACTCGCCGCCGCTTTGCAGATACACACACGAAAACAACCGACTTTCACAGGCCTTTACCTCCCATCCACAGACTGCATTTATACCAGTTAGTGTCTCAACAGGGAAAAAAATATAGAAAGCAGGGATCAAGCATCACCCACATCAGGATACAGGCAAAGGTTCATTTAACACAGCAACCAGACCACAACCGTAAAGCTGTAAAACACACTTTCTCTCCTCAGGTCATGTGCAAAGGAGAGCTTTTTGGCAGAATACTTTAATAATCTGAGAGATTTTTAATGATATTGCACAAGAAAATAGGCTTTTTCATTTTCTCAATGAACAGTTGCACTTCTTTCAATCTAAAACAAGCAAACAAATCTGGCCAGTGTAAATATTAATAAACTGTTTGTATTTGGCACAGATGCAGTGAGATAATCTTTTCATTTTTGAGTATCTTTTCCTTGATTTTGTTGAATTTAATTTTAATTAAGAGATGCTTGGTTCATTTTTTTCTGCCTATTTAAAACTGAGGTTAAAGCATTTGATGCTGCAGAAAATGCTGCAATCCAAATCACAAATTGCATCACGGAAACATTAAAAGAGCTGAGAATGCTCAAATATAAATGAAGCAATGTCTACCTACATAGTTTGTTTAAGGTGGTATTTACTGCAATAACATTATTGGAAGACCTGTTGCATGTGTTTTTATTTGTGTACTTTTTAAGCATTGTTTTTTTGTCGCACACATGGTTTCTTGTTTGGCTCGTGTACCAAAACATCTCTTTCTCAGCTACAATCAATGGATTTCTATTTTTGTGCCAGAGCACATACTGTATGTGTGATCCTGAAAAACGTATACACACACACACAAAGCACATGGGCACACAGTGAAATAATTTTGGATTTTCTTTCAAGGTGCCGTCAAGATCCCCTGTGACTCACCAGATGTAAATACAACTCTTGCACAAAAAACATCTTTACATAAAGTAAACGCATTGATTATTTTTAGACTTTACTGTCCAAGAGGAAGATTTTTCTTTTTTTTTAATCACAGCTATTTTAACGGAAACAAACTCAGAAGCTTGCACAACAACATGTACAGCCTCCATAATTACATTCATAATTCTTAGCACACGATATTGCGAGCAAGGCAGTTTATTCAGTTTATTCACTGTAAAGAGAGAGGGGACAAAACTTCTGCCTGAGTGTGTTGAATCTTGACCCGGATGGCATCAATGTAATGAATGAGGAAGTCATCTGTGTTATTTGCCATTGTGAGTGCGAGGTGTGTAATGGCTCCTGTCGCTCATGTTTGAGAGTTAAGGTGTGGAGACAGAAGTCATTCTGAAGGTAATAAGTGTGATTTTTGTAAGAGACAGTCAACATGATAAAGAAGCAGAGGGGGATTGTATGAAAGGATGGGTTGAATTATATTTTGGTATATCAGCAATAAGAAAGTGGGAGGGCAACAGACTGAACTGAGTTTACAGATAATTAAGTGTCTCTGTTGGGATTGTTTATGCATAGAACTCATATTAGCATTCAGGCAGGGGACTTATGGTGTAATACTTTCAAAACCATTAATAATCACCACCCACTCCACCGCTACCTCAGCAGTCGCTTGGTGAGATGTAAAAACAGCCAATGACCACGATGGGGAATGTCCTCCAGAGGCAGAAGACGTGTAGGGATTTGGTTCAGCAGATGAGTCTGTGGGTTCTGATGATGTGACATGACCTGTTACAGATGCAGACTGCACTGCCCCTCTCCTCACCAAACTGACTGCTCCTTGCTGCCTGTATGATGGTAAAATGATCAAGACTGACCTTGAAGTACGCAATGGCCTCGTTGAGCCAGGATAAAGTCAGTGTGCTGACACAGGCGTCCCTCAGGGCCCGCTCTGCCAGAAACCTGGCATATGGGAAATCCATATACTGAAGAGAACCCTTCCTGAGTCTGGTACATTCAACCCTATGTCTCCCTCTTTTTTTCATGAAGGGATTTCCAGTTGCAGAAAGCTTGATGGCTCCATGTTGCAGAAAATAGAAACTCACAGATAGAGAAGATCTTTCTGTCTGAGGATGAGAGGTCTGTAGCTGCTGACCTCTGGTTGTAGTGCTTCAGTTTTGTTGTTGATGATCCATGGGATTATAAACACAAGCCAGAAAACTTAACATAGGTATAGAGTTTTGGACATCCAGCCAGACAAAGGAGACAAACTCCGAAAACTCTACAGAATAAGACAGGATGTAAGCTACCAGAAAAACAAGACTTCTACAAAACTCTCTAAAACATACATCAAAAAAAAAAAAATCTGCCCCCGTCATAACGTACAGACGACACGAAGAGTAAACACACCTCATGGAATGTGTGTTGAAAGCGAAATGTTGATCTTCCCCCGTGCAGCCGTGTGGGCTGCAGAATGTGTTATCAGCATCAGAACAGTTTGAGTTCCAAATAATTGAAAGGAGTCGAGGAATCTGTCTCACTCTGTTAGACAACCACACACACACACACTTTGGGAAACTAGCTTCTGTTACTTTTTCTTGCTCTCTCATTTTGTACATCAGCTTTCCTGTATCAAAAAAAAAAAAAAAAAACTCACTGCACTGCATATAATAAAAGAACAGTTGTTTAATACAGTAAAAAGCAGCTATGGATCACCAAAAATACAGTAGTTTGATGCTGCTAGATGTAAACAGGAAGTGCTGTCACACGCTTGAAAACAGCATTTTGCTCTTTTAATTGTCATTTTATACGTTTGTTTGTATCCACTGAGATGTGTTGCCTTTGCCTTTTCCTTCTCCATCTGTCTCTTTTCTTTTGCTTGTATTTCTTTTAAAGAAAAGAAAAAGAACGACCTAAGTGCTGTCATCCAAACACTGTTCGGAAAGTGCTTGCTCTCGCCTTTTCTGCTGCTGCAATTGTCTAAATTGAGGTTTCAAAATGTGACTGAAAAACGATTTGAGCTCAGAGTTCAAAACCTTGCTGCCTCTGGAACTACATTAATGCCCCTGCTGCCCGAGGATCGAACCCTGCCAGATCTTCCTCTCCTGGGTCTTATTTTCTACTTTTCAAATAGATACAGAGAAAAAAAAAAACATTTGGCTTTTTGTCACTGTACCAGCTGTCTCTGGGAGTAAGCAGTTCTGAGAATAAAGGAGCACCAACAGATTCACTTAAATCAGTGAATATAATAATTTGACAACAGAAAACTTCTTCACATATTAAGTGTGCATTTGCAAATTGGCATTTCCAGAACCAGAGTGGCACAGATTTCACTGTTTGTATTTCAAAGTGCTGGCAGGATTCTTTTTTTTAAAAACCACTAAACGTTGAGAGGGTTTTTTTTTTCTTAAATTTTACAGCAGCTAAGAGCTGCTCATAGGCTCTGCAGTCAGAAACCCTCTTAGTTATTCAAAAATCACTTTAGTTGAGCCTCAAGTGGATTATTGTCTTTTATGTAACAAAGGTTACAAATTACAATGCAAA
>JAPZDZ010000024.1:12366233-12393315 GCA_029783805.1 Acanthurus tennentii | reverse complement strand
GCTTGTGTACACCTGTGGGAAAATAAAGAGAAGCTCTGATGCGGTCGGCTGCACAAGGTCAAACCCCACATGTGAGTATGCAAACCACACACGTACATGCTCTGAGAACACAGATACACACCAAATTAGGCCATACAAATGCAAACTGGCACTTGGATTTGGCTAAGAGGGAGTGGAGGGAGAGAAAACAAGGGTGGACAATAATGAGGGAGAGAAAGGGGGAAAGAGGGAGTTGGTTAAGGAGGAGAAACAAAGGGCTCAGAGAAAGAGGGAGTTAATTGGATGAACGGCAGAAAGGGATAGACAACAGGAAAAGGTTATGCTACAGTAGGAGTGAGAGAAATATTTGAAAGGGTAGATAAAAAGGTATAACCCTTAATTTACACAGTCATTGACTTTGTTGATTAACTTATGAACCTTCTCCCAGTAAATGTGGTCGAAAATGGACAGTATTAACATAAAAGAATGATAATTGAAAAAGGTAAAAGCTGAGATGATATAAAAATAGATGAAAGTAAATGCAGCTTTAATGTGCACAAAAAGAAAACGGTAAAAAGATGAAAAATGGCAGTGTGTTTTAACACACTGCAAAACTCAAAAGTCATCATTTTCTATTTAGTTTGTTTGTTCTTATTGTGTTTCATTAAACTCAGACAGACATAAAAGTTGCAACTAATTAACATAGTTTTTATTATGTTTCTGTTGTTGTGCAGGTTTTACTGGTCACCGTATTTGTGGTTTTGTTGTCTGTAAAAATGTTTTCCCTATTGAAGTTATTACTTTATGGCTCATACATCCTTTTTCAAACTTTAATTTTGTAAGTGTATAAAAAAGGAAGGAGTGCTGGGAGTTCTGTGAAATATTGTTTTCATGGTTGATAGTTTTATTTAGGCTCAACTTCTCAGCCGGCAGACGGTCCAATTAAATCAGGAGATGCCACACACAGACACCCAAACAGAACCAATAACAATGTACACACACACGAACACACACATGCACACAGATACATACTATATGTGGAGCTTTTGATGTCATGCCCTCCTCTACACGCTTAATCTTTTTCTGATTATGTGCCTTGCAGATATTTGTATTTGCAAATGACGAAACACTGAACGTGGGGGTGAGCCACTTCTCTCTGTCAGTGTGTACAGTATGTGTTTCTGGGCTCCAGCGGTTTGTTAGGCTGCTCAACAGAGAATAATAGTTGGCATGAACACAAGGGAAGAGAAGAGGAGGAGATAGGAAGTGCAAAGGCGATGGGAGACCTTAATAATTCAGCTTTTGGCATAAATTGCTGAAACTGAAAAATATCGCAAATTACTTTTGAAATAAACTTTCAGTGAACTTTTCAGTGCCGTCAAACAGGAGATGTATGTCAAATGCAAATATTTGCTACAAGAAACTTTATTAAAGCATAAGAGGTTCTTGATTGATTAATAAAAAGTGAACCACTATGTTGGAATCAAAAGGACTCGGTTTAAATTCAGAGTGGGTTTCTATTAAGTGGCATTATATATGTGATTTGGAATTTTAATGAAGCACAAGAGAGTTTTCCATTGTCCTTGAGGCTGATACCCATTCAACACAGACTATCACGCTGCAAAATGAGCTCCGCCAAAACCAGGGTTAGTATAAGTAATTTCTCACATTAAGGGATTCCTGAATGGATTCTTTTGTCCATCATTTAACTATTTCTCATCCATGGCGTTACACAGAGAAGAGTATACACTTTGTATTTGGTTTCTTTAGATAAGGTTTAACGAAAGCAAATGTTACCATGGCAACTCATCCACTTGTTGTCAAATACTGATGCTTTGGGTTTTCAGTCTGCCAACTTAAAGTGCTGCTGTTGAACAACCTGGTATAGAGACGCAGTGATCAATCATAATAATATTTCTACTCACTGCCCAACTCTGTCTATTAGGATTTAAATTATATATAAAGAAAATTATGGTAATCCATGATTTATAGCAAGGATGAATACTTAATCACTGATTTCCTTTCATCTTATTCAGATGGAGGCAGAGGGTCAATTTTTCATACCGACAGATGGAATTCCTACTAAATCTTTTGCTGTCATCCATTATTTTCTAGGCTGTTTCACATTGACCCTGACTGTACGATTCTGTACACTAACACTTCAATGTCCTTCCTTTGGGATCAACATAGTGTTATTTTATGTGACACAGGCTTCCCATTTAAGTACAGTGTGGACCCTTCAGCTAAACTGGAGTCTGAGCAATGCAGAGGAGTCCAGATGATACAATTATTCCCACCGGCCAAAACAGTCGGTGCAAACAGTGGAGAGCGCCACAGAAAGGCAGGAATCCTGAATCTGCGTAGGTTGTCACCTAAAATTACAGTCATTTTACAGTCCAAGGTTCATGTCAGCTCAGTGAATCGCTGATTCCCACTAAATTGACTCAGACTTTTACAACTAAAGGACGGTGAAGGAAGAAAGGAGGGATTATTGAGGGGTGGAGGGAAAGGACGTGATGACAGTAATACGACAGACAGAATGACAAAGAAAAAGAATGAAGCGAAATGAGTTTTGAAGTTTTATATAAAAACAGTTTGGTGTTTCTTTGTAACTTCATATATTTCTGTCACCAATCTCATCAATGTATAGGGATTGTTTGCTTTTCCGTTTGTTTGCTTGCTTGTTTTGCTTTGTTTTTATTATGTTTTGTTGTGCTGTTTGTTTTCTGTTTATCTTTATGAGGTGTTATGTGTTGGAACCACGTCAAAAACAAGATAGTGCATCTCAAGGGGTTTATCTTAATAAAACAAATTTCACCTATCAATTAAAGGCATAAATGCCTTCAAAGTGTCCAAAATGCTTTATGTGGGGATTCATGTGTAAACTATGGGGTCTATCAGATGCCCACATGTCAGTTATAATGAAAATGTTTTATGGTTATGATGCATGATCCTTTTCATGGCTGACAGCACTCAGATCGCTAGAATGATAATCGTGACAATGCACGTCAACGTATTTGACGTTTCTGAAATTTTCCCAGTTGCCTTGACCTTTCCTCAATGCCAAAACAACCTGCACAGCTTGACAACCGGTTCTTACAATCTGCCTTCTCTAAGACAGAAATGTGTGGTTTGTAGGCTGCAAGGTTGACACAAAATGTTACTGTATGCATATGTGACATCCACAGCCAAGATCTTCTAAAGACTCTGCAGACAAGCAGACTGAGGCAATCAGGAGAAACACCTACATCAGTTCTCAGATGACGTTCCATTTCTTTATGACAAAAGGTGCTTCTCAATGCCACTGTGATTTGCAGCAATGAAATTGAATGAATCATGCTTATTCAGTGCCTCCTTAAACGTCTATTCATATCTCCTTAAATGTCACTCGTGCTGTGATCGTCTGTGACCTTTAGATCTTGTTTTTATGTGCTAAAGTGTTTCAAGACTTATTTACTATAAATAAAACCAGTAAACAACTTGAAATAACTCACTTACAGTGCGTTCGTGTTAGAGCTCTACTTTTTATTTCAATCCTGAGGCGAAGAAAAGAAAAGAGAGACAAGAAGAAAAGATGCGTAGAATGAATTAATGAACAGCACAGTAGACAGCTGGAGTACAGTGGAAGTCAGGAGATGATAGGAGA
Source organism: Acanthurus tennentii (assembly GCA_029783805.1). Taxonomy (NCBI): domain Eukaryota; kingdom Metazoa; phylum Chordata; class Actinopteri; order Acanthuriformes; family Acanthuridae; genus Acanthurus; species Acanthurus tennentii. The sequence goes on along the minus strand of JAPZDZ010000024.1, from coordinate 12,389,690 downwards.
CGTGAGAGCAGGAGGGAAAGAGGAGTGAGAATGACAAAAGAGATCAAAAAACAGAAAGGGAGACAAGAAGAGCAAGAGGGACATGGGGGGATGGACACGGGGAATAGATGGCCGGGGGCCCGGAGAGGGACGAGACAGTTGGCAACACTTTGACACAACAAAGGCCAGAAGCACATTACTGCGCAACAAAAAAAAAAAAAAATCAAGCTGCCGCCAGAGGGATGGCCAGGGAAGAGGGAAGGAGAGACAACAGAGAGACAACGAGAAGTGGAGGCATATTGATGTGTGCGAGCGAGACAGACACCAGAGAGGCTGTGTGTTGGGAACGTGTTGACAGGGCGACACACTTTTCCAGAGGACAGGCAGAACATAACCGTTGGCGAAACTAAAATCCAAGTTCACCGGCAGGGCAAGAAGAGGGAAGGAAACGGAGAAGGGCACGTCGGACACATCATGACAGCATTTGTTAGACATTTACATAAAATTTACATGTATAAGAGAGTCTTCGCTTTTGTGTTAGTTAAGTTGTTTTGAAGTTTTCCTTCCATTGTGTATGTATGTGCTGTAACAAAAGGACATGTTTTAAAGGAACAGTCCACCCAAAAGTGGACATTTGTGTCACCGTGGGTCAACAAGTAAAACATAAATGTTACACCAGCATTATATGATTTTTCTGACCATTTAGAGGCAACATACTGTAAAGACAACAAAAATACAAATAAAGCTGAAAGCATGGGTTAAAATTATCCTTGAAGTCAAGAAATAAAGAATATCGACAGTATTTACCTGGAGGAATGTTTCAAGCCATTTTTTTTTAATAAAATGACAATATTTCACTTTTTGCTTTTTTTTTCTTTCATGTGTCATTGCTTGGCAGTTTGTGTACAGAGTTTATCAAACATTTTCTTCATTTAACGAGGGCAGGAGGCAGGTCATTGTTTCTGATGAGCTAAAACAATAATGCTTTGGCCATGAAAACCAAAACAGTGAGCTAAAAGACACTAGAATATTAATAAATGCAACTGCAGAGCTGAGTGATGATACTAACAGGACTGTGAAATTGTATTTCATTCAGCCACTTATTTTCATTATTATATATGCATGCAACTAAGTACATCTTCAATAACAAAACACTGCATAATTGTTGAATATGCTGACTGAAAAAGCATTTGATAAAAGATGTAGACAAATATCACATGCTAACATTCCTGAGACATTATGAAAATATATAATTAAAGCCTATAAGAGATCCTATAAAAAACAAAACACTAATGTGGCATACAAGTCAACATCAGCTTGCAGCTTTGTGAAATGAGAGGCTGGTTTGTAATGCACAATTTTTTAAGGTCACTTTTGAACGGCCCAGCAGATAATTTGCAATCTATGACAGTCATGATCAAACAAAGTCTTAAGCAAACAGTTTTGGACATGTATGAATGAAAACAGGATGAACTGTGATGAACATGTTTTTCACTGGTAGAGCGCATCTCAGTGTATGTCATCATCGGGTTTGATGAGGTTGGTTTATGTTTGAACAGTAAAGGAGATAATGTTGCCCAGGCAGATGAACAGTGCCGTGACTGTGACTAAGCCGTAGAGACAGTCACTAATCACTTCACTAATTGATAAATGTTTGTGCCGCATAAATTAAATCATTATGAGTGTCATGTGTGGAGATAGGAAGTGGTGTGTGGTAGGGGTTAATCTAGCAGAAGGAGAACACTGAGGGCACAGCAATTACACATGGTGGCTCTGCGGGCTGTCATGAATTGATTTGATGAATTGATCTCCCTACACCACAATTTATCAGGATTGATTTCTTTTCCAGCTTGTTGCACATACACAAAAATAATTGCACAAACCGCTCATTCAGAGACAGTATATAGAGCAGTCCCTGTAGCATACCTTCAATTGGACCGCTTGTTCCAGAGCGCTACGGCTCGGTGGAAATACATAAAAGTCTCCTTTTAGTGTGTGTTTCTTAGCGCCTGGCAGCAAACAGCGCATCAAAGCTGCACAACTGTCTGTTTTGTTTAGGCTGATGTGATTGTCTTCTTTTGTCTGTTTGTCTGCTTAGATTGCCAACTGTGCGGTGGAAGGAGTTTAAATATTAATTCATCAGGAGATGGAAAATATAAAACGGAATCCAAACCAGACCTCCAGTTTAATGGCGCCAGACTGACATTGATTCAAATACCCCCCGTTTGTCAGCGTGCGCTCACGTTGTGCCAAAATAAAGCTTCCCCTGCTTTTACTGGATGTCTACTCCTGGCAGTAATAAGGTGTTGAGTGAAGGCACTAAAGTATTTTTCATAATTTACAATCATGGTGTAATGCAGGATGCAGGCATGTCAGTATTTAGTATAAGCCAGTTGCTTCTTCATGATCTTTTTTTTTGTGACATCTTACTTTTAGATCAACAACAGATGATGAACCAGCAAAATGTTGTTTTTAAACTTCCTCTTTTACTCTGTTGTCTCCTCTGCCCCTTGCATGACTCCCCATCCATGTATCGTCTGTTCTCTATGTTTCGTCTGTAATCTTTATTGATATTCATCAGATGAAATGAGGTGGAGAGACTACACTCCATTAATATCCTGTGCTCCCCTCCAACATCTGCAGTGACACGTCAAAACATTAGCAATGACAGATGAGTTTGCTGATGTGAGGCAAGACTGAGGCACATCATACCTTCTCAGAATTCTCTGCTTATGTAACACCAACAACTTTGCAGACAAAGAGGAGAACAGTGTGTGTGTATATGTGTGTGTTGGTGACCAAATTGCAAAGATAAGGCCTGAAACACACATAGACAGAAATATTCAGAAGAAGTGAAAAGATGCCAAAAAACTAAGGTAAAAGGTGTTGTCAGCTACATCAAATTAAAAATGTGATAGTTTGGCACTTGAGGGAATTAAAAACCTTGTTATCCTTGAAGCTGAGCAGAAAATTCCAAGTGAAGAATCCCAAAGCAGAGACATCTTAATTAACTGTCCAGTGACTTCATCAGTGGCACAGAAATGCTTCTTTTACTGGGAGGTTGATTTTGACGGAGCGTCCCTGTTGTGAAGAATCCTGTTGAGTCCCGCAGCAGAAATATTGAGGCTTGATTCCAACACAAAGAGGCTTTTTCATTATTTATGTTTAATTTAATTACACTCAAAATTAGAAATTATTTCTTCTAAGTTTAGAGTGCAGAGTAAAATGTAGAATTCATATAAATGTAATACCTTTTTTTAAATATATTTATTTTTAGCAAAGTTAACACCATTGCTTTATAGATAGTAATGTTGCTCTGTAGGTCAACGACTAACGATGAAACTGCCATTACATTTGGTAAAAACAATCATTCCCCCAAAAAATGAGTGTTGACTGTCTGAAGCGATCCTTTGATTGCTCCCTTTGTTGCCACTTTGGTCAATATTTGCGGTCCAGAGGGAAGTAGGCTACAGTATCTTGATGGATTGTTTTGACATTTTGTTAGATACGCAGAGTCCATACAGAATAAATTGTATTGACTTTTGTAAACCCTTGTGTTTTGATCCATGTCTTTAATTAATCAAAGAGGTGATTATCTGGTTAATAGAAGAAGGTTCCTACTGACAAAACACAAGAGGATGCTAATGTATTTAAGCTGCCAGCTCCTTTTAAAGGAAGAGAGAAGCACTTCCAGGTTGGGTCAGAGAGGACACATGAACATGCACGTCACCGAACTACACGACTCCATTATGGACAAAAGATACAGAGTTAGACGGTTTATGGTTGGATTTTTATAAAATACAAAGCATTTTATAAATATCAGCCTTGACCTTTTTATCTCTAAATCTTGATCTTGGTAATCTTTTTTACACCGTAAAAATCTCAAAGAAAAAATGTGAAATCTGCAATCATAAGGACTCTAATGGAGCAGGGTTAATAAGTTAGTAAGCTTGACCCCAGTATCGACATCCTTTTCTTACTCCTGCTTTTTAAGCTGGTACATCGCCATGGTAACTGCACTGATTATAATCATCTTTGCATTGAAAGCCTTCCTCAATCTCCCCAGTAAGCTCTGGAGAAATGGCATCGCCCACCACTCCTTGAAGATGCTGTTGGTTCGAGTTAATTCATTTAACAGCAAGGAGGGAGTCTCGTTTTCTCCCTGTCTCTGCTGAGATAAAATGTAGGTTCTATGAAAAGTAAACACTCTTAATGGTTGGACTGTAATTTTATGCACCAACAGGTATCCACTTTTGTGATATTTTGTTATTTTGTGTGTGTGTGTGTGTGTGTGTGTGTGCAGCATACTAATTATCAAAGTTGTTTCAACTTTCTGTCTCATTTCGTGTCCCAGCAGCATATGCTTGGATTACCTTGTGCCTACTCACGGCCTAGTTTACTTAAGTTATTGTATTAGTTGCATATTTGATGGGTATTTTATAATATTCCTTGTGAAGATATTAATCTCTCCCATTGCGTTGACAGAATTTTCTCACTGGTGGGATTAGTGTGATGTGACTGTGTTACATGTGATTAGAGAACTTTCCTCTGTGGGTTTTTTGTTGTTCTTGTTTCCAAACTGGCAAAATCACATTTCTCTTCTAAAGTATACCTCTTATCTTTTATTTTGTCATAAAATTTACATAGAATGGCAGAATACAACCAACAGGTCTAGATATGGGGGGTAGATGCTGGTGGTAGTGATGAAGGACTCAGCAGCCATGGCTGAAAAATCTGTTTGGATGTGGTGCTGATGAGCTCAGTGAAGAGACCTGTGGACTCTGGCTCTGATGAAACTGAGATGAACAAGTTGGAGGATTGATCTGATTCAGAACTGACCACAGAGAACAGAAACAGCTTTAAAGTCTTACAGCAACATTGAAATGATTTTATCAGAGATAAAGAGAGAGATATAAGGAAAAGAAAGCAAGCATGAAAAGAAAAAAAAGAGTTTGCATGTAGAGATCTTTTACTATCATTAAACTTCAGTACTCTTCCAATAAACCTCTTAATGAACTTTGGTGTATAAAAAATTGTGGTTAAGTTCCCCTATAATAAACTACGCACAGCATTTAGTGTTAATTAGCAATACATTTTCCATTACTCATATTTCAGCTTTAATTTGAACACACCATTGGGATCAAATTAGAATCACAACACCATGGCAGCCTATTTTTCAGACCTCAAAATCAATAGTTCATCCACTGTTAGCTCGGGAGTTCAAAGCCCCCGGTGTGTATGTTGGTGTGTCAGTCTGTGGTTTTTCTGTCAACATGTAGTGTAATATTGTTGCTCTGTGGCTGCTGCCAAAGAAGGGGGAAAAAAAGTTCCTATCCATGAGTTCACATTTATTTCTGGTGCCACCGATCTTAAAATAAATGATCAAATTACTAATTAAGTGGAAAAAAAACATTATGTAGCCAAACCAAACCTCCCTTTCCACACACACACAAACACACACACACACACACACACAATAATAAACTAGCGAACGCTTAATTAACACCCAACCCAAACAACTTTTCATCCAATGCTTCCCCTAATAAGGTGTCAGACTTGGCAGCTTAATTAAAGGTATCCTACACATTTAAAATATCATTATTTAACAGTATTTTTTTCTTGCCAAAATTAAAACCTTTCAAGTTGCTTCAAAGCATCTTATACGTTCTGCTGTCTTGTGAAATACGGTTATATTAACATTAACCTCCAGGGTGCAAAAACAACAACAGCTTACAAAAACAGTGTTGCCAAAAGTGTGTCAATACTTGCATTATATTTGTCCACTGGAAATGGTTTGGGTTTATGTCAGTGAATTGCCGATGGGAAATTTCATTGTGCCTTTGCATTTTTTTCCTCCATAAATTACATTAAAGCATGTCATGGACTAACTGCATTCTGTAGCGTCTTTCTAATTTGCCAAGGACAATTTTTCTGACAACTCTGACTGAAGAATCCAATCGTTTCCTCTCTGTTGTCAGTGCAGCAGCTCTCCAGCTTTAGTTGGAGCTCGCCCCGTCTCCTGATTGAACTGTATCCCTGCAGTGATTTTGTGTTCCACACAAAAGATCCCTTCTTCTTCTTCTTCACTCGCGAGCCATTTATCAAGAATATTTTGTTGCACCTCTGGATCATAGTTTGGTCAGAGGAGTGTTGTTCAGGCATTGTGACTCTGCAGATCTCTTTTTAACTTTTTAGGCATTGAGAAAGTGTATTTAACTGATGCAGTAACTGTAACTTGCTATTGACATCATTATCATTAAACTCTCATAAGTGTCTGATGGGTAATCTTTTATTCTTAACTTTTACATTTAAAACATGCATTAATGCATACATTAATGCAACAAGTAATAGATTCTACATTTGAGTCATTATCATTTTTCTTTATTTTTGCATGAAAATTGTAAATATTTACATTGCAAACATGTCTTGCTGGATGCTTTTTGTGCATGCACGTATACAGTCTGAATGGAACTTATAAATTGTGAATATGAATGTGGGTTATGGATATAAATAAGCAAAAAAGTATCTTGTTAAGACATCACATAGATTGTCATCAACTCTTATGGACGGTACTTTGTGGGCCATGTGTCATGTGACAACATGTCTGCCGTTCTGTCTGTTATGCTGATGTGCTCATCAATTTTGTGTAAAATGCAGAATTGAAAAGACATGTTTCCGAAACACACCATCAGTTGGATCCTTCTTCAAGCTACTGCAACCAAAGCAAAGAGAGGAAGTGTGTTGGTGGGTTTTATCACAAAATCTTTCCCTGCATTCAAACAAGAGGCAAAAACAGCCTGCGGCCTTGATGCTGTAGAAATAAAATTGTTAATTTCCTAAACTGATCAGTCAAGAAATTAAGAAATTTTGCTCCACTATTAAGTTCAATGGATTTAGCACTGAGGCTTGCAGTGTGAATGTAGCATTAGTCCTGGCTTGTTTTATTGTTTTCTGGGTTTTTGTTGTGTTTGTTCCTGGTTTGCCTCCTGTGCTCCTCCTCAGCCTGGTTTTTCCTTAAACACCTTCTCACCATCTTCTGCCTTGCATTGGCCTCGTTAGCCCTGCTCAGCTTCTGGTATTTTCCACAACCAGTCATCTCCTCTCCTGTGTTTTCATCTCATCCCCCTCTCCTGAGCTTCTCCACCTGCCTCTCACCTCCCCTTGTCAGTTTAGTTTTGATTTAAGTCCAGTTTTCAGTTCAGTCTTTTTATTTTATTTTTTCTTTTTTTTGGCTCTGTTAGCTTGCTCTCAGTTTCTGTTATTTGCAACAAGAAGCTTTTGCTTTTGATCCTGCCTGTCTGCTCTCTGGTTCAAACTGCTCTGCTCTCCTTTTTAGTGATAATCAGGACTCCTGGACTCACAGAAACCTCCCTATAAGCTTAGAAAGTCATTTTATATATATATATATTTTTTTTTTTTTTTTTTTTTTTTTTTTTTCCGCCGTTATTTCCACCCACACTGAAATTTATCAGCCGACTAAATAACTTTTACCAATTGTCATCAGGAGAAAAGATTTGACTTAATGTTACCCTTCTCTACCTCCTTATTAAGTTCTGTAAGCCATTATTATCTATGAGTAAGCTCGATCAGCTCAGGGAGGTTCAAGATGGAAGCATTAGCATGGTTGCGATGACAGGTAATAATCGCCTTAAAATGGGCTGATAACTTTCTTTTCGGTTTGTGTTTAGGTAACCTATGATGATCCTGGAATTTATTATCTTGTTTTTAAATTTTTCCTTTTCACACAGCAAAGTTCTCACAAACTCTACAGTAACACAGACAGGAAATAAAGACAGTCCTTTCAAGTGTATTTGGATATTTAACAAAAAAAAAGAGACAAAGAAAAAGTTGGAAGGACAGCAATTAGTGACTAAAGGAAAGATCATAAAGTATTAAAAAACAGCAAAAAAAAGTAAAAGGGTTACTGAGGGTTTTAAGGTGATGCCAGTGTAAGAGATGGTGCCACGGTATCAGCATTCAGGATGGCAACACAGCACAAGTGCATGAGGGGATAAAGCTTGGGTCAGCACCGTTTGTGTACCTTCATCAACTGCCAGGTCCAAGACTGAGTGATGATGCAACTCCCTCAGCAGCTTGTGCAGAGACAGACATACTGTAGCACCTGCATCCACTTCCAGGCTCTGCAATGCGTTAGTCCTTTATGAAGCACAGTTTTAAAAGTTACATGAATGAAAAAATGGCATTGGACCTACAGTTCAAGTTTATGCATGCGGCCATTTGCAAGAAAAAGGCTGAAAAATATTGCATTTTGAGTGGGAGGAATTCTATATGTATAGTTGGGAACTCCTGCCATAAATGAAAGGCTGTCACAAATAAATAAATAAATCATTTTTTTCCTTTCTTTCTTACAGTTTCCTGCCACCTGTGTTGAGTTTGTTTGTACTGCTGCAATACAGATGATATATACCATCCAAGCTCTGCATCAGAGATAATTTATTCATATAGGTTTTCTGTGTGAGAGTCTATGAACCAAACAGGACTCCCCATCTGATCATAAATTTAATGCAGCAGCAGCAGCAGAACTAATTTAGCACCACAACAGCTTGGTTTGGAGGACAGTTTGAAGACATGTCCTTGCCTATGGGCAGCCGACCAGTATAGACTGAAAAAAAAAGAAGACAAAACTGTTTTTTTCTTTCATTACAATGTTTTTTCAGGGGCTGGCCAGTCACCATCTTTGTGCTGGTTTATTATATTCAGTATTGACAGGGTGGCGAATTGTAGGAAAACAGCTGCTCAATTAAGCACACGTTTTTTGTTTTTTTTTTATTCAGTGTTTGCGATGGTTTCCCTGGAGCTCTGTGGTCTGTGTTCCATATGTTCTGTATCAGCAGCATGTGTTATCTGGATTATAAGCTAATGTGTGTTTGGGAATTTGAGGGTATGAGCATCCGTTTGTCCCTCCCTCTGCACACGCTCATGTGTGCCAGGCATGCATGTGTGGGTGCTTGTGTTACTAATCCAGAAGTTGTGAGATTTTCTCCCTCTGGGGAGGAACTTGCAATATATTATGTCTCCTCCTGCCTACATGTCTGTTTAAATAAGAATGCGTGGATGAGTGTTTGCTTGCTGTACCGTCCAGTGACCGCTGCACAGCTCTCTGGAGGACGGCCACATTCAAAAGCTGTGTACATCAGTATAAATAAAGCAGTCTTGACCTTGAAACCTCAGCCAAGGAACAAACTGTTGCTGTACACTTTACAACTCTGATGCCGTGCCATGTTTTTGTGGCCTTTGTCAGATCTCAAGAGTTTGTGAACAGGTACACACACACACACACAGCAAAACACTGGGTTAAAAATCGACCCAGCGTCCTTCAATACAGCACTGACATTATACTAGGTTACCAATGGGGTGTTTTGACCCAGTGTCAGTGTTATTTTTACATTACTCTTGGGTTACTGGATCAAAATAACCCATCTGTTGAGTGCTTTTCTGCCCATGGGCTCTGGGTAAAATTAAAACCATAAGACTGACTCTGGGTCAAAAGTCCCAGATGGTATTTCATTTAGTTAGCCCACAACTGCGTCCGTGCTATATGAATCTATGCTGGGTCAGTTTTTTCACCCTGTGTTTACTGTGTCGTTTTCTCCAAACTGAAGACAAAGTTGGATATAATCATTTGTGAAACTTGAGAAAATATACAAGTCTTTTATATCCTTCATATGTAAAAATCAACCAGAGAACACAGAACAAGTTAATGAAAGAAAACATCATTTAACCCACTTTCACCTCTGATGTCTCATGATTAATGGTTTATTCAAGCTGCTGACAAAAACAAAAATAGAGTTTATGGTTGGCTTCAGTTATTTACCTTGCAGAGGCGCTTTTTCATCGATTCAGTTCAAGTGGTTTATTTACTTGTGACTGACGAGCACTTGAAGGTAAACATCCAGAAAGTGCTGTGTGTCAGAGTTGATATTTCATACTTAAAAATAACAAGGATTAAATAAAGACCCACCACAAATGAAAAATAAGTTTTTAACCTTTGTAATATTTCCCTCATGGTGTTTTATATACATAAAAAAAAAATGATCGGGAGTTGTGACAAGCTGTAGATACCATGGAGCAAGTGCACAAATGACAGTCTCACTAAGGCAAATTTAGTCAGTCTAGTTTTCATTCATTAAAACCCCTAAAGAACCAGTCCCCTGTAATTTTGGGATATATATGTATGTAAGTTAAGGGTAAAAGGGTTGAGGAAGAAATTTATAGGCATTAAGGGGCTGTTATCATGGAAAAAAGCAGTAAATAGTTTGTGGTTTCGATGAACATGGATGAGTTTTAAAGGGTTTGCAGAACTGTAAATCTAAAGGACTGAGCTGCTTAAATTAAAATGCAGTCATAGGCCCTGGAGTCAATCACTATGGTTATAAAATAACCTTCTGCGAGCGATCATTTTGTGTTGATAATGCATGCCACACAGTGCACATAATGAGGACGGGCGTTACAATTAGAATCACCAGTTTTATGCTGCTTTTGTGGCCTTGCTTTTTGCTTTGTGGGTTGTGTATCTGGGCTCAATGTGCAGAGACCAAGGCCTTATCACATTAGTGTTTAAGACAAGCACAGAAGAAAAAGACATTAAAAAAAACTCAGAGGTGTGTGTTTGGGCTGCAGACTGGTGAGGGAACCTAAGGAGAGGACTCAACACTGGAGCCTGTGTCTCTTTATGTTGGACATTCTCAGCTGTACTTGAGGGGAGCAGCAGGTCTGAACTCTCCATGGTCCTGAGAATAAAAGTAGTCACACACAGTACAATGATAACTGTGTGACTGGAGGATTACATACATGGCACAAGGACAAGAAAATGTGTGCTATGACACATTGAATAAAAAATATAACATAATGTAATACTGAACTGAGTCATTTATGGAAATGTTTTTCATACTCACTGTAACAGTGGGAGTGCTGGGTTGACCTGGAGAACAGTGCCTCTGGAGCTAACCCAGTTTGACTGAGGGATATTCAGCTTTTGAGCGGTGGAAGGGTGCACGCATGCAATATTACTGAAATGAGCAAATTTGTGGATAATTATTCACTTTCTCTACAGTAAGTAAAAACATTTTCAACTTTAATTGAACAATTAATCGATCAATCTGTCAAACTTGTACTTCATGTACATATAATACAGTTATTAATGAGGGCATGCAAATCAAGATTGTGAAAAAATGTAAAAGTCATAGTCAAGACTTTGCTGTCGAAATGTCTTGCGAGCGTCTGAGGTGACTGAGTACTTCAGTTCAGAAGGGACACCAGCAGGGGGCAGATGAGGGTTACAGAGCTCACAATGTAGATTTTAATCAAAACACCAAATTGTTTTTTTACTTTTATTTCTAAGTTAAATGAACTGGCTGAAGAGAGTTTTTAAAAACACTTCTTCCTGTTGTTCTCAGTTTGATTGAGACAAAATGCAACATTATTAAAAAACACATGCTGTTTTTTCAAATGGCTAATCAAGCAAGCTTCTAGGCTTTTTGAGCTGTTTTTCATAATAAAAAGAGCAGATATGACTGGCTGTCTTGAAGAAAAAAAAAATTCGACCAGTTTTCAAACTTACTGTCAGGATTAGCTTCCCAGCATGAGATGTGGTTCAAACTGTGTTCACACCATTCATTAAAGAACTTTTTCTCTTCAATTTTTTTTTTTTCAATTTAAAGTTTTTGGACTTTGGAGCTGCATATTCTGCAGAAAACGAAGGAGAGAAGATGATTTAACATGAGGCAGTTGCGTTACTGTTTGTGGAGCAGGAAGAGGTGGAGCTTTGTCAGGTTTGGCAGATTTAATGCTTGGTCTCCTAACTCTATTTGAAGTATTATACATATTAATGAGTATAGCTTTTGTCGTAAAGTTGATGTGACGTGTGATGGATTTAAACCGCAAACAATGCCAAAACTTTAAATTCACTACTGACAGCTTCTTAGCTTATTTTCCTCTTGAAATTATGAAGATGTGTGTAGGTTTAGAAACTGCTTGAACTTAGCAAATGAATATATATCCAGTTTCAGCTCAAAGTTAATGTTTAGATCTATAAAAGCTTTCGAAACAGAGACTACAAATCACCACACAATCTGTGGTAAAAATGAGCTGATAACATCTGAAGCAACCCACAGCTATCCCTGTATTCCTGCATTTAGTTGCCTAAACATTAAGCCAGATTCAGTAGGAACTGCTTGTTGATTTTGTTGCTGTGCAGAAGATGACAGTTGTTTGGAGTTGCCTTAAATAGTATTTGAAAGCTGTTGCTGTTTTATGGTCGCATTATGGTTCTGTCTCATAATGTTTGCGGAGAAGCCGATATGGATTTTGGAAATACTGCAGTCTGCTGCTGCAGGGACTGTTGTGAGGATTTAAAACCGCGGTCACAATTTACTGTTCAACCTGTCAGCAGCCATAGAGGGCCCAGGGGAGAGGCTGGGTGAGCCCAGTGGAGATAAACAGCAAACTGAAGCTCAAGTAGCTTTAGTTAAGGGAAAATACCACAGAATTCCATTACTTAAAATTTATTCAACTGGGGAAAACAATTTTTCATAATAAATAATATCTCCTATAGCTGTTAATAGGAAAGAAGATGATCCAATCCCACATCTGTTAGGAAAAATAAACGCATAATATGGAAAATTCACATTTGAGGGTAAAAGCTTTTATTAATTTGACAGTCTTGTAATATTTTTCTCAATTACTGTTAATAGAGGGGACATGTTTGTGAAAAAAACAACATGCTTTAAACACACTCAGTAAACTAGAGAACTTTCCAGAGGCTTTAGGGTTAGGGGTTTGGGGAAAATGTTATCCTTCCTCTGTATTATTTCGATAACCATCATCATCTCAGTCCCTCTATTTTAAGTAAAGAGGCTTTAACCACAAACACTAGAATGACTACATCTGAATGCGCTCTCAGGTTTTCCTGTTCGCAGTACAAAAATTCAAGAGCATTACAGGATTGTAGAAGCAGTTTCCTGAGCGGTTATGTCCTCACTGTGAACTGTAATAATTTATTAATCACAATAGCCCTAACCTAATCTTTTTGGTGATTATGTTTTCTGTGATAATGAAGACTAACCACAGATTTCTACTGTAGAAATACTGATTTCATGCTGAGATGAAAGAACTTTCGCACTAAGCGATCCCACCACCTCGGGGTTACAAGATTTCCATCTCTGTTAAGTTAGCGATGACTCTGTTAGGATGAAAATGATCTTTTTGTCATGGTCGGAGCTCCAAACACAGGGACCTCTCTGTGCGAGGGTTTGATCTAAAGCTTTTTTTGGGGGGGTCAGGCAGGACTCCCCTTGACCAACTTCACAGTCAGCTTTTCTCATTCTTCAGCCCGCAAAGCTATAACACAGCAAGCCCCTGTTGAGCCTCAGTTACACCTGTACATCAATCAATCAAAAGCCTTGGGGACAATTTAAAAAACGCTGTTACTTTGTACAGTTTGAGCTGGAGCTGAGAGGCTTGAAAGTGCTCAAAATAACAGAGCCAGACCACTTCAAGCCATCACACTGGTCTTTAAGTGTTTACTGTCCCTGTTCTGTGTCCTGTTGTGCTCTGTGTTGTAAATGGTTGTATTAGTTCAGGTGGAACAGGTGTACTTTCAGAAGCAAGAACAACACGCTGGTCATGAGGGCTGCAAGGCTTTTCCTTTGTTAGTATAAAACTTGTTTGAATGTAGCAAAAGGCAGTCATAATTAGGCAAGAAATCACAAGGAAAAAGTTGGCAACAAGTGGAAAATCTGACAAACAAACAACAACAAAAAACAATGAAGTGACAAGCAGGCAGCAAACACTGTTTGACAATTAAGGATTTACAGTAGATACACTGTTGATAAACTCAGACTGCTAAATTGGGAGTTGATCCCTCTCTGTTCCCATCTGCAAAAGCGAGTTTTGTGTGTGCTGGAACCTACATTCAGACAGACGACAGTGTTGCGTGAAAAAACACAGGCCTCTTGTTCATACTAATGCAGTGCCAATGCAGAACAAAACAATGAATTAAAACAAAAAATCTTCATCAAATATGTGCAAATGAACAGTCCTGATAGATTCTTGTGGTGCTTTGGTTACATGAGCATCATATCTCTGATGTTTGCCCTGTGATCGCCTCACAGAAAGTTAAAATCACTGCCAACAACAGAAGTCTGACAAGCTGTACAATCCTGTCTCATGGCATTTTAATCAGCTCTCTATTTAACTCAGGGCTGTTTTCAGTCTGAACACCCACCAAGCCAGAGGCAGCACCTCAGAGCCGAACCCTGTGTTTGTGCTGTGGCGAGTGAGGATTTTGACCCGGCATCCTTTCACTTCCATTGTTATGTTTTATCCGTCTTGTCAAAACTGCAATCATTTACAGGCCATATTTTTCTAGACAGGCACTATAATTTGCATGTTTACACAGCAAGATACCTTTGTGAAACTCTGAAGTTGTGATTACAGCATGTAGCCTTGGAAACCTTCAGTTTATTTTTTCAAAATTCATTGAACTTTAACACAAAAAAATCCTCGTAATTATTATTTTTCTCACCGTACTAATGCTGCTTTTGTTCGGCATAAAATATCAAATGGCTGAATAAATGGAAATAGGTATATTTCAAGAATATGCAATCAGTTTACATAATCAATCAGACAAAAGTACAAAGTGCATTATGAAATAAAAACCTCCTACAGACACACACACACACACAATGCATGCACATAGCAACAAACTACTAAGTCATGAATAGGGGTCTTAATAAAAACAGGAAATAGAGAAACATCATCATAAAACTCATGAATGTTGATATGAAATGTTAATATTATCAAACATATCAGCCCTCCAAACGGCTCCATCAACAACAGCAATCGGTGTCTACTCATCTGATTGAAAAACTCTCATAAAAAAAAGATTGTTTTTTTGATTTGGTTGTCTGAAAAAGTTCGGACAATTCAGGAAAGATCAGGACAATCTTACAAGTCATAAGGCTAATATTAACTTTAGTTTGAACTTTCTTACTGACTTAATGTTGGCAGGAACAACAACGGCTTATTTAGCCCAGTCTCCTTTTTTAAGACCAGTGCCGTTTGTTCCTGCAGCTTGATTGCTCATTTATGTAACTAGTTTGTATAGGCGTGGCCGTGCCCTTCACAATCAGTGAAGCCGGCACACAGGCTCCTTGGCAGCAGGGGGGCATCTCACAAACAGCTCATCAGGCAGGCTGCAGGAAGTGATCTGTCTTTGTTGCAGTGTGTCTTTGTTCCTGCCCAGCAGTCTGACATGTGGTGCAGCAGAAGACGCTTTTCTTTGGAAAAATCGGGGTGACAGGTGTAAAACTTCGACAGGGGGGTCATGAATTATAGAGTTGATGCGGTTTAATTGTATGTGTCTTCGGATTTATTGATGGAGATGGACATGAAATATTCAAAGGCTTGTCTGGGTCCTGGACGAATAATGCAGATTCTTATACCAGCGCGGAAATGTAGACAAGAATAAGGATAATGTGAGGAGTGACTTGGCTGAGATTTATTAATGCATGTGTTACTGGAAAGATGATTCTGGAGAGCAGGCAAGATGGAGAAAATGAGAGAGCAAAATGGAAGGAGAGACAGACGATAAAAGAGAGAAATCACTTGTAATCACTGTAGATGATATGCTGTGTCAGTTTCCAGTTGGACAACTTACTGTAGGTGCGCTTATTAAGAATTTATAGTTGCTGGCGTTGCAGGTAATTTCAAAATGATTCCCCGTAAAGACACATTCAAGAAATGGAAGATGGGAAGAGGAGAGATTGCATGCTGAAAGGGGTCAGGCCTCATTTAGAGAGAGACAAGAGGGAGTGTAGCATGTCAGCAGATTGTTCACCATGTCCAAGGTCAGGGGGAGAATGAACTGCCTGAAGGGAGCTGGCAGACGGAGCGCAGCGCTGGGCGAAGAGGGAGAGAAGAACCAGTAAAAGAAAAAAGAGAAAGGAGGTGGCAGGAGGACTTCAGAGGAGGATGCAGTAAGAGTGACATAAGTTGAGAAAGAGAAGAGAGAGGACAGAAGAGACATAAGGAGAAAGAGAAGACATGAGCATGAGGGAGGAGGGAGGGACTGCAAGGAAATGTCAGGAGGTTCAAGGAGGGCGAAGAAAAGGAGAGGAGAGGAGAGAAAAGGGACAAAAAAAACTAGAAATAATAAGTGAAAACAAACATGGAATCAAGAGTCAGAGTCAAGGACAGAGTTAGCAAGAAAGAAAAAAAAACCAAGCAAAAGAATCTTGAGTGAAAAAGGTAATAAGAAGCTTAGAAAACTGGAAGAAGTACATGTATTACATTGAACATAACAGAAAGAAAGAAAAAAAAAAGAAAGAGGAGAACAGCTGAGGAAAAACCAACAGTGAAACTTTAAATTGCTTCACACTCTGTAAACTTTACATTCTTTACATCTGGAAACTGAGGTGGACACCTGAGAGCGAACAGAAAAAAAAGAATTGCAGTGGAGGGTAGAAAGAGAGAGTAAATGCAGTGAAAAGGGTGGAGGAGCCCTTCAGGACTGTCTGCATGTCTTTCCGTCTTTCATACTCGCCTGTTGTCTCTCTTGCAGTCTTGTCATCGTCCTTGTAGCCGAGATGGAACATTCAGTGCGGGTGAGAAGAGACAAAGGACAAAAAGAAATCTCTATCTTTGACACACACACACACACACACGCTCTCACGTATACTTTATATACACACAAATACAGACACGTGCACACACAAAGTCATGTACAGTACAGTGTAAGGCGGGAACATCCTATATTACATAAACAAGCCGACACGTGTTGCTGGAGATGCTCCCACACAAACACATGTACTTTCTTCCTTTGTCGAGCGTGTTTGTCTTTGTGTTTTTGGCCTTTTCCCTGTGCTATCATTAACCTGATCCTCTCTATCTCTCTCTCTCTCCTTCTACTTTATCTTTTCTGTCATTTTCACCAAGAAGAAAAACAAGCCCTTTCTCCTCTAAATAAGGCTTTTCTCTGTCCCTCTATCCCTGAACATGGCTTTTGTCCTGCTGCACAGATCCATTCAGTTTTATATCTATGAAAAAAACCCACACCAGGACAGTCGTCAAAGCAGATTACTCATGTACAGCACATTCTGTTGATAGCTATTTTTTCTTTTATTGTCTGTTTCCCATAGTGCCAACCACCCACAGATAGGGTGAGAAACAGGCGCCACCAGTGGATTATGGACAAGCGTTTCAACAGAGAGCAATACAATGTGAACACTGGGGAATGTGTTATTTATTTATTTCAGCTCTTTTTTTTAAGAGCGGCAAGGGAATAATTTCTCCTTTCAAAGAAATCTTGCTCAGGACTATTTTAACATTATAAAGTGAAATACCATAGGCAAGGAATTTGAGTGAAACTGTTTTGGATACGTTGTTGTGTTGTTTGTTATAGGAGCACTAATACTGCACAGATGACCGGAAGAGAGGTATTGTAAGTTATGTATTCTTAGTAGAAGTGAAAGTGCTGCTTTTGAAAATCTACTTGCAGAAACTTAAGCAGGACTGGAGCAGCTCTGAGAACCTGAACTCAGGCATAACAATGTTTGAGCTTCATGCTAATGTCAGCATGCTAACATGCTCACACTGTCGCTGACATCAAGCAGGTGAAACGTTCGCTCACAAACTTTTCATGACTTGCTTATTTTGCTCACACCGACCGTTATTCGCCGACCTTGGAATTTGTTTTTCCTGTTTTTATCATGTTTTTTATTCATAATATTTTCTTTTTTTATTTACAGCAGGAACATCTGTAAATCCTTTGAATGAATGACTTTCTTAGTATCTGTCAGTTCTCTTGATCAAAACTTTGTGGAAAAGTTTTGCAAGAGATAACGTTCCACAGAGGAACCAAGAAAACTAGCAGCCACAGTTATGAGTGGAGATGACGGTAACACCTGGGTGAACTCTAAACTCAGTATCAACGAAGTAAACAACAGACTTAACATCTTTTGTTCGTCGGTACTGTCACTTAATATTGTAGATTCTTGATAGATCAAGCTGTTAATGTCAAATAATTAATATATATTTAACATCTATGGGCTGTTGCTGCTGAAAACTGTGTTAAACTTTTACTGCGACTTCTGTGTCAGCAAACATTTTCATTTCAGCCAGAAATGTGCATCTAAAATAAAACTTTGTGTGTGCCTGCTTGTGTGTGTGTGTGCTTGTGTGAGCCATTACTAGATGACTTGATAGGTGTAATGGCTCTGCCAGTGCATCAAAATGATTGAAATGGAAATAGATGGAGGCTGTCAGAGATGTTGAAAGTCAGATAGTTAGATAAATCACTGCCGCTATGGGAAAAAACTGTGTAACTTCTCGTTTTTTTTCAGCCTTTACTTTTTTAACTTCAACCTTTGATTTTTGGGGGGATTTACTGAATAATGGGTTCCATAATCATGGCTTTAAAATAGAGACAAGAAAGGCTGAATAAATAAAATGCATCCACTTCTATTTAAAAAAGACTTTCTCTCCTAGACGTGCAGCTCTTTTTTACCTTGTAGTGGCTCACAATGCACAATGTGTGAGTCATGACACAGTACAAACACAAATTTGGAGCCATATGCCTGACATAGGGAGGTTTATTACAGATTATTAATGCACACACGTAGTTCGCTGTCCTCGGCTGACTTGTGGTAATTTTGCAGCTGGCAGCACACTGCATGCTGTATATAACAGGGTGGGATTAGGAGGAATATATTATCAGAAGTTGTGATGAAAACTAGTTTCAGTCATGGCCAATAAAATCATGTTTAAAGGCAACAGACTCCCCAGCATCCTGAGAGTTTACTCATCTGCCACATGAAGTTTCTCCCACAAGAAGAGCGATGTTGTTGGGTGAGAAGCGTACATTCAGCAAGACTGAATTTACATCACGTGATATAAATACTAACACTTTCCACCTGGTCTCATTCCTCGTTGTAAAATACCAGCACCTAATCAGGCTCCACGCGGTCTCATACAGATGCAAAAGGTATCCATGTCCTGAGGAGGGGGGCAGTCAGGAGTTTGAGACCCTTACAAACCCAAAAGGAGAGTTAACATGTCGAAACAAAAGTTTTTGCCTAAACCTAATCCAGTGTTTATTTTACCTAAACCAAGCACTTTTGCTGCCTAAGACAAACCAAACTGAACCTTTTTCGCAGTGTGAAACCGTGTGTTTAGAAAGAGTTTGTGGCAGGAAGACTTTCAATCTAGTGCACAGTAATGGAGGTATATCACTGATTACACAAATGCTGATAGAGGTCAAACTTTTCTGATACTGACACAAACATCATTGTGTCCAGAATTGTGTATCAAATATTTATATCATATTAAAAATTTCTGTATCGGATAAACTTTTATAAGAGTGTTGAATATTCATGGTTAACAGAACATGTGGGCATTGTTCAACAAGAGTTCAACTTTTTTCCCATCATGTGAACTGAATATTGTTCGAACACTGTAAGGAAGGGGTTAAAGAAGGCCCAAGGAGCAGTCAAACTGAGTCATACCAATTAAATTAGCACGTATTTGATTATTTTATAAACGATATGAACCCAAGCTGACCACAACCACTTTCTCATGTGGAGAGAGAAATAGAGAGTCAGACTGTCAGATGATTATCTGCAGGGTCAGCCATCAAGTCATCATTTAGCTGTTGAGATAAATGATCAGCGGGGTTTTAAATGACCTGTTGCTGTGCAGCTGTGTAACATTAACTTAACACAAGTCGGTCGAGCCCTGACGCGGGGCTGCTTGGCTTCACGATGCTGGAGTTTTATTTGAATCTGTCTGCAAAAGCATGTAAATATTCATTCACAGAACAGATGAAAGGGGTGTTTTCCCATTTGTTGCCCTGATACCTCCAGAAAATCCCTTCCCCCCTCTTCTCCAGCAAACAGAAAAATTGACGAGTCTTGTGTAGAATTTAAAAGTTCCTCTCTGCAGCTATAAATTGGCATTTCTTAAGGGCTTCAACCATAAATTTTAAAAGTGGAGGGGAAAAATCCCCCTAACAGGCTATTATCTATCTGATGTGAAATACTACATGTGTGGATGCTCAAAAAACCACCACAATGAGCAGCTCTGTGTGAGTTTGGCACCAAAGCGGACAATTTTCTTTAAATTCAGAATTGATTTCCACTCAAGCATTTCTGTTCTGTTGTTTAACAGACTATCTCATCCGTGGCACGAACATAAGACCACCCCACCCACCCCCCCAGTATCTGAAAGCTACGAGCAGTAAGATTTGCTGACCTTATCAGCGCATCAGAAAATATTGCTTTTTTGAGATATGCAGTATAAGTTCTTATCTTTTCACATTGATGGAACTAGTATATTACTGATAAAAAATAATGTTTATGTTCATGGAGAAAAAAGGCTGCAGGCAATTAAAACACAATAATGCAAAGAAAAAAGATAACTTTTGTTTTTGTCAGAAAAAGTTTGTTATATACAAAGAAAGGTTCAAGTATCAAACCCTGGGAATTAGATAGCTCATAGCTTCGCTTCAGCAGGAAGATTTACTTAATGCAGTAGTTCATTTAGTAAACGATGAAAAAAAAAACTTGCACTATCCGTCTATTTAAATCAACATAAAGACTTGAAACATATGGAATAGCTACCTTTGAAACCTATAAAGCTCATTGGTTTACAGGCTCTATCTAGAATAATTTACTTTGTATAAAAACAACAGCAATGTGACTTCACTCCACCAGTTGCTGCCTTTTTGTGACACCAAACACAACTTAAAGTGGCTGTTCCCCAGAAGGTAGAGCATGTCGTCTACTTACCAGGTCTTGTTGTTCAATTCCCGGCTCCTTCAGCCAGCACATTGAAGTGTACTGAACCCAAATCAGCTGATGAGCAGGTGGCACCCTCACAGCAGCCTCAGCCACCAATATATGAGTGTGTATGTGTGTGTGCATGTTGAATGCTGAGTTGTGTAGTTGAGCGATTTGAGTGGTTAGCAAGACAGGAAAAAAAGCTTTCTAAGTCTGTATAAATGCAGAACAAACAACAGAGAATCCCTGTGTAGCACCACAATATGACATTCATGCTCTCTGGTGTTTTGGTGTTTTGTGCAAATCAAACAAATTGGATACAAATTTTGATTTGTTAGCTGCTGAGTCCTTTTAATATCCAGTTTTCGCTGTTTCTGGTCTTCAAACTAAGCTAAGCTAACATGCAGCTGGCCTGGTGTTGAACAGACAGATAGTCGGGTGCTACTGTTCATCTCATTTCAAACACAGCAAGAAGGCAACTAAACATATTCCTCCAAGTGTCAAACTATCCCTTTAATGTATTCAGTGCATGAAACATGTCCGCCTCTATAAAACATTATCAGCGGAGAGGAAAGTAATTGTCAGTCAGACTTGTTTAGCCGCCCTGCTCGCCTTGATAGAGTTGAACAAAGTGCATATTGCCAGCAGACTGTTTGATTCATGTCACTGCACTTTGCACATCTTGGAGCCAATGTCCATTTCTTTTGCTTCAAGGTTCAACCAGCTGCAGCAGAGCCAAACGTAGACTGGACACGACCGCCAGCATTGTATTACATGTCACACTGTGTTAAAGCACTGACAAAGTGTCCCGGTTGTTGCCACTTCAGAGCTTCGGATGGATCTTACAGTGTGGGATTATGGGCCTGTGATGTCCTGCGGATGCTTCAACTTTACCACACACTGTAAAAACTTTTACTTTTTCCTTCTTTTTTAAAAGGCTGTAAATGTAGGCGTAGATTTATAAGCACATTTTTAAAGCCCATGAATTCCTAAAAGCCTTGTTGTGGGAGCGAAGGACGGGGGGATGACAGAGGAGGAAGAGATGGAGAGAGCGGCAGAGTGGCAGAGGGACAAACAGGAAGAGAGAGAGAGAGAGATCAGATAAAACAGAGAGTGGAGAATTTAAGTTAATTTGTTTCTTTGATGAGACCGGGACACCCAGAATCTGATTTTAAATATTTAGTGAAACACTTTTTTAATCTGATATGCCTATCTCTGTCGTCACAATACAGATCCGCTCTTGTCTCTGTCCGCATCCATTTTCTTATCTCCATTTACGAATCTCCCAATCTGGCTCTCTCTATTCAAATCTTTTTTTTTCCAAATTCATCGCTCCCTTTCCGTCACATCCCACACAGATAGTTATGTTGTTTCCTTCCCTTTTCATTTGTCTAATGTACTTTCCTCCTTCCTCTTCTTTGCTTTTCACATTTCCTTCCTCAACTCCTTGTTTTTGTATCCATCTCTTTCTTTCCCCTTTTATTTTCAGTTTCACCACCGTCTGCCTCTCTTCTTATCTGCCAACCATTTCGCTTATGTTCCTTTTCCTTTTACCACTGTGTGTCTCTCTCTCTCTCTTTCTTTCTTGGCCCCCTCTAACCTCTCCTTCCACTCTTCCCTGCTCACTGCCTCTCCCTTCTTTTTTTTCCTCCTCTGAAATGTATTACTGTCATCTAGTGTTTAAAAAAAGAACCACAGCAACACTGTTTTTGAACAGGAAAGCCTATTTCTCTGCTGCTCTCCATCAACAGTGACGGTTGAGGCTCCTTCACAACAAGGACTGTAAGAGGAGTGTGGACACATTGCATGGGGCTTAGAAAGCAGCTTGTATGGTCCAAATAGCTTAATGACTTAATGAACCATCTGCAAACACCATTACCTAGTATATTATGCACAGCAAGAACCTGAGTACAATTTTTTTCTCATTTTATAGCAGACTGTAGACCTACACATACCTCTGAGAATGTACTCTGCAATTTACAGCCATTTACTCTGGACTGTTGAAGCCTATTCAACATTTTTTATCCCCTTATAGACTCATATTGAAAACCATGACAACCATTTTCACATCTTAACAACTCAGTGTAAAATCAGTGCTCAGTCACACAGTGTGAGTAAATCTCCATCAAAGACTGAGTGATGAATTCCTTGGTAAAATTTAGGAGAAGAGTGTTAATGAATCGTTGTTAAATGGGTCATACTTTGTACCTGGTAACAATAAACAGGAGAAAAAATATTCATTTTTAGATGATTTTTTTGATAGAAACTGGCTGTTATGTTGAACTTTACATTTTTTACATTTAAAAACAACCAAAATGTCAAATTTGAGCTTCAAGACAGAAAACACATTACCACAATACAACAACAGACAGTTCATGCAAAAATAAAATATAAAACACAAACATGTAAAGTCACTTTTTTGAGGTATTTTTTTTCTACCGAAAAACAGTTTTTCATTAGATATCTTTTAATATTAGAAACCTTATAACATGCTAATATGGCACGAATTTAGTTAAGAAATTTAGCTACTGTCATTAATCAGGCTAACACTGACCTCATAAATTTAGTAGTTTGTTGTGAGAAATGCTGTGTGTGTGTTTGTGTGTGTGTGTGTGTGTGTGTGTGTGTGTGTGTGTGTGCGTGTGTGTGTGTGTGTGTGTGTGTGTGTGTGTGTGTGTGTGTG